>QODF01000026.1:5370996-5771784 GCA_024372805.1 Oostethus manadensis | reverse complement strand
GAGGAACACGGTCAAATGCCTTCTCCAAGTCCACAAAACACATGTAGACTGGTTGGGCAAACTCCCATGCACCCTCAAGGACCCTCCCGAGAGTATAGAGTTGGTCCACAGTTTCACGACCAGGACGAAAACCACACTGCTCCTCCTGAATCCGAGATTCGACCATCCGGCAATTCCTCCTCTCCAGAACCCCTGAATAGACCTTACCGGGAAGGCTGAGGAGTGTGATCCCACGATAGTTAGAACACACCCTCCGGTCCCCCGGTCTGCGAATGTAAATAAACACGTAATGTGAGGAGAAATTAGCAGCAAGAGTGTTGAAATATATAAAAATACATTCATATACCGCTTATCCTCATTAGGGTCATGGGGATGCTGACTTTGGGCGAGAGGCGGGGTACACGCTGGACTGGTCGCCAGTCAATCACAGGGCACATATAGACATTCACATCAAAGGACAATTTAGAGTCACCAATTAACCTAACATGCATGTTTTTGGAATGTGGGAGGAAACCGGAGTACCCCACGGGGAGAACATGCAAAGTCCACACAAAGATGCCCAACGGAGATTTGAACCCAGGTCTTCCAGATCTCCTGACTGTGTGGCCAATACACTAACCACTCAGCCACTGTGCAGTCATATTAAAATACAAAATTTAAGAAATGATAATGATTGTAAAATAAACAAGAAGTCAATGTTATGGTGATAAAATCATATTATGAGAAGAAAATTTACAAGAAGAAAAATACAAACGAAATGAATTTTGAAAAATTTAAACTGCCGAAATGAGAAAAAAATATTTTTTAGGAGAAGAAAGTTAAATTATTATTACATTATTTAAAAAGGGTTGTAATTCATATTTTTAAATTGAACAGAGATAAAAAAGCAAAAAAGTTTTACACCTTTAAGAGTTCGATAGGCGCAAAAAAAGGTTTGTGTACTTTTGTGTCATGAAGTGGCGACATCTGCTGGCCGTGCGTGGAACAATACAATGTTTAACAGGCTTACTGGAAAAAACAACCTCAGATTCTTATTGGCCAACTTTTGAAGTGCAATATCATGATAAGTTATATTTTTAACTTCAAAATGTTATTATTTTGTGTGCAACCTTTGATCCGTTTTTTCTATAAAGCGGCCATTATGTATTGGCACAACCAAAATACCAAAACCAAACAAAAATCAGCCGTATCAAATTAGAATGAAATGATATCTGCGATTGGTGTAGGCTCCAGCATACCTCCACGGCCTTAGAGAGGATAAGCAGCATAGAAAATGGATGGACTCTAAACGTGATCTTAGAATAAAAGCAAGCCTTGTTTCTGAAAGCATTAACGCCAACTTTATTTCATTTGCCTTTTTTAAATCTGCCTGGTGTTCCTCCCGTCTTCTGCTTCTTTTTAGCCGATCCTTTCATTTCAGGTTCCTATGAGGGAGACAAAAATCGCTGCCAGTGAGCGCAATAATAAGGAAGGTTTCATGGTTGCAAAAACTCTTCCTAAATCTGAACAAAGTTGTTGGACCCTAGGGTTTCCACTTAGGCTTCAGTGTACTTTACCTTCCGTTTGGACGACAGAGACCCAGTGACGGAGAAGAACGAGTCCAGTCGTCCTTGTGTGCTCCCCTGGCGACTCTTCACAATCTTCTTGCACCCGTTGCGGATCCTGTCCTCACTGCAAGGATGTGCAATCAACACATGAGAAGAGAAGCTGCACGCTTGACTGCGTTTGTGTCATACCTGAACTGTTTCTCATCACACATGAACTTCACCAGCCCGTCCTCGTCCGGCTCGCTCCACTTCAGCTCCACTGCGGAGCAATCCACCACTTCTGGCTTCAAAAACAGCTCCCTGGCCTCCTTGTACAGCCAGTCTTCCGGAGCCGGGTGCTTCTACACGGAGGGCAGAAGAACATCATATCAGATTCATACCTTTTTGTTTTTTAACCCTCCAGCATCACTGGGCTTACTTACATTGGGGTCGATGTTTTCCAGGATCTCCTCGATGCTGCCATGCTGCTTGATCAGGTCGATGGCTCGCTTGGGGCCGATGCCCTTGATGGTGCCGCAGTAGTCGCAGCCCAGAAGAATACACAGGTCTATGAACTGGGGGGGGGACAACAACACAGTATGAAGCCTTCATTCCAAATACCACATCATCATAAACTTTACCTGCTCATTGGTCAGGTTGATGTCCTGCAAGATGCGGGTAAAGTGGAACTCTTGGACTGGAAGCTTCCTGTAAACATGTATTATTTTCACTGCAATACTGAATATTATATTTAGCAGTACATAAGACAGTCGGGTCTTCAAATAAGAAATGAATACATGAGCAGTGATGCGCATCCTTTACGCATTAGCCGAGAGTGCGCTCCCTTGCACAGAATGCCCCCCCAGCTCCAGCTAGTCGGTCAAAAACGCAATGAACATACATGCTAGCGATAAACATATTCAGAGCACTATTGTATTCTATTTATTCTTACTCTACTGGTGCTGCACTACGATGCAAATGAACAGAACTAAGACTGCATTGCTGTCATGTTTTGAACAATTCCACCATGTGAACGTTCTTAAAGGGGAAATATGTAATGACATTACTTGGCTTCGCTGGCAGTGAGGTGTCTCAGCAGGACGTTTGTTCCGAACGTCAGCCCGTCCATGTCCTCTGTCGCTGTGGCAAAGACCTTCCCCGCCTTCACCAGAGCGGCGCAGCTGGCCTCAGCCTCGCACGGCGCCTGCAAACATTAGCTTGAATTTGTACTGTGCGGCAATGGGACTTTTAAAAGACTAATAACAACCGCCGGGCTCCAAATGCAACAACGCTAGGAATACTCAAAATGACAACACCACTGTGCTGTTTTATGAACCTAGTGCTAAAAATGCTAAAGGATCAAAGATCCTCCATATGCAGATTTTAAGGTTTGAAGACAAAATGCGTGTCAAAGATCCTCTCTGATCATTGACTGCAACTGTAGTCAAAGATCATCTATAAGACAGGACCCATGTGCCTTTTAGTGCCACAAACGCTTACCAAAATTCTATCAAAATACAAAGTGTGTGGTTATTCAAGTAAAATGCAAACAAAAAAAGCAAAGCAAACCTCAATGTACGGCACTCCCATCAGGGCCAGCAGCTTCTTGCACTCGTCATTATGCTGCTTGGTGACTTTGACCAGGCGCTTTGTGAGTTTGTCAATGTTCTCTTGTTCCCCTAAGAACATAAGATAGCACACCGTGGCTCCTAAAAAGAAACCCAGCGGAACCCAACGCCCGTCAGTCGAGTTCATATCATTTTCTTTACCCATTTCCTGTGCTTGTGCGAGCATCTTCTCAGCTTCTGCTCGTCTCTCCCCTCTCTTCTCCAGCTGAGGCCAAAAGGAAGAGTAAAGTTAGACAACTTTAGCCCTACAGCAAAAACACGACAGTTCTTTTGAATGTTTTGGGGTTTTGGGTAGTGACCGCCTGGTTGAGGCGGCCCTCACAGTTCGACGGCAGAGTCACGCACTAACCTCTCCTGACTTGAGCTGTGGGGGTTTGCCATCAAACACGTAAAGCGGCTTAATGCCGTGTTCCAGCATGCGGATAGTCCGGTAGAACATTCCCATGAGGTGGCTGGGAATTGGAACACACACTTAAGTCAGAAATATACGAATTGTTGCCATGGCTTTGTTTTGTGGGCGGCTCTACCTTGTTGTCTCACCATCCTCGTTCTGCAGCACGTTTCCATCCTGTCGCACGGCAATCAGGAACTGGTAGATGCACATGGAGGCATCTATAGCGATTTTCCTCCCTGGAAAAAAGCGATAACGCTTATTATTGCATCTTGGCCTTGGTATTCCATCAAGGCCAATGAGGCCTAATTCATTTACCAAAATAGTTCTTGAGATCTTGCTCTTTAATGGCACCAGGAGCCTGGTCCGCAATCAGCTTGGCGAGGCCGTGAATTCCCATTGTGGTCAAATGGAAAGCTGTAAAACACAACACCGTGTGATGCTAGCTTGCATGGCGAACGACTAATCCTTTCCTTGCCGATAGACGGGATATTCCCAGCTGCTGTGCTTCTTATAGAGTAACACATACTCTACTCACGGGGATTTAAAACTGGAACGAAGTTAATTTCAATTGTGCCATTTTGCAAGGAGATGCAGTGGACGTGTGCTAGCTAGGCACCACGCAGCGTAGCAAACGTATCAGTTACTATGACAACGGAAGACACGTCGTGCTCAGCGGCACCGACATGAACGGGCAGCCCAAATAATGACCCCAATAATACACTTGCACAGGTTCTACTATTGTTTACAAAACACTTACAATCGGTGTCCGCCAAGTGCAGCGAGGGTCTGCGTCGGCTTCGCGGGAAAAGAGGCAAAAGGCAAAACCAATCTATCCATGGAACGTGCCCCGAGCACCACAAGGAGGCCTATCCGATCGATGCTCTAATTGCGATTAACCTGGACTTGTGCTCTAGCAAAGATGCTGATTGGTTCGTTAGTTTTCACGGAAATCCGGTCAACACAGCGAATACTTCAACCTTTAACGGTTCGTTATCGTGTTCAAATGTGTTATTTTAGCAGCATATAACATATATACTCATTTGTTTGTCAGTTGTTTTGGAAAGGGGGTGTTTTTCACGCATAAGCCAGAAGAGAACAACGCGGGCGTGTATTCTTTCTCCGCCCACTCCGGAAAACTGAAAGGTTGGTTGGTATTTTTCGACTTTTATGGTGACGTGTAGTCAGGCGTCCCTCAACTCCTCTTTTTCATACACGGCTGTCAAGTGATTTGACCGAATGGACCCGACGACTGCTTAACGCTTGACGTTTGACAATTGTCGTAATGCCCTGCAAAGTGTTGGAGCAAAGAGGAGACGGTCAGGGCCTGGAGGAATCGGACGGGGAGACAGGTTTGTTGGACCCGCAGCACTCCCCAGTCACACCGGGCCATCCAATATTCATATGCCGTACCCGTAAACACACGCAGACGCAGCCAGAGTTACATTCTCTCACTGTCTTGGCTTCGACGTGATTTGGAACAGCTTTTTAAAAACGACAGGCTAACTACTAACTGACGCAGAAGCAGCACCGCACTCCTGTCATCAATACAATCTTCGAGTAGCGTTTTAGCGGCCGGGCCTTGCGCACAGCAGCGTTTCCTGCTGCACGTGAGGATCATGCAAGATAAGGATCTTTGACGAGCATGTTTTGCAGTAGGCAATGATATCAAGTATCTTGGATGTGGGTCTTGTTTGTGCCCTGTGTGAAAAAGTGATTTCCCACCCTAAAGTCTTCATTTTGCTTTTCGTCAGCCAGTCTGAGGTGGACTTGCTGGTGTGTTTTGGATCACTGTCCTGTTGCAAGACCCAAGTTGGTTTCAGCTTGAGGTCGCCAACAGATAGCCGGACATTCTCCTTTGGGATTTTTTGGTATTCAGCAGAATTCATGCTTCCATTTATGACAGCACGTCTTCCAGGTTCTGAAGCAGCAAAACAGCCACAGGCCAGCACACTACGCCATCTTTTACCGTTGGTACGATGTTGTTTTTCTCAAATGCGGTTTTCTTTTATGCCAGATATAATGAGGACAAGCGGTATAGAAAATGAATGAATAATGGGACACACACCTCTCAAAAAGTTCAACTTTTGTCTTGTCAGGCCACAGAGTATTTCCCAAAGGTCTTGGGGATCATTGAGATGTTCAAATCACTTTTTCATACAGGGCCATGTTGGACTGGATATTTTTTCCTTCCTTTTTCATTAAAAGTGTCATTTAAAAACTGTATGTTGCATAGAATTCATTATTTGGATTTTGAGGTATGTCGCTAAAACAGCAGAGCACCCCTGTCAAATGAAGTCTCTTTGACTAGCATTTTTGCAACAGGTAATCAAAAACAGCAGATAGAGGCTGTTGGATTACAATTTTTGTGTTGTTGTTGTTTTGTTTTTTACGGTCCTGGTATAAAGACAATCTTTGACTAGCGTTTAAGTAGTTGGTCCTTTAAAAAGTTCCTCTTGTTTGGCCATTTTTGACGAGCATTAATTTTTTTGCAGTAGTTAATTAAAAACATATACAGAATCTTGGATTAGCATTTTTTTTTGTTTTTTAACAGTAGGTCCTTAAAAACAGCAAGACACGCCTATTATAAAGAGGATTTTTGATTAGTGTTTTTACAGTCAGTTCTTAAACAGCAGAGCACTCCTGTCATAGAGAGGATCTTTGTTTTTTGCATCCATCCATTTTCTATGCCGCTTATTCTCACCAGAGTCGCAGGTCTGCTGGAGCCCATTCAAGCTGACAGTATGCCTTTAATAGCATCATACAGAGGATCTTTGACTAGCATATTTTTGCAGTAGAACCTCACATCCATGATCTTTGACAAGCATTTTTGCAGAATGTCTTATAAAAACAACCTATAAAGGATCTTTGACTAGTATATTTTTGCAGTAGAACCTCACATCCATGATCTTTGACAAGCATTTTTGCAGAAGGTCTTAAAAAACAACCTATAGAGGATCTTTGACTAGCATTTTTGGCAGTAGAACCTCACACAGGTGATATTTGAGTCTTTTATTTACTATCAATGTGTTGTACGTTGCCGCCACGATTGGGTGCTCATTTGATTGCTACCGCCCGGTGAGACTAATGAGGCAACAAAAAAATTTAGCTAGTTATGTCACTTCTAGGCAGGTGCCGGGAAAATTTTTTTGCTCTGTAATTCTGGAGGAAGTGCTATAATGACACACCTAGTTAGCAGTTGCTGTGTGCACAGTCAAGAGTTGAATATCTACATGATCTATGTTCATGGCAGAGATGTCACATGCATTATTTAAATAACGTTTGTGTTTGCAGCAGGCACTTTACACCGTGGAACAAGACACCGGAAGACGATGATGAGCCTCTTCTGCGTCTTGATTCTGTGCTTTTTCTCTGGACGTGCACTGGGCTACAAGCAGGGGGACAACGTGACCCTCTATGTCAACAAAGTGGGTCCTTATCATAACCCCCAGGAGACGTATCACTACTATACGCTGCCTGTTTGCAGGCCAGAGAAGGTCAGTCTTTTAAAGCAGCGCGCAGCAGCCATCATTTTACAAACAAATAGGAAGATCATTAAAAACAATTTAAGACAGCCAAGCAGGCCCTGTTGTACACAAACAATTGGGCTAAATCAGTTCATTTTGAAAGCGCACTCTTAATGTGTCGGTATTATTTGCAGCATTTCGTTTTTGTATGTTGGAATTTATATTGTTGTCCTCCAATTGTCCTCCAGGTGCATCACAAGTCCCTGAGTCTGGGGGAGGTGCTGGATGGCGACAGAATGGCCGAATCGTTGTATCACATTCGGTTCAGAGAGAACGTTGAGAAGAAAACCCTTTGCCAGCTCACGCTGTCAGAGAAGCAGGTAAGCTCAGGACTTTTGTCAGCACCGGGACAAAATGCTTGCGTTAACTTGGTACCATCAAACGGTCTCGTTTTTGTTGGAGGACATGACAAAGACAATCACTACATTGGCATGCACTGAAATAAACAAATTGGTAATAAATTTCGTTGAATGCCGCTTGGGTTGAGTGTGGGGGGGTTCCTGGATGAGAGAGAACAAAGTACATCATATACTTTACTTCATTTAACCATTTTTATGCTTGAAAAAGGCACAAAAAAACATAACATTTCTTCCAGTATACACATTTTATGACTAATAATAAGTAGCGATCAATCAGCAGTATTCAGTATTTGAGCATAAATAGTATTCGACCACAAAACAGCATATTTCAAATTGCATATAAATTGAAACCATAAAATTCATACGCGCAATGTGTGGAGGGCGACGTGCATAAGACATTGTGATGATATGTAGTATTCTTCACTGAGTACTGGGTGTCAGTCATGTTACTGTAATGTCCTCTAGCACCGGAGCACAAGTCTTATTGATGTCTTAAATGGCTTATTTTTTCTTAGTTACTACCTACTCTTAGGGTAATAGGAGTGTAAATGTGACCATAGGGGAGTTATTTTACGTTTAGAGGGTTGTAATAAGGTTAAAACCCGCGATAAAGGAGGCATTACCCTAATTGGTGCAGCCCAGCCTCTACCTCCAGCGGCCCCCAGTTGAATTGAGAGCCCTGCATGAAAACACTACAGCGCTCACATAGAAAGCTGCTATCCTTGTGATCAGCTGGCTTCTACCAGAAAGCGTTAGCAATTAGCATGTAGCGTTCGCCTCCATCCAAAACACAGAAGCATAGCAGGAATCCGGCAGATGGAAAGCATTACGCAGACTAAGCATCACTGGCTCTCTACTCATCATGTGTTTTTTTTTTTTTTTAGATGGACCAGCTTCGTGAGGCCATCGAGGAGCTTTACTATTTTGAATTTGTCCTGGATAACATTCCTTTCTGGGGCTTTGTAGGGTACATCGAGGAGAGCGGCTTCCTGCCTCACAGCCACAAAGTATGACGTCTTTCGTGTCTCTCTGGGGGTTCGTGGTACTTTTTTCTTTTTTTAAGCAAGCATCCTTTGGTCTCCATCAGGTTGGGCTGTGGACTCACCTTGACTTCAACATTGACTACAACGGCGACGCCATCACGTTCGCCAGTGTCTCGGTGAAGGACGTCAAGCCTCTGCCATTGGAGGAGGGGGTCGGGGCAGGCGGCCTGACGGTCACCCACACATACAGCGTGCGCTGGTTCGAATCACTCCCGCTCAACCCTGAGCACGTCAGAGACTACTCGTTCTTCCCCAAAACACTGGAGATCCACTGGCTGTCCATCATTAACTCTCTGGTGCTGGTGGTGCTGCTGCTGGGCTTCGTCATCATCATCCTCATGCGGGTCCTCAGGAGCGACTTCGCCAGGTGGGTTGAGAGGTTGTACTGCCTGACGGTTTCATGACATGTGAGGGTATAACAGATATAACGCCAAGGAGGAGGTGGGCTGTGATGACCTGGACCAAGCAGACAATGGCTGGAAGACCATACACACAGACGTCTTCAGGTTTCCTCCTTACAAAAGTCTCCTCTGTGCCATTCTTGGAGTGGGGGCTCAGTTCCTTACCCTCGCCACAGGTGGGTGTTACCCCTCACCCGCACGCACTCCTGCATGTGCAGTCGTCAGACACGGGGGTCTACTGCTCATGCGTTCCAGGAATCATCGTCATGGCGCTCCTCGGGATGTTCAAAGTGCACCACCACGGCGCCATCAACTCGGCGGCCATCGTCTTTTACGCCCTGACCAGCTGCGTATCAGGCTACGTGTCGTGTGGCTTTTACACGCAAATGAACGGCAAGCGTTGGGTGTGGAACATCGTCCTCACGTCATCTCTCTTCTCCGGTAGGAGATGCCACAAATCCTCTTTTATAATTACTCATTTGTCATTTGTATGTGCACACTTGTTTCATGTACATTTCCAACATGTTTGCATTTCAAATATATTTAAGGCAATGTCTTTATTAGTGGATGTTTTTGTAATACTTCCCAAGCACACGTACAGTGGAACCTTGGTTACCATCCGCCCCCAGTTAGTGTTTTTCCGTTAACGTCAAAAAGTTTGTCTCTGTTTGCGTACATTTTCCAGTTAGCGTACTAATATTGCCGAGTCTTGTCGCGTTGTTAATACACTGTGTGAGTCCAACTGTGTTCGTAATGTGTGCTTTATTACAAAACATCCTATTAGTGTTATTAGCTTGCTAACAAAATGGCAACCTATAAAATACTTGTTTTGTGTTAACATTTTTGGCTTTCTGCAATGGATTTGTGGAACTTACATTATTTCTTATGGGAGAAATTGATTGGTTAGCGTCCGTTTTGGTTAGAGTTCAACTTTCTGGAATGAGTTGATGAGTCTGACCGAGGGTGAGCAACTGGCCCACGGGCCACAACAGACCCACCAAGTGTCTTAATCCGGCCTACCTGTATTTTTTATTTTTTTAACTTTTAACATCGAAATGCCCAAAACAAATATCTCTGCGCAATACTAATGTTAAAAAAAAAACCTGTATAATCCAGCACAAGGCATACTGGGTAGTTTGTGGCACTGTTTCTCACAACATTTTGCTGTTTGTCGCATTTTTGCTAGTTTGCAAAGTACTTTGAGGAGAAGTAAACAAAGAGGAGTTAACATTTTGTGTATGCAGATTACACTAATAAAGACCACAAATTCAAAAATGCACTTGTAACTGTGCCAATGAATAAGAGGATGAGTAAAAGCAACAAAAAAGTCAGACATTGGTTGTGTGTTACATATTTTAATGTCATTTTTGAGTTTCTGCGTGGTGCCCACCCACCATTTGAGAACGCAAGAACCCGACCAATGACACTAAGTCTTGATCCCACAGCTCCTCTGTTTCTCACCTGGAGTGTGGTCAACTCCATCCACTGGTGGAGCGGTTCCACTCAGGCTCTGCCGGCCACCACAGTGCTCCTGCTGCTGGCCGCCTGGATGCTGGTGGGCTTCCCGCTCACCGTCATCGGCGGCATCGTGGGTAAGAACCGCGCGGGCAGCTTCCAGGCTCCCTGCCGCACCCGCAACATCCCCCGGCAGATACCCGCACAGCCCTGGTACAAACACGCGGCCGTGCATATGGCCATTGGGGGCTTCCTGCCATTCAGGTGAGATCGTGTTGTTGCTGTTTTGTGGTAAGTGACTAATTGACCTTTCGTGTTTTTAGTGCCATCTCCGTGGAGCTGTACTACATCTTCGCCACCGTCTGGGGCAGAGAGCAGTACACGCTCTACGGCATTCTGCTGTGCGTCTTCGCCATCCTCCTCTCAGTGGGTGCCTGCATTTCCGTGGCGCTCACCTACTTCCTGCTGTCGGGCGAGGACTACCGGTGGTGGTGGCGGAGCATTCTGAACACAGGCTCAACAGGCCTTTTCATCTTCGTCTACTCTATCTTCTACTACACAAACAGGTCAGCCATGAGCGGCCTGGTGCAGAGCACTGAGTTCTTCGGCTACTCTTTGCTCACGGCGCTGGTCTTCTCGCTGATGCTGGGGAGCGTGTCCTTCTGGGCCTCGCTGGCTTTTATTCGCTACATCTACCGCAGCCTCAAGATGGACTAGGAGTGTTTTGGGTGTTCTGGAGATGATTGTATCTTGCCTTGCACATTTGCTACTGGAGTACAGGGTGAACGTGGGGCCTCTGATGGGATCCGAGCAGTGGAAGCTACTGCATATCAACAAAGGGGATATCATAAAGGGATGAGCCCCATCAGGAGTAAACCTCCTATCTGGTTCTTTCTCCACATTGGTGTAGATTTGATGGACAGCATCAGGGGAGCAATACTGACAATGTGGTACCTTTGACTCATGTAAATACTCTTTTTAATAAAATGTCTTTTAGTAATAACTGCCTATGATGGCTTATTTGGCAGTTATCCCAGGTTGCCAGGTGTATCTTATGCAGTAACTGTTTTAGTCACAGCTTCTCAGCGAGACTATTTTACACACAACACACCCAGACATGCTCAGTTTCTTCTGAATGAAACCAGTTTGTAAATAATCTTCTGCTTTGAAGAAACTTCAGGTGGCATTTTGGGTGGACTCTATGGGAGGTCAATGAAGGACATTCTGCTTTTTTAGTGAAGATAATGAAGTATGTTGTGTTGACCGTGCAGTGTGAATCCTTTTAGTATAATTTTGGTATTTGCAGCACAGCCTGGCCACTTGCCCTCGAATATTACGGTTTTGGTTTAGCAGTGTTTTATAAAATATGATAATCGTGCAGTTCTGTGGATGAATATGGCCTATTAGTCAGAAATGTGTACAATTAAGCAAGAAAAATACAAATATCTGACAGAAGACAGATATCGTTAAATGTATTACAGTAGTACTAGTTTACACTGGTCACAAGGTGTCAGTTAATTTACTGTAATGTTCAAGCACCAGACCAGATTGCTGGAAAAAACAGGCTTTCATTGCAGTGTTATCTCATAGCAACTATAATCACTAACACAAGCTACTGGTGCGCCCATAACCCATGCCAAGCTAAAACTCGAGTCTGATCCCCCGTCTGCCGCCACTAAGTGTAAGTTAATTTAAGTGTAAAGGTGACTGGAGGGCTCTGATGCTAACTAAAAACTAGCTTTATGATGTAACTAAAATTATTTATATATAAGTAATTTAGAAAATAGGTTAAATGTTGATGTGGACTGAGATTTGATTTGTGAACACCCCATAGTGTAAACATACAATTGAACAAAACTATGCATAAAACAAAATGTGAGCAAGATGAAATTTGAAAAAACACTCGAGTGATTTGTAGGATTGGCTTTAGCCTTTTTTTTTAATTAAAATCATCAACTATCAAAATCCCCACCTCCTCCCCATCGGTTTTTTTTTTCACTATGCAGTCCTGCTTTGGTGACATAAGTTGGGTCTCTCTCCTCAACTAACCAAATATACAAGACATTCTTCAAGCTGTTTATAGAAAAAGGTGCATAGATTTGACTTGTCCTCGAAACATGCTGTATTATCAAGTACACAAGGACACACCCACAAGTACTAAATAGTTGTGTATAAAAATAAAACGCGGTGGTAAAAAATGTATGAACAATGTACACCCACCCTGAAAAAAGAATTTATACATGGCAGTGTAAACAGCACCTCCTACTGGCTGCTATGTACAATTGCTATGCTATGTACTATTTGAGGCACTTCAGCTGGTGACAGGCTCGCCATCTTTGCCCTCAAAGTTGCTGGCAGGCTCGGTATTTCCGCCCAAGTGGAACACAGCGGGGTTGTATTCATACTGGTTGATGCCCGGGGGCAGGGACCAGCCAGCTGCTTGGGGCCTGGCGGCGGGCGCAATGCTTTGACCGGGCGTCCCCGAGGGGTAACCAGCAGACCCGGTGGCACTGCCCATGGAGGCTAGATAGAAGGACATGTTCTGGGGTGTAGTCTTCTTAAAGGCTGGTCTTTGGGTTTCTGTTTGAAACTGAAAGACAAGACAGGAAGTGGTAGTCAGAATGACGTACTGTGCCCTTTGGATTTTATGTTGCGTCTCGCCTTTAAGGTCTTAACCCAACTTTGGTTAAACCTCCATGATGGACGCGTTGCTGTACGTCCACATCATTGTTTGTCTGTTATGGTCAAACAGGAAACCAGACAGGACAGATGCAAATGGGATGTGCTTACAGGTGGAACGTAGCTGAATAAAGCTCCGTGCCCCGAGCTGCCCTCCTTGTTGGTGCAGTAGCGCTCCAGCCTCCAGTTGTCATCCTTCTGGTGTCTCCTTAGCTTCATCCTTCTGTTTTGGAACCAAGTCTTCACCTGACAAGCAGGAGGAATACAAAATGAGAGGTAGTTCATTTTGGCTTCCTGTTTATCTGCACCTCTCACCTGTTTGTACGTAAGCCCCGTGTGTTCAGCCAGGCTTTTCATCTCTGCGGGAGGGAGGTATCTCTGCACACTAAAGCGCTTGACGAGAGCGTTCATCTGGCTTTCCGAGAAGGCCACGCGTACTTTGCCTTTAGGGGTCTCCGTGGTGGCTCCTTCTTTCTTCGGGGTGGGCAAGGGCATTTGTAGGGCAAAGACGTTGCTGCTGTGGTTCCCCATGTCTGTGTACGAAGGCGGCTCCCCCAGGAACGAGCTAGAAACATCTTCGGTGCCCGGGCTCCTGTCTGTCTCCCCGCTCAGGTCTTTCTTTGCCCGTGTGGTGGGGTCTGTCTGGGGGAGAGTTCCATCTCGGCTAGTGCCAAAACTCCAGGAATCTGAAAGTGAGGGGTAACATTGTTTGAATAATCAGTGCATTTTATAGGACTTGCTCCAAAAAGATAAAATATCGTGTATTAAGACAGAGACACTTTCAGCATCTTTAAAAATGGCTGTCAAAGCGCCTCATTGACTGTGAACGCTGGTGAAACATTTGCTACCGCGGGGCGAATAACACTGCACCACTGCAGTTCCAAATCGTGTCACGAGATGTCGCCATTGGTCCCGACATAAACGAGAAAAAAAACATTTACGCCAAAATGTTTTCGTTGAAGTTTATATTCACAAATATTCAATGAATACGCCCCATAAGTGTGTCGAAACTCAAGCTAGGAAAGTTTTCTTGACATACCCGGTGAGGCGTAAGCCTCCGAGTCACTGGTGGAGTCGCTCCCGCCCCTCCTGCTCTCCTCGGCGGGTGTATCGTAGGTAGGTCGGTGGGATCCAGCCAGGAGGAGGCGGCTGGCTTGGCCTTCCCCAAGGTAGACACCGGAGCTCTGGTAGGGGCAATGGCCGTTAGCGACATGCTGCTCCGGGCTGTGAGGCGGAGACTCTTCGCGACACCTGGCGGTGGCGGCGTAGTACACTTGTGCCACCCCGGGGGCGTAGTTGCTGTAGTCGGCGGCGCTGGCGTGGTGCTGTTCGGGCTGGTAGACCAGGCCGTAGGCATAAGCGTGGTAGGGCGGGTTGTAGTTGTAGCTTAGCTGCGTCTTCCACTCTGCCATTTCTCTGGGGGTTCGGTTCTGAAAAGCTTAAAAAGTTCAAAGATAGCACCGCGACCCAGCCCGCTAGGCCTGAGTATGTTCTTAAATCGCGCCAGCTTGTTGGCTCCTGGTTTTAAGGAGGCGCCGTGGCGGTGGACAGGTGTGGAGGTGGGTGTTGAGATTTCAGCCAATCAACTGCCCTCACCTTTTCACAGACGCCCTCTGATTGGTTCGCGCCTTCGCATCGTAAAATAGTTCATCAAATCAGAGCAAATTAATCTCATCTATGAAATTTGTGTTGTCACACTTTCTTGTTCTCTTTAGGATTATATTTATAATTATGTAAAATATAAATATTGAGTGTATATAAAAGATAAATTAAAACATTTAAACAAAACTTACTGACTGATTCATTTTTGATTGACATTATGCACTTCTAAACTGAAATCTAAAACAGATCGAATATCTTAAATGAGGTGAAAAAAATTTGCATTTTGGCATATTATATTGCCAATAACGTATCTGTATTTAAATCCACATTACTGAAGATGAAAAGCTAACTGGTCGCCTTTTTGTGATTTGTGTACATGGACGCGGGATATGGAGAAGGGGTAGGATTGAATAAGCTCTGCTTCTTCCTGCTCCTTTTTAGACATGTTAAGTCGTCAATATGTGATGTATTTCAGTGTAGCATTGTTTAAAACAAAGCTAAACATAGTAAGAGAACATATCTCGCTACTCAAAAATAAGTATACTTGACTGACACTTTAATTCCAACTACACTACTACTACAAAATCCAGTTGTTCAACATGAACGTTTCCGTTCATGTCTTTGTAGTTGTAACAGTTTAATTCCACACTTTGTTTTTATTGTTTTGAGGTACAACTACCCTTTGACCCTCACATGATCAAAATAAAGCAATATAATTAATGTAATGGAGCAAAGTACTAGTAACAAATACAAACACATACGTAGAGGAAGCAGAGCAGAGCTTATTTTAGAAAACAAATACTTATTTTTTGATAGAACAAAAATGTCAAGTAAGCCTTTTGTAAAAGCAGCGTGATCGACAGTCTTCTTGTTGGTACAATATTTACCACTAAACGTGTGGCCTTGTGTATATTGTTTCCCCCATCTTTCATTAAATGGAACTCTCAGTGTGAGCGCGCGACAGTGCGTGTGTGTGCTCCCCCCTTGCTGTATCATTTTGCTGTATCAATTTCTATCATATGAGTGTAGGTACAAAAGTAAAAGCATCTTTCCTTTTGACATGAGTTGTTTTTCAAGAGTCAGTGATCACAGAAAAACATTCCAACATGTTGACGCAAACGCTCTCTCTTCCTTCATTTGCAATCCTTTTCATAAAGTTGACTTAGATTAGGGTAACTTTGCTGTTTGTGTTGCCCCCTCCTTGGTGCCATTGGCGTGGTAATGATTCACTTAGTGGTGACAATATGAGCTTGATGGCCGCATCAGCATTTCTCATCTGTGGCCAGACATTGGAAATTAGCATTGGAATGTGCTCTGAAGACCTTTTGTGGCCTCTCGAGTCATCCCGTATGGTACTTTGCGTCGGATTGCTGCTTTTCTTTTTTAAAAAGAGAACGTAGGTTTTACTTGTATTCACGATCAGCCTCTAATGTTGCTAATCCATGCAAGAGACGTCTAAAAGTTTGCTTATTGGTACGGTTTACACGTGTATGGCACTGCCATGCATCATAACGAGAGGTGTTTTTTGATGTTTCTAATTCTAGTGTTATTTAGTATTCAATGTGATTTAAAGGAATTTACCTCAGAAGTGTCCAAAGTGCAACCAGAGGGCATTTTGCGACCCCTTCTAAAAATAGTTTGACTGATATTGAAATGTATTTGTATAGAAAGTGTTAGGAGAATAAAGTCAAAATTGTATGAGGATAAAGTCAAAGTTAAAAAAGTATTTGTTATAATGCTTGTTTGTGTTACATATTAGATGTTATCAGATGTTATTGTTAAGCAGTTATTTTAAAAGTCTATATTTACTATTAACACATAAGACAAAAACAACAAATTAACGTAATTAATTAAAACCCTAAAAATAACGTAATGCATTAAAACCCAAATCAAGTAGAGTACTGTACTGCCAATGGATGACGCTATTGTTGTAATTAGACCTCCCGTTCGGGTGGGGGCGCTGTTCACTCCCACGCGTGTCAAGTGTTCCTGTCCCATTAACTCCACTCACGTTGTGCTGCAGGCTGGCTCTTCCCCGCACGCTGACAGCTGAGGCTACATCTTGGGCAACTTTGCCTGCTAACTTGTCAAACTCACTTTTTCAGCACCGGAATTTCATTCATATTTTCTTAAAAAAGAGCAAAGTCACATCCGAGTGATGTAGAGGCAGCTTTTTCTTTGATAGATTGTTGCTAGCGGAGCCTCACCACCCTGTTAGCTACGCCACGAGAGTATATTCACTATTATTATCATCACTGTTTATAGTTTTTTTTGGTGTTTAACTCACCGTGAAGGCCTGACAATGACAGAAGAACTCGAGCAGATCCTCCTGCAAATTACACAGCCTGACAACGCTATTATCCAGCAGGTAAGACATAAAAGTCCTACTTGTAGAAAAGGCTAAAGGTGAGCTAGCTTGAACTTAACACTGAACACGTCAAAATGGAGGCTTGGTTAGCATGGCTGCCCTGTGGGGTCCTTTGTTTGCGTTGACCTGTGTTGTATACATCTTTACTGTAGGCCACAATCCATCTCAAGCAAGCTTTCAAAGACCCAGCCATCATCCCGGCCCTTTGTGCTGTCATGAGTGGATCCCAAAACCCTCAGGTATCCGCAGGAAAGTATTTCTATGCAGTGGCATGTCCAGCGTATGCACACGTAATGGTTTGCCTCTTCTAGATCCGTCAGTCGGCCGCGGTGATGCTGAGGCTGAGGGTGAAGAAACGGTGGAAGAAGATAAGCCCTGCAGACAGAGAAAGGTCAGATGATGATGATGTCACTGAAATCCTTCTCTTAAGGCAAGTTGGTGACACCTTTTCCTCCTTTTTCACGCAGCCTCAAGGCGGTGGTGTTGCAGGCGTTCATGCAGGAAACAGAGTAAGTTGCCAATGAAAACGATGAAACATTTGATGCGTTACGGTGCATATGCGGGAATCAATACTACATTGGGGTACACTTTCACAAGCTGGGACATTACAAAGTTAATGAAGCTCCCCTTTGAGTATCACATTGTCATTAAAAAGAGGTGTAATATCTGTTAGACTGCGATTGACTGGCGACCAGTCCAGGGTGTATCCCGCCTCTCGCCCAAAGTCAGCTGGGATAGGCTCCAGCATACGCGCGACCCTAATGAGAATAACCAGCATAGAAAATGAATGAATATCTGTTAGAAAAGCACTTAAGGGTGATTATGCACATACCTTTCATTATGATGCAACTGTACTGCATGTTTTGACTTTTGGATCTTTTTATAATTAAGTGTACCAACATCCTGTGGCCCATCAATGCACAGCTGAGAGGTTGCCTCAGATCAGAAGTGTTTATGTTGCAGACACACAGTGCAGCACTCACTCTCTCAGTTGTGTGCGGTCATGGTCAAACACGAGACGCCCAATAGCTGGCCTGCACTGCTGCAGCTCCTCAACCAAGCCACCAAGAGCGTCAACCCTCATGACAGACAGGTTCAGCACCATTTTAACAAAACCCTCTTAAAAACAAACGCTTTGGAAAAGAAGAAAATAACCCCAAAAATGTCTTTCTGTTCCAGGTTGGACTACTGCTTCTTAACAAAGTGATCGAGTCCAACCCTGAGCCTTTCCAGCCTCACTACTGCCAGCTGCTGCAGCTCTTCAGCACCGTGCTGCAGGACCACAACAATCCCACAGCCCTTTACTACTGCATCCTCACCCTCACCGCCATCACGGCATACACTGGCACTGAGCACATGGTGAGAAAATGTTATCTGTCTAGTGCCTACACACACTCAGCAGACACAACAAGAAGTGTTGCTTGGATTTGGACATTTACATTATGTTGGAAGGAAAAGAGTATCATCCTCAATTACCTTCAATATTTTGTACAACAAATGTATATTTTTCCCCGGGGTTCATGTAGCTGCAATATGGGCTGTTTACTTGTCATAGATAAAGTCAATTTTTTTAATTATATATATATAAACTTTACAAAATCAGCTGGGGTTCAAATATTTTTTTCCTCACTGTATATGTATGTATACATATACAGTAAGGGAAAATATATTTATGTATACATATACAGTAAGGGAAAAAATATTTGAACCCCAGCTGATTTTGTAAGTTTGCCCACTAACAAAGAAATGATCAGTCTATAATTTCAATGGTAGGTTTATTCGAACTCTGAGAGGCAACATTGATAAAAAAAATCCAGTAAAATGCGTTTCAAAAATAGTTATAAATTAATTAGCATTTCCATGAAGGAAATAAGTATTTGATTCCTTTGAAAACTTGCTTCAGTACTTGGTGGCAAAACCTTTGTTGGCAATCACAGAGGTCAGCCGTTTCTTGTAATTGGCCACAAGGTTTGCACACATATCGGGGGGGATTTTGACCCACTTCTCTTTGCAGATCCTCTCCAAGTCATTAATGTTTCGTGGCTGATGTTTGGCAACTCGAACCTTCAGCTCCCTCCACAGATTTCTATGGGATTAAGGTCTGGAGACTGTCTAGGCCACTCCATGACCTTAATATGCTTCTTCTTGAGCCAATCTTTTGTTGCCTTGGCCGTGTGTTTTGGATCATTGTCATGCTGGAATACCCAACCACGACCCTTTTTTAATGCGGTGACTGAGGGAAGGAGGTTCTCACCAAACACTTGACGGTACATGGCCCCATCCATCCTCCCTTTGATGCGGTGCAATTGTCCTGTCCCCTTGGCAGAAAAACACCCCCAAAGCATAATGTTTCCACCTCCATATTTGACAGTGGCGATGGTGTTTTTGGAGTCGTAGGCAGCATTGAGTTGAGTTGATGCCAAAGAGCTCAATTTTGGTCTCATCTGACCACAACACTTTCAACCAGTCTTCCTCCGAATCAGTTAGATGTTCAGTGGCAAACTTCAAACGGGCCTGTAGATGGACTTTCTTAAGCAGGGGGACCTTGCGGGCACAGCAGGATTTCAGTCCTTCACGGGATCAAATACTTATTTCCTTCATGGAAATGCAAATTAATTTATAACTCTTTTTGAAACGCATTTTTCTGGATTTTATTTGTCATTGTTGTCTCTCAGTGTTCAAATAAAGCTACTAATAAAATTAAAATTATAGACCGATCATTTCTTTGTTAGTGGGCAAATTTACAAAATAGGGGGTTCAAATAGTTTTTTCCCTCACTGTATATATACAGTATTTTTTTAATTTTACAATTATATTTAATAAATAAATAGATTAAAATTAACTTGAATTGAAATAAATTGAATTAAATACTATTATTCAGCCTTCACGCAATTTATTTCAATTTCATGTTATTTAATACAATTAAATGAAATGTGACTAATAGGCATTATCAGATTTATATGATCAAACTGAATTATGAAATATAAGTAATATATATATATATATATATATATATATATACACAATTATAAAATATGTTTTCCTGTCATTTTTATAATGAAATTATGTGTGAAAAATACTTATTTAAGCCATTATCAGATTAATAAAATATTGCTCAATAAAATAGAATGTTGAAAAAAAACTGTTAAAAAAATGATGCTTGCTTCAGTAAAAATGCATTATAATGCAAAAATGACATTAGTGCAGCTTCGATGTGCTTTGCATTAATGGTGCATGTACAGCAGATATATCTTAATTGTGGTTTCCCACAGATTTTTCACACAGCTCCTGTGTTATGATTCTTCTTAGATTGTGCAGGTGTACTTATGTCTATAATATAGTCAAATAAAAATGCAACTGGCTCCCTTTCAGAACCAGATGCGCTCTATCATCCCCAGTCTGATTGTCGCTCTAAAGCACCTCATCAAAGCAGATCAGGTAAAGTCCTTTATTATATTTTTATTGGGGTATTTATTGCCTTTGTATTTAACATGGGTGTTCCTTATGTCTGTTGCGTCAGAGCCAAGCCAGCGTGGCCATGGAGGTGTTCAACGAGCTGATGGAGAGTGAGGTGTCCATCATCGTGCCTCACATTGCAGACATGGTTCACTTCTGCTTGGAGGTGAGCGCTCAGTGACTTTTATTTCCAGGAACTGATTTTCTTATAAATGTGTTTCCTGCGCCAGGTTGGTAGTGACACCACGCTGACGGGCTCCCTGCGAGTGAAAGCTCTCTCTTGCATTTCCTTTCTCATCAAGTTAAAGAGCAAGGTTCGGCATCAGCAATGATACGTACAGCAATTTCTTAAAAATGACTCCCCACATTATTGTGTTGCCTTTTTCTGTCCAGGCGGTGCTGAAGCAGAAGCTGCTGGTCCCCATTCTGCAAGCCATCTTTCCCATTTTGACTGCAGCTCCTTTGCCTGGAGAGGAGGACCCGGAGGATGTGGAAGATGGAGACGGCGCAGACGATGACAATCCCAAACATTGTGCTGCTCAGGTATGAAAAGTGTGTGTGCTGCTACCTCGTGTACTTTAATAAAGCATGGGGTTATTTTTGTAATTCACAGGTTATTGACACCATGGCGCTCCGGATGCCTCCTGAGAAGCTCTTCCAACATCTGGTAGGGTACATTTTTCAGTTGTTCCTGAAATACCATATTAACCGGAATAGACATACAATATATTTTTTAGGGGTGCACCTTAATATTTTAGCAATATCAGGTAATTTTTTACATCATACTGATAAGTCTGTTAATGTTAAAAATAGCTGATAATCAATAATTTCTTAAAAATGTGGGTGCGCAAATCCAGTGCTTTTTTTTCTTCTTGCCTGTGACATTAGCAGCCGGTTGTAACTTCCCCTTATCTCACTTGTTAACAAACTTTTACTTTTCGAGGAAGACATTTTGCGTGGTAATTACACCAAATGCATCACGATGAGTGTGAAAAAAAAAACATCGAGTCCACACAAAAAACTTAGCAACTACTGAAACACCAGTGCCGCTGCAGTTGAAAAGTGCCAAAAGTTATCAGGAGACCTCCGTGCTGTCACAGCGGCTACGCGAAACATGTGTCCGAATATAGTGCACCTTGCTGGGCCATGCCAGGTGGCTCCTCTCGCTCTACACTGCGATTCTACTGACCTCTGTAGCGGCACGCCGGCTACTCAAGGAGCATGTGTCCAAATATAGTGCGCCTTAAAAAAAAAAAAGTATATTTGTAATTAATGCCTGGTCTTTGCTGCATATTTCGAGAAAAAGAGTGGTCGTCTTACACTTGGCTTTTAAAGGTCTATGCATGAAAATTCAAAGGCTGTTTCTGTGCTGGGGGAGTGCCTTTTCTCTTATATATTTTTCATTTCTGAATGTTATTTTCTGTCATTTTAGAGAAAAAAAGAGATCGTCTTATACAGTATTTGACGTACAGAGGCTCATACTTGCAAAGCAAAAGGGCATTTCTGTGCAGAAACAGCACCTTATTTTTTATACATTTGCAATTTCTGCCTACTCTTTGCTGTAAGTTTAGAGGGAAAGAGGTGTTGACTTGTATTTGACCTCTTGAGGTTTATACATGGAAACCAAAAGGAGGTTGCGCCTTTTTCTCTTATATATTCTCTTATATATTCATAATTTCTGCATACTCTTTGCTGGAATTTAAAGGAAAAGAGCGCCGTCTTATATTTGGGGTCCAGTGGTTTATACATGTAACCCAAACGGCTGTTGCTGTGCTTTCTCTTAAAACGGTTCTCTGATGTTTAATTTATAGATGCCACTGACTCAGACCTGCCTTGCCAGTGATGATCCCTACCAGAGGAAGGGGGGCCTCATGTGTTTTGCCGTGCTGGCAGAAGGATGTGCAGATCATATACGCACTAAGTAGGCCTAATTTTCCTGCAACTTAGGATGTTTGTGTGATGTGGTACTGAATGTGTGTTTACATCAATGTTATGGCAGGATGCTGTCGTCGGTGCTGCAGACGGTCTGCCACAGTCTTTCTGATGAAAATCAGGTGGTGCGCAGCGCCGCCCTATTCGCCCTCGGACAGTTCTCTGAACATTTACAGGTGACGCTCAATGTTAGAAACGCTATAAATTTTTTAAAAAGAAGTTATTTTGTTGTATGTCTTTACGCTCCACTTCTATCAGTGTTTAAACATGTTTCCCCCCTTTCCTTTTACCAGCCTGACGTCAGCAAGTATTGTGAGGAATTGATGCCTTTGCTGCTCGGCTACCTTTCCTCCTTGAACCAGGCAAAGGTCGGCCATATCACTAAGGCCTTTTACGCACTGGAGAACTTCTTGGAGAACTTGGGTAAGCTAGTAATAAAGTACAAACATCAGTGTGTTGCTTGCCATGGGAAAAGTCCAGAGACAATTTCCCTTTAAGGGTTGTAAAAGATTCTGGGTTTTGTTGTATACAAATATTGTACGATATCTGTTTTACAATGGTAATTTTTCTCTGGTGTGTTTTGTGAACCAGGAGCTGAAATTGAGCCCTACCTTCCCACGCTGATGAACACCATGTTGTCTACTCTCAACAGCACAGACAGCATGAAAATCAAAGAGCTCACTGTCTCTGCCATCGGCGCTATTGGTGAGTTTTTCACAAGGAAGTACAAAATCTATGAAGGCAACATTTATTTAAGACACAGTATTTCTTAGTATGCTAAGAAAAAATAAGCCGTGCTAAAAACATAGTGGCACATGTACTGTACACTAAACGGTACAACAGAATGCAGGGGGCCATTTTATAAAAAAGACTATGGTAATAAGTTCAGTGTGCGAAGAAGTTAAGTTTTTGTAAGGTTTGTTTTTGTGTTATTATCGTCCACATTTCAACTTTTTCATTTTACATTCAGCCTTTTTGCATTTTTTCCCCCATTTTAATGTTTTTTTGTACTTTGTATTTTATTCAATGTTTTCCAGACTTTCTGCTGGTCCTATGACTTGTAGTCAAATGTGATTTATTTACATATATCTTTCTATCTACACACACACACACACACACACACACAAAATGAATATGTAGCTTTTAAGTTAAACTGGAGTGATGGGTGTTTTTTGGCGACACCTAGTGGCCGCATTAATTAATTGTGTTGCTCTTTTTAGGCATTTTGGCACACAAATTGAATCAAACAGTGAATTCCTGATGATTTTTGCTACGAAATACTTTCTTATATGCGTCCGCCTTGGAGTTTGTGTGTCTGTAAGTAATGTGCAACTATAGTTACAATATATGATGCATGTGTGAAGTGATAAATTTGTTGTTTTAGAGAGCAGCGTTGTTTGATTAGGACCCTAATTATGTCCAGCTTGGAGGTTGTAGCTTCTGTGTCAGCCACCGACTAACTAAATACACACACATAATTTTCATTCATTTCTGAATACAAAAATGAAGTTTTGGTGTTAAAATCCAGACAATCAATATGTTTCTACGCACTGGGATACTTCCAGGTGTCACGTATTAAAAATTGATCATTGAGGCCTCAGACAAGAATGTCTAATATATAAGTTTAAGTCTAAGATAGTTAACATCTGTGATGTCACTAGCCAATGCTGCCAAGGAGCTGCTGGTTCCTTACTTCTCCCCAGTCATTGAAAGCCTAAAGGGCTTCTTGACCACCACCACGGAGGAAATGAGGTCTCTGCAAACCCAATCTTTGGGTAGGTGGACTCCATTATAGCAACAGTCACCTTTTTGTTTGTATTTATTAGTATTTTCTTGTTAGACACGCTGTCTGTGTTGGCTCGGACCATTGGCAAAGATGTCTTCAGCCCTCTTGCTGCAGAGTGTGTTCAACTGGGACTGAAACTCACCGACTCCATCGACGACCCTGACCTAAGACGCTGCACGTATGTTCATTGTCTTCGTCTTTAAGGCCTCCCCCAGTTTCTTACCTCCACTGTAACGCACTTCCTCACTCCATTAGGTACAGTCTTTACTGGTCTGTGTCCATAGTCTGCCCGGACTCCCTGACTCCTCACCTCACCGCCATTACAACCGTCATGCTGCTTGCCCTCAAGTCAAACGAAGGCATCACTGTAGGAGGCGTCCATCATAATAAATGGTCAAATCCTATGAAAGGTCAAATAAAAATGTACCGGTTTGCTTTTTTTAGGCACACCTCGAGGAGGACAAGTCATTTGTCCTACTGGATGAAGACGAAGATGATGACACGGGAGAAGAAAAAGGAGAGGAGTTTCTGGAAGATGAACCAGAGACGGACGTCCACGATGTTGCAGGGTACATGTTGCGCTAATGTGAATGTAAAAAAACCAACAAAAAAACAGTTCCTCTGTCTTGTTCTTCACCTCGTATGCATCAATGCTTCAGGTTTAGTGTGGAGAATGCCTACATTGATGAGAAGGAGGATGCCTGCGATGCACTGGGAGAGATCGCCTTCAACACTGGGTATGACACTCTGCATGCAAACTACAGCGTGGCCTCTGCTCTAGTCGATACCATCCCTCCATGCAGACGGTCCTTTGTTTACGGTTTTAAGAGTTTTGCCTTTTTTTGGTTACGTATCAATTGTCCGTCCTTCCAGCCGTCTTTTTCCGCTTATCCAAGGTTGGGTCGCAGTGCCAGCTACCTAAGTAGAGAAGCCCACACTTCCCTCTTCTCAGCTACTTTTCTTCCTTTTATTTAACTGCTTAAGTTTTTTCTCCACTGTGACTCCCAAGCACAGTAAGGCACACTGGTTTGGTGACAGTGCGTGGAAGTGAAACTGAAAGTAGACACCTTGAGAAGTCAGCGTTGGCTACATGCCAGGTCAGGCTGCTGTAACAGGCAGATAAAGATGGTATCTTTGAACATCGGCCCCTGTGAAAGGGACAGTGATAACATCGTAAGCAGTCCAGTGCTGTGATTATTGAGAGTCTCTCCTCCCATTAAACCTGCCTCTCACTTCTTGCAACGCCAACCAGGGTGCACGACAACCACAGAAATAAAAGTTTTATTTAAAACGTTATTACTGTGTTTTACGTCTTTCGTATTCTGTGTACAGTGTGATTGACTTAGGTCACTCAGCATGTAATATATATTATAAATGTGGGTAATGTTCATAATAAATGGATACATAAATTAATAAAATAGTATGAATTTTAGATTCAGATTAAACTAAAAATTTATGTCACATCACAGTGGAGGAACAGAACTTGTTTGTAACTCGAGGATTACCTCTAAATTGTTATCCTTTATTATTTCAAACAGTTGCTATGGCCTGGTACCCAAAACCACACTACATTATATTCAAAATGTAACTTAAATCCATACAGTATTGACCCAAAATATAAGACGACCCCTTTTTTGTGTGACCTGATTTTGAAAGATACTGCCACCACCTTAAACATAGCATGTTACCAAGCTTACTAGTTAGCTTCTATTGTATTTATTTTAAACGGTTGCAAACGGAGTGAGGAGGAAGGACAAAGTAAATAGCCACAACCTTACCACTTCCACACCGAATGGGAGAAAAAACACATGCTCTGGCTGACTAGATGCGGTGTGAAGGTAATCTAATATGTCATGTCTCATCACTAACATTACTGACCCCCAGTGACTCTAAATTCTACAAATAACTAACTTGTCCTTCAATATGTTTTGACTAATAACAGGCCATAGTCAACCATTTATTCATTCATTCATTTTGAAAAAAAACATGATCGAGTTAGGGAGCCATGTTCGAACCGTGATGCAGTGAGAGACGACTGTATAAACCTCTAAATCGCGAAGATAAGAGCACGTCTTCTGCAGACTTTTTTCTGTGGAAAAATGATCATCTTATACTTGGTATAGTAGTGTAGCTTGAACCTATCATCTCCAGCTTGACCGCGTGCCTAAATGCCATGTGTCACATATGTCAAGGTGTTTTTTTTAAACCCTTTTATTAATATTGATACTTTTCCGTGTCAGTGCTGTTTTCCAGCCCTTCCTGGAGTCAAGCTTTCAGCAAGTTTTTGAGCTGAGAGACGTAAGTCACACTGTCGTTTTGTGTGTCACCTCTTGCTTCTAATTGTCGTTTGTCCAAAAATTCCCTCCTTTTCCAGTATCCACATGAGGATGTACGCCGAGCAGCATTTGGAGCCATGGGCCAATTCTGCAAAGGACAGCACAAAGTGTGGCAAGAGAATCCCAGTGACGTTAATAACCAAGGTGCCGCTGGGCATAGCAAATAAAAATATGAAAAGTGCTTTGAAGGCAAGCAGTGAACAATCCCATCCTTAATCCAGCCTTACTGAAGATGCTAGATGTGGTGCTGCCGTGCAGCTTGGAGATGGTGCGCACGGAGCCCGAGCGTCATGTTGTGATGGGAATCCTGGAATCCATGAACGGTGTCATAAAGTCCTGCAAGGAAAAGGCTTTTGAGGACCCCATGCGACTCAAGCAGGTCAGCGATGTTATCCGGGACGTGCTGAAGAAGAAGGTGAGGCGAAGGGAAACTCACACATTGGCGGAGCTAAAGTTATATCGATTAATCGAATGTTTTTATCCGCATCCAGACTGCATGTCAGGACAGTGATGATCCTGATGATGAAGAACTACAGGTTGGCTATTTTTATTTTTTGTATTGAGGGATTTCACCACAAACCCATTCACAACATTTAGCTTTTATTTTGTCATCTAATGACAACAGCATGGAAACAACTGCCCTTGGTTCCCCACAATGCAAGTTTAAACCCGTCTTGCGGGTTTGACAGGCGGAGTACGACGTCATGCTCGAAGAGTTTGCCGGGGAAGGCATCCCCCTACTGGCTGCCTCCGTGCCTGCCGATAGCTTTGCTCCTTTCCTCAATGACCTGCTGCCTCTCATTCTCAGCAAAACTGTAAGTCTGGACTGACTGTTTCATGTTTTTGCGATGCCAACACAGAAGGGTACCAGGAATGGTAAGGAAGTGTGATGTTAACCATAGATGCATAAATGCAATATAAGAGAGCGTCGGTCTGGTCATAACAATGTAAGCAATAAATATTCAATAGAACACATGAATTAATTTGACCAAGCATTGCAGGCATGTTATTTTTGCTTGCTCTCCAAAGAAATCATCCTGCACCGTGGCAGAAAAATCCTTCTCTTTGGGCACAATTGGAGAACTTCTGCAGGCTCTAATCAGCACGCCTAAAGGTCAAGGACTGGCAAGCAAACTTTACAAAAGACTCCTTCCAGTCTTGGTAGCTGGAGTGAAAGACGGTGACCCGGAGGTCCGCAACAACAGTGTGTTTGGACTGGGATGTCTTGCCCAAGCTTCTGGTTCCACCGTAGTCCCGTATCCTTCTTTGCGCATGGCTACGTGCAATTCCGCGTCCACAGAAAGTGTTTTCCTTAGTGGAGACTTGCTCAGAGATTATCCCATGATGCTGTCAGTCTTTTCCAACCTGCTGGCCAAAGAGTCAGACCGCAGGGTCATCGACAACTTGTGTGCTGCCCTCTGCAGAATGATTCTAAGCAACGTAGAAGTGGTTCCGCTGGAGCAGGTGACCTTGCATAACTAGCATAACTTCTAGACTGGGGTTAGCTCAGCTATCAGTGACAATCAAGGCTGTTCAATCAGACCAACTGGACTTAGACCTGAATCATAGTTTAAAAAAAAAAAAAAAAAAACCATCAAGAACCAAGCGAGTTCAGTTCCTCTGATTCAACTCTTCAGATAGACACAAACTACAGTTCAGATTGATTCACGTTCAGTCCCCACTTGGTTTCCTCCTCCTCAAGCTTGACCAAGTCGCTCATAAACACGTACAACATTGTGGCAGCGTCGCAAACCAATAGCAAACATAAGAATAGGGCGAGGGGCATTGCTTCATTACCATATTTTCCACAAGTCTCCACCAGTTCAGAATCACAATTTTTATGCCTTTTTCTGCTATTAAGTGCATTTTAAAGTCTACTCTGTTACAGACACGCAATATACAGTATTGTACTTTCAAAACGTGCAGTTATGCAATATCACATCTTGTCAAAAAATCTTCCTGCCGGAAAATGTTGAGTGAATTGACTTGTGAGGTAGCACTATCATCCCTCTGCAGATATTGCCATCAAATTACCTTTTATTTAAGTAACCATAAAAAAAAAGTTTTTTCAATTTAAAACAAAGAAAAATTGCGAAGGCCGAGCCTCTATAGGTGACTCCCAGTGTTAAACTTGCATTCTCTGACAGGTTGTCCCAGCTCTGGTTGGTCGTCTTCCTCTCAAAGAGGATATGGAGGAGAACAAGACGGTCTTCAGCTGCCTGGCCATGCTCTACTCTCACAGTCCTGCTCTGGTAGCATGCCATCACTGTTTTACTTGTTTGTTGCGCGGTGGAAAGACTATACAGTGTATGCTGGTTTCTGGCGAGCTATACTGTAGACATGAATTTCTGAATTTTGTTGTGCCTTCTTTCCAGATTGTGAATCTAATGAAACCCATCATCGGCTCATCCTGTCACGTGCTCAGCAACAAAGAGGTGGATCAAGGTAAATGTTTAAGCTAGTTTTCATACCGCGTGGCTGTTTAAAAAAAGCACTCTTGTTTTTTTGCGGACAGAAACGAAGAGCATGCTGGCTACGTTTTTGAAGCAAGTTGCTCAGCAACACACGGCAGACTTCCAAGCGGCTGCAAACTCACTCCCCCGGGAACAGCAGGCTCGTCTCAGCGCGGTCATCGGCGCCTCGTGATGGCGACAAGTCAGGCATTTGCAGTTGGTTTTACACTCTTGGAAGAAATCTCCCCCGCCTAAGTGTACACAGCACTGTGACCACTCTGACTTGTCATTTATTTGTTTTTTTAACGAGAAGCATTAGTTTTGGCAACTTAGTTTGGTCTGAAAGTGACAGACAAGTAAACTACATTCAATCAAAAACTATTTTCGCACTGGCTCTCACAGCCAACTTTCTCCTACAAAATTTTTGAAGAGGAATAGAATGCCTATTTCATGCAGAACTATTTCACAGGGCCAGTTGTGAACAGTTTATATTACATTCTAATGTAATAAATGCAGAGGGCTTAGATACCAATGTCCATGAAGTTGCACCATCTCCCTTCAGGGGTGAGGGCCATCATTACGGTCAGACTCACCTGCAAGCAGAGATGAGAAGAACCCTCTTCAGTCACAGTTGCATGTGATGCGGCACACAAGGGAGCAGATCGGTCATTGAGCTGCTGCATCATACCCAAAGCCTTGTATGCTTATTAGTAACATTAATAAAGACGCATTTTTCTCAAAGTTTGCGAGGGTGTTTGATTTGGGAATAGAAGCTGATACTTTTCATGGTTAGAATTGCCATCCCCACCTGGAGCGGTCCCTGCGCCAGACCTCCCGGATCTGTGTGCCTCTATGTTTCTGAGACGTCACTGGTGCCTATGACAGGAAAACTTTTTGTGCATCTTTTGATTTCTTTCCTGCAGGTCAAGTATGTCGCTTTTTATTATACTTGACGTCTGCTGCTTTGTCTATCTTGAGATTTGTGGGGTCCTTTTACACAACTTTGTCTTTCAGCTCATATCTTACTCCATTATTAGGGTCATTATTTGGATGCACGAGTTGAACAACATGGTCCAATATAGAGCTGTACCACGGAAGCACCTCTCGCACTGTTCTGCAAAAGTCCTCCATCTCTGGGGGAGAAAGGTACAGTTTTATTTGTCTTTCAGAAAAGCTTTCTCAGAAAAGCCTGCACACATCTGCAAGGCTGCTGATTAAAAAAGTAGCTCCTGTGATGGCTGAATATTAGTAGGGAGTCCTCCCAGCACTTATGAGCTTGTGTTATAGGTGTCGCTTAGGAATGCATTAAAAATAAATACTTGATGCGCACTTTGGTTTGCTTATTTTTTCTGTTCATGTGACCAAAGGCTGCTCGGTAAAAACATGCTTAACTTAAAGCAAGGGTGTGCAAAGTGTGACCCAGCCACCTCACAGGTACAGTATGCCTAAAGACTGGCCACAACAAAAGGTCACTCCAAAATGCGCATGTTTACAATATGAATGAATTATCTCGATAAAGGAGAAATGCTCACTAGAACTGATTTAGACAAATTAGTGAACAATATTTGGAATTAATAGGCCTTTCTTTCAGCTCATGAAAGATTGGAGCAAAAAAAGTGTTGCTTTTTCAAATGCCTTTTACCAAATATATTTAAAAATATCAAGCATATTCCCAATTCTCCTGTCCCTTAACCTGTAAGAAGTGGATATGGCAAAATGTTGACCTCCTGTACCCTGTATGGGTTTTATAATGTGATAATGGCAGTAGGTTGATTTATTGTGTCACACTCTCAGCTAGGTCATCAAGGATCTAGGACAGAAGTTCCCTCTAAACCAGCACATTCCACATGCGGACACAAAAAATCCCCTCATTGAAAACAGGGATGCAGATCCTGTCAGGTTTGGGGCCTGTAGTGTGGTACTGTAAAGCTGTTCTGTAGTTTCAAGTTAAAAATAATTTGTACATGTGTTATTTGTGTTTGCAAACAAGATTGTACGTAAACTACCCATCTGATGTCCATGGAATTTTGTGGAGAGGCCAAGGAGTACATTTTCATGCAGATCCAGATGGAAGCGCAGCAGCAGGCAGATATACTGTACAATATTTCATTTGATTTCTGAAAGCATTTCTTCATTTTATGGAATACCTGGATCCAGAATTCAGGCATTACAAGTTAACATTTTGTGGCTTTGTAGTGAGGAGGTTCAGAGTTTGAATCTCTGTTGGACATCTCTGTGTGGAGTTTGCATGTTCTCCCCGTGCGTGCGCGAGTTTTCTCCGGTTACTCCGGTTTCCTCCCACATTACAAAAACATGCATGTTAGGTTAATTGGCGACTCTAAATTGTCCATAGGTATGAATGTGAGTGTGAATGTTTGTTTGTCTATATGTGCCCTGCGATTGACTGGCGACCAGTCCAGGGTGTACCCCGTCTCTCGCCCAAAGTCGGCTGGGATAGGCTCCAGCATCCCCGCGACCCTAATGAGGATAAGCGGCATAGAAAATGAATAAATGAATGAATAGTGCAATGTGGATTTTTAGGACATGTGTGTTTGAAAAATGTAATATCAGCGTATTGACCTCAGCTCGTCCTTGCTTCAGGCATCTCTATACACCTCAGGGTGATGCAGTGCCGTGTAAGTGTGTGTTATGTACTGTACATCCAATTGTATGCGACTCTGTGCTCCTTTCCACTGACAAACCAAATGAAAGAAAGAAATTTTAATTGTTCCAATAATGTAAACAGGAGTGAATATTTTGAATGAGGAAAACAATGATTACATTTTAAGTTTTAAATACATTTTTACTGCCTAAATGGGCTGCAAAAGACATTGTAACAGGATATAAAATATCTATTCAGACAAGATTCCACTATTTGTAGTTCAAAATAATGTGGCCAGATTGATGGTGGACTAGGCCGCCTTCAGTTAGGATTATACGTTAACTACTCATCTGATGTCCATGGAATTCCGTGGACCGTTTGAACGGGCAGCAGATGTAGTCATATTGGAAGTAATACTACTAATGCTAAATAACTAGAGGGATGCTTGTTGCTGACCTTTTAAAAAAGGTTTGTTAATGTAACGTTTGCTGCTTAAACAGGCTGCAGGAAAGTAGTAGTAGTTGTAGTAGTGTTTATGTATTTTTTTAAATTGAATTTATTTCATTCAAAATCAAAACAAGTCATTCCAAACGACAATAAACTATTTAGCAGACACAATAGAAGGTGCTGCGTGCTTTCAATTGGGGAAAAGTAAGGCCATCTGGTGGACAAATAAAGAAAAAACAGTAGTCCAAATTGAAATATTAAGCATCGCATTTGTTTATGTTAGGATAATTGTGGGATAAAAATGTTATTTTCAATGGGTCCTGTTTGTTGGGAGGATAAAATGTGTCACTTTTTGTGTATCGTCGACCAAGATTACTCTAAAATGTTTTGAAAATTAATATCCTCTGGCAAATTCTACCTATATTCATTCAACAAGGAATAAAAGATATCCAAAAGTAGGTTGGAAAAAATTAATGGCACAAAATGTCCTTAGGATCCTTAAAAGTCATGTGACTGTAAATTATAAAAGGATTTCATCGTCACAAATTGTTAAACAACAGTTTTATTCAATATCCCTTTTTGTCAAAAGAAAGACGTCATAAAGACCAAGTAACCTGAATTTAGTACACTTTCTATTTTTACGCAGCTCAACTGACTGGGAGGGAAGTGTGACGTCACGACGCCCTTATAAGAAGTGGTGAATGACTGGCCAAGCTTCTTGGCCACGCCCCTGCGCGCTTTGAAGGACGGAAGCAGGCCGTCAACGTGAGAGAGGAGTGATTTGAAGCTTGACCGCCTGGAAGAAGCCTTACCTTGGACGTTTTCCTCCTTGATTCCTCCTATTATGGCATACCACAGTCCCTACAGAGCTCCGCCGCATATCAACACTCCCCCTGACCAGGGTTTTCTGTGGAATATCTTCCAGCGGTGAGTACGGGAGGGGCGGTGTCATTGCGGTGTCCTAGCGTTCTTAAACCTCCTAGTATGTATTCTTAAGCGGTATTGCCTTCAGCATAAACTAAGTTTTTTTAAAAGCATTATATCATCTTAAAAGTCAGCCATAAGCTGTAGTGTTGGTGGATCTTGCTGGAAGTACACTACAGTACTGCATAGTGTGTAACACGTCACTCATAAGGTCACATTCTAGTACAGTACCTTGCACGGGACCTACATTCCACTGTTACTGATTCTAGTACAGTACCTTGCACGGGACCTACATTCCACTATTACTGATTCTAGTACAGTACCTTACAAGGGACCTACATTCCACTATTACTGATTCTAGTACAGTACCTTACAAGGGACCTACATTCCACTATTACTGATTCTAGTACAGTACCTTACAAGGGAGCTACATTCCACTGTTACTGATTCTAGTACAGTACCTTACACGGGACCTACATTCCACTATTACTGATTCTAGTACAGAACCTTACAAGGGAGCTACATTCCACTATTACTGATTCTAGTACAGTACCTTACAAGGGACCTACATTCCACTATTACTGATTCTAGTACAGTACCTTACAAGGGACCTACATTCCACTATTACTGATTCTAGTACAGTACCTTACAAGGGACCTACATTCCACTATTACTGATTCTAGTACAGTACCTTACAAGGGACCTACATTCCACTATTACTGATTCTAGTACAGTACCTTACAAGGGACCTACATTCCACTATTACTGATTCTAGTACAGTACCTTACAAGGGACCTACATTCCACTATTACTGATTCTAGTACAGTACCTTACAAGGGACCTACATTCCACTATTACTGATTCTAGTACAGTACCTTACAAGGGACCTACATTCCACTATTACTGATTCTAGTACAGTACCTTACAAGGGACCTACATTCCACTATTACTGATTCTAGTACAGTACCTTACAAGGGAGCTACATTCCACTGTTACTGATTCTAGTACAGTACCTTACACGGGACCTACATTCCACTATTACTGATTCTAGTACAGAACCTTACAAGGGAGCTACATTCCACTATTACTGATTCTAGTACAGTACCTTACAAGGGACCTACATTCCACTATTACTGATTCTAGTACAGTACCTTACAAGGGACCTACATTCCACTATTACTGATTCTAGTACAGTACCTTACAAGGGACCTACATTCCACTATTACTGATTCTAGTACAGTACCTTACAAGGGACCTACATTCCACTATTACTGATTCTAGTACAGTACCTTACAAGGGACCTACATTCCACTATTACTGATTCTAGTACAGTACCTTACAAGGGACCTACATTCCACTATTACTGATTCTAGTACAGTACCTTACAAGGGACCTACATTCCACTATTACTGATTCTAGTACAGTACCTTACAAGGGAGCTACATTCCACTATTACTGATTCTAGTACAGAACCTTACAAGGGAGCTACATTCCACTATTACTGATTCTAGTACAGTACCTTACAAGGGACCTACATTCCACTATTACTGATTCTAGTACAGTACCTTACAAGGGACCTACATTCCACTATTACTGATTCTAGTACAGTACCTTACAAGGGACCTACATTCCACTATTACTGATTCTAGTACAGTACCTTACAAGGGAGCTACATTCCACTATAACTGATTCTAGTACAGTACCTTACAAGGGACCTACATTCCACTATTACTGATTCTAGTACAGTACCTTACAAGGGACCTACATTCCACTATTACTGATTCTAGTACAGTACCTTACAAGGGACCTACATTCCACTATTACTGATTCTAGTACAGTACCTTACAAGGGACCTACATTCCACTATTACTGATTCTAGTACAGTACCTTACACGGGAGCTACATTCCACTATAACTGATTCTAGTACAGTACCTTACACGGGAGCTACATTCCACTATTACTGATTCTAGTACAGTACCTTACACGGGAGCTGCAGTCCACTATTACTGTTTGTAATACAGTACCAGTACCCTACACAGGAGCAACATTTCATTATTATTGACAGTAAATGAGTAGCTGGCAGCTTAAGACATTCTAAAATTGACACAGGAGTCCTTGAAAGTGTTTGCCAGGGAAAATGGTGTGCTTTTATTTTAGAGCAGCGTATATGGTAACCGTGCAGTGCATCACCATGAATTTGGTGTCAATCACATTTCTGCAAGTGCACAGGCATTGCTATAGGCAGAGTTTGCCATACTATGTATTAGTATTATGTAATACTGCAGCTTTTCTCCCACACTGCTTTGTTTTATCGGAGTGCTGCAGAAGGCTTTGCAAAGCACACTAATTATTCATGTGTGGTGCAAAGACCCCCTCCGTCTTCAGAAAGCAGTGTGTGAACTGGTGGCCCAGGCATAATCTGTGAATGACTTCAGACCAAAGTTCAGTAGAAAACTGTTTCCTAAGTTTTTGCAGTCTGACCCAGTAGCCCAGCTGTCGTATAGAGGATCTTTGAATAGTGTTTTTGTAGTGTATTCCTAAAAACAGCTGAAAGATATCTTTGATTTGTAGAGGATCTCTGACTAGCATTTTCACAGTGGGCATTGAGAAACAGCAGAGCACGTCTGTCGTGTAAAGTATCTTTGACGAGTGTTTCTGTAGTATATTCCTAAAAACGTAAATTAGAGGATATTTGACTAGTGAGTTTATGGTAGATAACAGCACAAAACTCTGGTCATATAGAGGATCTTAGAAGTAGGTCCTTAAAAGCAAGAATTTTGACTAGAGTTTTCACAGTAGATTCCTAAAAACAGCAAATCACTCCTGTCATATAGCATCTTTCACTAGAGTTTTTGGAGTAGATTTTGTAAAAGCAGTTATTGTCATAAATCTGTGATTTGCATTTTTGCATTAAGTGTCCTTTAACAGTAAATGGCCTACTGCCATATAGAGGATCTTTGACTGTAGTAGACTCCTAAAAGCAGCAGAAAACTTTTGTCATATAGACTAGAAGTGCTCACACTTTTTCAACCTGCGAGCTACTTACAAAATTATCAACTCAAAAAGATCTACCACGTCTACAATCACACAACGCATATATTTAATTATAAATAAATCGCAATATATTGATATGTACAATATAAGTTTTTGTAGTATACATAATTGCGTGAGACCATATTTCACGACACAACACAACTATGTTCATTTTTTGTCATTACCTGGGTTTTAGTCGGTGTCATATTTGCCATGAAATATCCACGAATGCTGCTCCACATTTCTCTTATTTGGTGTTGCGATTGCAGTGTAGCAGAAGAGGTAAAAGCACTTGGAAAACCCATCCATCCATCTTTGATGGCGCTTATCTCAAGTCCTCCTCTCATTCTAAACGAAAGTGTCTTCTTACTTGGTTCAGCTCCTCCACTCATTGTTATACCCTTTCTTAAGTTTAAGAGAAAAAACGGAGGTAACTCGCTGCTAGCATGTTAGTTTTGTGGCACATAGCGCTGGTGTTTCCGCATGCGCAGTGACTGTCAATCAAGTGGACGTATTTTTCTTTTTTTTTCTTCTTTTATGTATAATAATTAGTTTTTATCAGACTAGTAATTTCTTATATCAGCGGTCCCCAATCATTTTCCTTATTTAGATCGATATCAGACTTTGCAGAGGTGGGTACGGGGCGTGCAGCCGTGTTTTGGTTCAGCGCATGGACGCCGTGAATGTCACGCGATCTACCCACAATGTCTTTGCGATCGACTGGTAGATCGCGATCGACGTATTGAGCACCCCTGGACAAGAGGATCTTTTCACCAGTGTTTTTGTCATGTATTTTCTAAAAGCAGCAGAATGACTCCTGCCATATAGAGGATCTTTGACTTGCATATTTGCAAGTGTCAGCAAACAGCAAAGTCCGCTACTGTCATATAGAGGATCTTTGACTAGTGTTTTGCAGTAGGTTCTGAAAAACAGCAGCGCTCCTCTGATATAGACAGTCTTTGACTAAAGTTTTTGTAGTAGATTCCTAAAACAGCAAAAACTGTCACAAAGAGGATCTTGAACTCACAGTTTTGCAGTAGGTGCTTAAAAAAGTCAGCAAGGCACACTATTATCATATAGAAGATTTTTGAGGGCATTTTTGCAATAGGTCCTCCAATACAGAAGAGTGCTCTTGTTATATAGAGGATCTTTGACTCATAATTTTGCATTAGGTCCTTTTTTATATATATATATTTTTAAAAAGCAAAGCGTGCTTTTGTCATATATAGAATCTTTGACTAGAGTTTTTGCTATAGATTCTGAATAACAGCAAAGCGCTCCTTTTGTATAGTCCATCTTTTACAGGTGTTTTTGCTGTAGGTCTTTAAAAACAGGGAGCATTCCTATCACATAGGGGATCTTTGTTTAGTGATTTGTAGTAAAATTCCTAAAATCAGCTAATACCTTCTGCATTTTTGCAGTCGGCCCTTTAAAAAAACAGCAACAACAAAATGCTTTGTGTATTGTTGGATACAGAATTGCTTATATGAAGTGATAACTTTAGGACTATCGTTGCCCTTTGTTGAGGTAAAGATATGAAGGTTCTGACAATATAAGCCCAGAAAAACCAACTGAGTGGAGAAGCCCTGCGGTAGCCCAATGAAGTCATCATGGAAACATTCGGTATCGGACATATGGAACACAAGATGACTCACATGAAGCAAGCCGCCTCATCCGCTGCTGAGGATCTCGGCTGAACAGTGCTGGAATTCCCTGGGTCATGTGATTGGAGTCAGTAGAGCATAGTTGAGGCGGGAGGCCTTCTGTGTCACGCACACACGCAATGAGTCACCAGCATGTGTTAGACGTTTGCTGAGCCAGTTCTCATCACTCACATATAGATTTTTCTTACAGCCTTAGGAGCATGCACTAGTCTGTCAAGGCTTTTTTCATGATCCGGCAGTAAATGAGTCATCATGAAACTGACGGTTCAGGAAGGTACCACATTAGGTGTGTGGCGTGCCGTTGTGATCATCTCCTAGTACATCTCCTAGTCGATTACTCGTCACGCAGCTGAAACGTGGGGTTGTCTGAGCAGACGCTGATGTCTGTCATGTCAATAGCAAGTTCTATTTCAGTGTGAAGATAGGACTACAAGATGGTTGACTGCTAGTGCTTCAGGGCAGGATGGTTTTAACGATGTCCTATTTTCGGCTCACAGATTTGAAGGGTAAAAAATACTGCACACACTTTGTCGCTGTTTGGTCAGGGCAGGGTAGCCGACGGTGAGCGGCAACCGCCTCACCTAGACAAAGCTCTCCTTTGTGGAAATGCTCTGGAAGTTGTTTTTCCACCCAAGGACTGTGTTTGCTTTAGCTGGGTGGAGGGGATGTAAAACAGAAGTAGAGCAGAGACCGTTGAGAAAGTCATGGATTTTGCAGACATGGAGTTGGAAGCAGACATGAAGCGGCACGCCTATCAGTGGAAAGGCAGCCTCTTGAGGCTCCTCCTCCTCTCCCACCCCATGAATTCAGTTTGTTGACATGTTGCAAAGGAACAACTGATTCACACTGAGTGTAAGCGGCCTTTCATAACTGCGCTTTTGACCTGTAAATGACATAATGGTCATGAGATGATGATAGTTTTTTCAGATCGATTGCAGGTGGAAAAAGACATCACTGCAATGTTGCTGTAAAGTGTGTCCAGGCTTTTTACACCAGTGCTGCATAGTATAAAATCAAAGGGTGTGAGGCGCCATTTTGGATATTTAGAATTTTGTAAAAAAAAAAAAGAAGTAAATTTGCATCTAATATGTTTTACATGAGAAGTAAAACTAGCCTGCATGTCAGGTTTGTGTTTTAGCATCATCATTTTCTCATTATTGTTCCATCCATCCATTTTCTATGTCGCTTATCCTCATTAGGGTCACAGGGATGCTGGAGCCTATCCCAGCAGACTTTGGGCGAGATGCGGGGTACACCCTGGACTGGTCGCCAGTCAATCGCAGGGCACATATAGACAAACAACCAGTCACACTCACATTCATACCTATGGACAATTTAGAGTCACCAATTAACCTAACATGCATGTTTTTGGAATGTGGCAGGAAACCGGAGTACCCGGAGAAAACCCACGCACGCACGGGGAGAACATGCAAACTCCACACAGAGATGCCCAACGGAGATTTGAACCCAGGTCTTCCAGATCTCCTGACTGTGTGGCCAATGTGCTAACCACTCAGCCACCGTGCGGCCCCCTCATTATTGTTATTCATTTTTATTTTTCAGCTGGCCAAAACCCAAAAATGTGGCCTGCAAATGCCCCCCAGAAAGCACTTTGAATACCTCTGCTGTACATATTCCAGATTAATTAACCATTTGGTCAATTAAATGGAAGAAAGGAATTCAGAGACACTTGTAGTTTCTTCCAAGCAGTGCTATTTGGTGTTACCATCATAAAGGATTATACAGCATTAGGGAGGTCCTTGGTGGAAAAAGTTTGAACACGCCTGTTGTAGAACATATCTAATCAAACAAAATACAGTGGATCCCCGCATATTTGTGACTCAGCATTCACCGCCCTGAAAGTCCATCAAATTCTAGTCCAAATGTATATATTATATAATTGAAATGAAAAATATAATATTGCATTTTTATTGTTTTAATTTATGTTTTATTGTAATTTGTTTCATTTTTTCTATTTAATTTTATTTGTTGTCTTTACAAACTGTACAGGCAGAGCATGCATTTTGATATACTTAACTGTAGCACAAGATTTAAAAGTGGTATATTTGGTACGTTGTGTTTGTCATACAAGGGTTCTACTGTAAAAAAACAAAAACCACATTCTACTCTGAATTCCTAGCAGATGAAGAAACACATGTATGTTGTGTTCTTCACCCAGGGTTGTACTTTTAATAGAGCTCCATTCATCGTGTGCCGCGGACCGAAGAAATCAGTGACACGCGTGCCCAGGAGGATAACATTTCAAGCTGCTGCCCTCTACGATTTGTCTTGTGGAGTGTGAGGTTGTTCATGCAGGCGATATCTAATCTGTGCCCTCCTCTTGTCTGCGCAGGGTCGACAAAGACCGCAGTGGTGTCATATCCGACTCTGAGCTCCAGCAAGCCTTATCCAACGGTATGCATGTTTTTTATTTTTTCTTTCTCTCTCTCTTGACCACTCTTTTGCAGCAAAAGTATCATATCATTACATAATCCACTCTCACGTAAGACTGAATCATGAAGTTTTCCACTAAGATGTACCTGAGATTATAATACTATCAAATATTACAACAACTGCAACTGGCTGGATTGTTGTAATCCTCCGCCCCTATGACAAAACTCCTTCTTTTGACTTCTTTCCACATCAGAGGTCAAGAGTAGAAGTGAGCTGCAGCGGCTTGGAAGAAGAAGCTGCTATCAGGCTGTGCTTTGCGTCCGGCTCTGCATCCTGATTTAGTCTATGACTGTGTGTGTGAAGAGGAATTTACGTATGCATTTATTCCACTAGTAAATAAGGAATCCTACTTTGTGGAAATTCACTCACCACATAAACGAAGGGATTATATTAAATTTTTACTCTACTACATCCTTACTGTGCTGTGACACTACGTACTGTAATGGCGCTTTCTCAGACAGCACAATCACACTTTGTTTTGCTGACTCACACTTTAGGGCGTTTTTGCTGAGTTGCCACGAAATTTGGTAGATATCTAGGGCAGTGACAAGGACAGGTGTGTAAAATTTGAGCAAGATTACTTCAAAAACATGGCCACCATCAAGCAAAACGCCTAACTAATTGCCCGTAAGTCTTTTGTCCATTTGTCTAATGAGTCTATAAAGCATACGTATGTATGCTAATATGTCTTCCAAAGCATGCAGACCACACATGTAATTTAGAACATATAACCATTATAGCATTACAGTGTTTTTCTCCATTTTCAATGCTTGCGTGCTTTATCTTCGTGCCGTCTTGGCTTGTGAGCAGCAGGTTTCCCACCCGACCTGTTTGTACCACTTGATTAGATTCACTGTGATATGAAGCGGAGTCGGCAAGACTGAACGCACAAATGCACAACATCCTGTTGTCAGTCCGTGGCGCCTCTCTCAGTTGTCCATCTTGTCCTTTCTTCTCAGCATCAAAACGCTCACCCTGTAGGAACATGGCCTGATGATCACTCGCTGGTCTCATGTCGCTTCGGCATGATTTGCATTGAGCATTCTTTTTCCGATCCTCTCGTGGGAAATTTTCAATTCTCCTGACCCAGTTTTTACCTTGTTAAATAGTTTGGTGCCTGAGGCATTGTGACATTTCTTATTATAAAAGTGAGTACACACCTCACATTTTTATTACAGTAATCAATACTGAATGGGGATATACTTTATAGTAGTCTATGCATAGCCTGCACTGCAGTTTAGATTTAGCATCCACTGAAAATGAATCACACAGCCATTATTGCCATCGTTGGCAGCTATTTAGACAACAGTACCGTACTTTTGGACTACAAGTGTCTCTAAATGTTCGAGAGGAAGACAGTTTTAATTTGTGACATGACGCCTGGATGCATTTTGGTATGTAGAAATGTATTCAACAGCCGTATTTTAACACCAAAATTTCATTTTTGTATTCACAAATAAATGAAAATCATCCATGTGTATTTAGTCAGTTGCTGACACAGCAGCCACACTATCCAAGACAGACATAAGTTGCGTCTAAATTAAGCAACACTCTCTGAAATACCACATTTCTCAGTCCACACAGGTATCATAGAATTGCACATTACTTACAGACCCACAGTCACCAAGTCAGAAGCATATTAGACAAACAAACGACCAAAAGCTACTAGGTGTTGCCAAAAACAATCACTTACCCGCTTTGAATTAAAGTCAAATGTAAAATAGGTCACATTGATCTTTGAGCCGCTGGTGTTATAGACGCTATGTTTACTCAGAAAGACATACTTTAAACATTGCAGTCCTACCTGCTCTCTGTGTTCACAGCGTCACTCGTTAGCTCCGGAGGGACGTGATATGTTTTTTTTGTGGACATTCCAAGCAGAGACTGCGGTAATTCTACACTTGATCAAACCAATTTAAGATTTGTCAGATCAAAAGACCATCACTGCGTAAGACTACAAAACACGTGGTATTGGCTTGCATTGCGGAAGTGCACTACTTTCTGTTTTGGCACTCTTAACTGTCATGGGAAAAGTAGTTATTTTGGCCATAAATTAGCCGTGTCATTGTTTAATTCCCAAGGTTTCAAGTTTGTGAAACTAGTAGCAGCCTATAGTCTGGGAGTAGTGGTAAGTGGTACCTGACTGTAAATCAAAGAAGTACCAGCCAAACTATAAAAAAGTGCGACTTTTGGCTGGAAAATACGGTAGGTGTGTTTGAGTCATGTCCGGTGTAGTAAATAGTAAATCTATACTGCTATACAAGCTGTACACTAATGACTCTAAATTAGATCCTAGTTTTATTTTTACACTATTGTCTCTTGAAGCGCAGGACATCCATTAACAATAAACAGGACCTTTTGTTTTCCTTCATCCCAAGTATAGCCATCACACGAGCTAGCGGTCCTGCTCCACTGCTCGCCTGCCCTCCCGGATTAATGCTACCTTCTTGAGTTATTTATTTGGCAGTGGAGAGGTAATAGCCACGGAAATTGCTGACGCAATGGACAGAGCTGTGCGGAGTTGGCTGAAAGGCAGGAATCAAGGAGCTTGTTTTGGCCTTTTTTTGTCAGACAACTTTAAAAAAAAAATCTTTCATGCAAAGGTTTAGCAAATTCGATGCATCTTAGCCATAATAGTTTGTCAGTACCTCACACAGAACTCAAAATGATTATGAAAGTAGTTTGTGTGGTCCAGTGTGACATACGTACAGTACTAAAAATACATGACGGACGGCCACAATTGCATTTCACACAACAGTGCAAGAGCTGCGAGTCACTGGTGTTTAAACTTCATACTCTCGGTTCCAGCATTGTGGGATACACTTCCGCACAAACGCCGTCCCACCTCTTTACTAGAAGTGATTAAGCCAGGAAATATGTCTGTTACTCAGAGGAAAACAACACGCTAAACAGTACTGCAGTAATTAGACATTTAGTACTTAAATGTCTGCCAATTTCCATCAGCATATGCCGATAATCGCCTTTCAGAGTCGATCCCAAAAACTCATCGGCCTGTGGCAATAAATCCTACATGTGCCTTTTGGGTCGCCGACAAAACAATACGTCTTGTATTAGATCTTGACACACACCACACCAATCGATGGCAGCATGTTTGATCGCTCCCTTATCAAAGTCTATCCCAGTTCGACTAATCTTGCAACATTGTTTACATGCTTTGCCTAGCTGTCACTTGCATTGGTGGCAGCTAGCAAGCTGGCTAGAATTATCCGCCTAATCGCTAGTCTTTGTACTCCCAGTATGACTTTTTACCACAGCGACATTTTGATTTTAAAACAAAAAAAAACAATGTGGTTAGTTTGGAGCTCGTTTGTGTCCCACAGGGACGCCACCAGTGTATATCACATTCATGGGGTACGTCCTTTTTGAAGTGTCACTGAACAACTTCACCATGTTGTCATTAAACAGTATCAGCGCCACGTTTATCCTGGGTACACGTTTGTACTGTGCACATCTGTTTATGTACATAACCAGTTTATATACATAGAGTATGTATGTGTGTGTGTGCATACACTGTGGTCACCTCAGCCTGTTTTTCCTGCAGCCTCGCCTCCCTCCCGCGTCACTCTCACTCTCTCTCCACATAGCAGTGAGGGAGCTCAGTGTGCAGCACAGCGAGTGTATTGTGGCGCTCCAGCATCACAACTGCACAAACATGCCATCAATTTTTCCCCCAAGCTTGAGTCGGCCGTGACGGGAAATAGCGGGGCGGCAGCGATCACACTGTTGGCTTCTTGCATTTCTGTGCCCCTACCTAATAACAAAGTACTAATAAGTACTTCACCACTTGCATCTCTGTGGTGTCGGTCAAACAGCACCTACCTAAGGAAGTACTAACAAGTACTGCACCAAAGGGGTCAAGGACAGAAAATGTTACGTTGACAAAAAACAACCTTCTACTCCTGAACCGCTACACACAAGGGTGTCACAACATGCACCCAGACTGTGTGTTATTTATTTGACAAAGACACCACCTGGTGGTGGTGTTAAACCCCATAAGTTGTTTTGTGTTTATTTCAGACACGTCTAACAAGTTGCTTTAAGGTAGTGGGTCTCAATTATGTATTATTTATTTCTTAGAACGAGCATCCTGTGTATTTCTTCTTGTGTTATTTCTTCTATTTCTTTCTGATGATATGTGTATGTGTGTATATATAGGTGTGTGTGTGTGTATATATATATACGCTCCGCAAAAACATTAGAGGAACGCTTTTTAATCAGCATAAAGTAGCCTATCAGTAAAACTTCTGGGATATTGATCTGGTCAATTAAGTAGCAGAGGGGGTTGTTAATCAGTTTCAGCTGCTTTGTTGTTAATGAAATCAACAACAGGTGCATCAGAGGGGCAACAATGAGACAGACCTCAAAACAGGAATGGTTTTCCAGGTTGAGGCCACTGACTCCTCATCGCTTTTGGCTGATTTTTTACTGACTGACTTTCTACTGCTGTAGTTTTTCATTTGGCTTGGATCAACATCTCTGTTGACAGCATGGTGCGTTACCCGGATGCTACAGAGGTTGGACAAGTAGTCCAACCCCTCCAGGATGGCTTATCAATATGTACTGCTGCAAGAAGGTTTGCTGTGTCTCCCATCACAGTCTCAAGAGCATAGAGGACATTCCAGGAGACAGGTAGTTACTCCAGGGGAGCTGTACAGGGCCGTAGAAGGTCCTTAAACCCTAAGCAGAATTGGTATCTTCTCCTCTGTGTTAGAAGGAACAGGATGAGCACTGCCAGAGCCTTAAGAAATGACCTCCAGCAGGCCACTGGTGTGAATGTTTCTGACCAAACAATCAGAAACCGGCTCCATGAGGGTGGCCTGAGGGCCCGACATTCTGTAGTGGACCCTGTGTTCACTGCCCAGCACCGTAGAGCTCGATTGGCATTTGCCCTAGACCACCAGAATTAGCAACTTTGCCACTGGAAGGACGTACAGACCTCTACAGTTTAGATAGTAGCTATTAGGTATCGGGATGAAACCCTTGGACCCGTTGTCAGAATTTACGCTGGTGCAGTGGGACCTGGGTTTCTTCTGGTCCACGACAATGCCCGACCTCATGTGGCTAGAGTATGCAGGCAGTTCCTGGAGGATGAAGGAATTGATACCATTGACTGGCCTCCACGCTCACCTGACCTAAACCCAATAGAACACCTCTGGGACATTATGTTTAGTTCCATCCGGCGCCGCCAGGTTGCTCCTCAGACTGTCCAGGAGCTCGGTGATGCCCTGGTCCAGATCTGGGAAGAGATCCCCCAGGACACCATCCGTCGTCTCATTAGGAGCATACCCCGACGTTGTCAGGCATGCGTACAATGACATTTTGGCAAAATGGTCCAGTCTGCTGCAAAATATTTTCACTTTCATTTTTGGGGTGTCTTTGATTTCCCCTGTCTATAGGGTGATCATTTTCACTTCTATCTAATTATGTGGTATCATTTTATTACTAATACATCACCCGCTTATTATCATGAAAGATATTCAAGATTATTTTTTACCCCCCGTTTAGATCTAATGTGTTCTAAGTGTTCCGCTAATTTTATTAGCATATATATACATATACATATATATATAATATATATATACACATACATACATACATGTGTATGTATGTATGTATGTATGTTACCCTGTGAGCTATATGTAGCTCCTGTCAAGAGGTACAGAGAAATTCATAATATAATAGTTATAATATGCATGTATTTATCTTCTCTTTCTCAGGCACATGGACGCCGTTCAACCCTGTGACTGTGCGCTCCATAATATGTGAGTAACTGCCGATGCCTTCAACTGGCTGGATAAAAATATATTTCTGCCTGATCAATTGAGTCCCGGTCAATTCCTTTTAATATTATAATGTTGTTCTCTAACACAAAACCGTTTTTTTATTAATGAATGGGTGCTTCCTAGTCCTTTTCGGCCATGTTGAATTGTTTAACTTTGTCAAGCATTGTCTGAAACAAAGAAATCATTGCCATTTCATGTGATGCTTGTATTCTGCCCCCCAGCCATGTTCGACAGGGAGAACAAGAGCGGGGTCAACTTCAACGAGTTCGCCGGCGTGTGGAAGTACATCACCGACTGGCAAAACATCTTCAGGACGTACGACCGAGACAACTCGGGCTTCATCGACAAGAATGAGCTCAAGCAGGCGCTGACTGGATTCGGTGAGCAGCAAAGTATGCGTTCATATTTTGACTTGGGTGCCAGCTTCTTTCTGTCAAGGACTTTCTCGTGGGACCAGGAGGTATTGATCATAGTGCTCGCTTTTCATCAGCGCTGTAAGGTTGAGCTTTATCTGGCCTGCATTTATACCTCTTCCAGGTACAGGAAGTGATGTCGAGGGTGAGTTGTGGTTTATCTGATCTGGATTACGACCGTAACAGTAACCCATGTTAGGGATTATTTTGCCCGTTGTGAGAGAATTGAAACCTGCAATAAAAAACCTACCCCGACCGACTTGTCCGATGTGTCTAACCCAACATTACAGTAACATTACTGACACCTAGTGACCAGTGTACAATACTGCATATCATTTACGCCATCTTTTAATGATGTATTTTTGTATTTTAGTTAACGTAGCCATTTTTATGATTGAAAATGCTTAATTTAGGCAAACACATTAGAAAATTTCCTTCAACATACATATTTTCCAGTACCAACAGGCTCTGTTAAACCATGAAACAACATGATTTATTCATTAATATATATATTGAAAAACTTGATAGCTTGAAACCGCTAATTGGAAACTGATAGTGGTGAGGGATTTACAGTATTTTTTTTCTACAATATTCCAGTGGCTAATAATAAGCTGTGGGCTGCATTATACAAAGTCTATATATTTAGTTATTAATTATCTTAATTGTTTTTCATGTATTTATTTTCTATTAATAAAATTGTTTTAGTTTTTTAACACTTATTTCTTCAATTTTTTCCCTCATCTCTCTATCTACACATTTTCTATTTTTTTCAGTATTAGTGACGGAAATTCCTTTGTTCTTTTGGATCCGTTCACTAAAGAGCTCTTTCGGCTCCTGAGTGGCTCCTCTGATTTATTTGTTGTCCTAATTTATTACCAAATTGTGTATATTGCGTTAAAATAATTACTCATGTGAAAAATACATGATATTAAATGTTATAATTTCAATTGATTTATTTAAATTACAGCTACAAAAAATACATTATAAAATACAAGACCCATCTCAAAAGACAAAATCTCTACATGCAAATTCTAATCAGCTTCTTACTACTCCTTTTGGCCACGTTGAACTGTGCAAGTGTAAATGTGATGAAGTTAAGCGTGTCAAAAACAAAACCATGACCAAACGTCATTTTTTTGCCACGTGTAGGCTATCGTCTGTCAGATCAGTTCTACGGTACGCTCATCGAGAAGTTTGATCGACAGAGGAAGGGACAGGTGGCCTTTGATGACTTCATCCAGTGCTGTATTGTCCTACAGGTAACTTCATGCTAAACAAGACTATTGCGTCATTCCAAGTCAATAACAACCCCTTTAATTCTTCCACAGAGGTTAACTGATGTTTTCAGGAGGTACGATACAGACCAGGATGGCTGGATCCAGGTTTCCTATGAACAGTATCTGTCTATGGTCTTCAATATAGTATAATTCTAATTTGAAAAAGAACTGCAGCGCAGAGGAGCACAACTAGACACAACTGTGCCAAAGATGGCAGCACATCCTGGAAGTCTGCCATGGTGGATACTACAAGATTTTTTTTAACTACGCTAAAATTTGATATGAAGAGAATATATGTAGGAAGATTTTTTTTGTTCATACAGTCAAGAATTTTGTCTGTACGTACTACTTTTGTTGACATATTCTAAAAAGAAAGAAGAAATCTTGTAGTGTTTTGTTTGATGACCAATCTGATGTTTGTCTGTATGGAAGACTCCAGTTTAGGGAAGAGATTATTACTGACACAATGTCTTATTGTCTGTTGTAATTTTAATGTCTTAACGTTTATTAATACAGTTAAAAATCTATATATAATGCATTGCATGCTTTTCAGGGAGTTTTTGCCTCCTTTTATTGTAGCATGCTTTCTCTTCTGTTGGTTTAAAGCCATGTTTACAGATACTGTGAAAGCAGGCAACCCTCTGCTTTAAAAATTCCCTAACATGCCCGCTTACATGCCATATTTGTACAAACTTATTTTTTAACAGCAAACATGCTATTTGTGGAGGGTGGGCATTTTAGTATTGCTTCATTTTTGTGCATGATGCCTTAATAAGACGTGTAAAAACAACACAAAACTGAAATCTTTGATTAAAAAAGGACCAAACGTTGTGTTAAGCGTGGAATTATTCATCAAAGCAAGGCAGATTGGCTCAATGGCGCCATCTGTCGTTGGCTTGTAATCCTTAGCACTGCACTGTGACCCCGGAACCTTATGAGCGATTTCCTCGATTTCTGCAGGGAAGTGTTAACGTGTTGCACACGAACAGCTGCGACTAATTTATTCACAATTTAGTTCAATAATTCGAAAGACGCCAAATGAACACACAGGACGTTTTTGACTGTTAGTTCAAAGTTAAGGTTGCGTTAAATGTAACAATGTATCTTAAACTTTTTCGAAGTTTATCTGGGTTGACAGGAAAGACGCCAGGAAGACCCTTCTGTAGCGCAACACAAGGTAAAGAAGATAGTTTTTTACTGGCAATAGACGGCTACAAAGCGAAAACCATCACCAAAGTTGACACTGGTAGTATTTTGACATGTTTGTAGATATATTGTATAGACGACAAAAAAACCAAGCCAGGAACGGTCTGGTGACGTCAGGTGTTGGTTTAGTTCTATTAAGCGTTTTCGTTAGTGCCACCGCTTAACCCTAGAGGGAAACTACGCGGCCAGGAATTTTTCCAAAGCTAAATAGAACGCAGCCATTCTTTTGTAGGCTGTACGCATTCTTTGCTAGTCTCCACCACCTGCAGTCCATCCATCCATTTTCTTCCGCTTATCCGAGGTCAGGTCGCGGGGGCAGCAACCTAAGCAGGGAAGCCCAGAGGTCCCTCTCCCCGGCCACTTCGTCTAGCTCTTCCCAGCGGATGCTGAGGCGTTCCCAGGCCAGCTGAGAGACATAGTCTCTCCCGCGTGTCCTGGGTTTTCCCCGAGGCCTCCTGAACACCTCCCCAGGAAGGCGTTCGGGAGGCATTCTAACCCGAGCCACCTCATCTGACTTCTCTCAATGCGGAGGAGCAGCGGTTCTACTCAGAGTCTCTCCCGGATGACAGTGCTTCTCACCCTATCTCTAAGGGAGAGCCCAGCCACCCTGCGGAGTAAACTTATTTCGGCCGCTTGTACCCGCGATCTTGTCCTTTCGGTCACTACCCAAAGGTCATGACCATAGGTGAGGGTAGGAACGTAGGTTGACCGGTAAATCGAGAGCTTTGCCTTTTGGCTCATCTCTCTTTTGACCACGACAGATCGGTGCAGAGTCCGGATCACTGCAAACGCCACACCAATCCGCCTGTCCATCTCGCGTTCGATACTTCCATCACTTGTGAACAAGACCCCTTAAACTTAAACTTAAACTCCTCCACTTGAGGACTCATCCCCGACCCGAAGATGGCACTCCACCCTTTCCCGGGCGAGAACCATGGACTCTGACCTGGAGGTTCTGATTCTCATTCCAGCCGCTTCACACTCAGCTGCGAACCGATCCAGTGGGAGTTGAAGGTTACTGCTCGATGAAACCAACAGGACCACATCATCTGCAAAAAGCAGAGATCGAATCCTGCGGCCACCAAACTAAAACCCCTCAACGTCCTGGCTGCGCCTAAAAATTCTGTCCATGAAAGTAGTGAACAGAATCGGTGACAAAGGGCAGCCCTGGCGGAGTCCAACCCTCACTGGAAACGGGTCCGACTTATTGCCGGCAATGCGAACCAAACTCTGACACCGGTCATACAGGGAACGAACCGCCAGGATTAGGTGGTCCGATACCCCATATTCCCGAAGCACTCCCCAGAGTATTCCCCGAGGCACACGGTCGAATGCCTTCTCCAAGTCCACAAAACACATGTAGACTGGTTGGGCAAACTCCCATGCACCCTCGAGGACACTGCCGAGAGTATCTAGCTGGTCCACAGTTCCACGACCAGGACGAAAACCACACTGCTCCTCCTGAATCCGAGATTCGACTATCCGGCAAATCCTCCTCTCCAGAACCCCTGAATAGACCTTACCGGGAAGGCTGAGGAGTGTGATCCCACGATAGTTAGAACACACCCTCCGGTCCCCTTTCTCGAAAAGCGGGACCACCACCCCGGTCTGCCAGTCCAGGGGCACCGACCCTGACGTCCACGCAATGCAGCAGAGTCGTGTCAACCAAGACACGCCCACAGCATCCAGGGCATTAAGGAACTCCGGGCGGATCTCATCCGCCCCCGAGGCCTTGCCACCAAGGAGCTTTTTGACCACCTCGGTGACCTCAGCCCCAGAGAAAGGCGACCCCAAATCAGAGTCCCCAGGCACTCGTTCCATGTTGGAAAGCGTGTCGGTGGGATTGAAGAGGTCTTGAAAGTATTCTCTCCACCGGTCCACAACATCTCGAGTCGAGTTCAGCAGCACACCGTCCCCACCATACATGGTGTTGGACTGTCCACTGCTTCCCCCGCCGGAGACGGCGGATGGTGGTCCAGAATCTCTTTGAAGCCATCCGGAAGTCGTTTTCCATGGCCTCACCAAACTCCTCCCATGTCTGGGTTTTTGCCTCAGCGACCGCCAGAGTTGCAGACCGCTTGGCCTTCCAGTAGCTGTCAGCTGCCTCCAGAGTCCCATGGGCCAAGACGGCCTGATAGGACTCTTTCTTCAGCTTGACGGCATCCCTCACCACCGGTGTCCACCAACGGGTTCTGGGATTACCGCCACGACAGGCACCGACCACCTTACGGCCACAGCTCCGATCGGCCGCATCGACAATGGCGGCACGAAACATCGCTCACTCTGACTCAATGTCCGCTCCCTCCCTCGTAACATGGTCAAAGCTCTCCCGTAGGTGGGAGTTGAAACTCCTTCTGACAGAGGACTCTGCCAGGGGTTTCCAGCAGACCCTCACAATGCGTTTGGGTCTGTCAGGTCTGACGGCACCCTCCCCCACCATCGGAACCAACTCACCACCAGGTGGTGATCAGTTGACAGCTCCGCCCCTCTCCTCACCCAAGTGTCCAAAATATGTGGTCGCAAGTCCGACGACACAACCTCAGAGTCAATCATCGAACTGCGGCCCAGGGTGTCCTGATGCCAAGTGCACATGTGGACACCCTAATGCTTGAACATGGTGTTCGTTATAGACGAGCCGTGACGAGCAAAGAAGTCCAATAACAAGACACTGCTCGGGTTAAGATCAGGGGGGCCGTTCCTCCCAATCACACCTCTCCAGGTTCTCACTGTCGTTGCCAACATGAGCGTTGAAGTCATCCAGCAGAACAAGGGAATCCCCCGAGGAAGTACTCCCTAGTACTTCCTCTAAGGACTCCAAAAAGGGCGGGTATTCTGAACTGATGTTTGGCGCATAAGCGCAAACAACAGTCAGGACCCGTCCCCCCACCCGAAGGCGTAGGGAAACTACCCTCTCGTTTACTGGGTTAAACTCCAACGTGCAGGCTTGGAGCCGGGGGGCAACAAGAATTGCCACCCCTGCTCGTCGCCCTCATTGCCGGCAACTCCAGAGTGGAATGAAGTCCAGCCCCTCTCGAGAGGACTGGTTCCAGAGCCCTTGCCGAGCGTTGAGGTAAGTCCGACTATATCTAGCTGGAATTTCTCCACCTCATGCACCAGCTCAGGCTCCTTCCCCGCCAGAGAGGTGGCATTCCACGTACCGACAACTAGCTTCTGTAGCCGAGGAGCAGACCGCCAAGGCCTCCGCCTCCGGCCGCCACCCAGCTCTCTTTGCACCCGACCCCTTTGGCACCTCCCAGGAGTGGTGAGCTCATGGGAGGCGGGACCCACGTTACCTTTTGGATGTGCCCGACCGGGCCCCAGGGGTGCAGGCCCGGCCACCAGACGCTCGCCATCGTCCCCCGCCTCCGGGCCTGGCTCCAGAGGGGGGCCCCGGTGACCCGTGTCCGGGCGAGGGAAAACGAAGTCCAATTGTATTATTCATCATAAGGGTCTTTTGAGCCACTCTTTGTCCTGCCACTCTTTGTCGTGAGCCACTCTTTGGACCTGCAGTCCAATTGTGTAAATAGAGTTTGCTTAACTGCTATGACCCCAAGTAAAGTCTGCTGTGACCTCAAGCCACAGTAGCTGAGTATTTGTTTTCCTTGTTTTTGTGCACATGAAGATGCTTTCGAACCGCCATTGTGTGGTTTATATTGGCTCTCCTTTTTCCGGCTTTCATTGTCTGTCATTCGTTGCAGGTCAGCCTGTGGTGTCAGAGCGCAGGGCCTCCGTGGTAAGTGTGGCTATAAACCGCCCTGAGGTGCGTAATGCGGTCAACCGGGAGACAGCGAGATGTCTGCTGGAGGAGCTGGAGGCCTTTGAGAAGGACCCAGCCTTGAATGTGGCTGTCCTGCATGGGATAGGTAAGATTTCTTTTGACATTTGGTTGTCTCCCTTGTCTCCACCAGAGCCATCACACAGACTTGTTAATTCATTTTTCCCAAACGGTGTAGTTGATAAAAGGATGTGTCATTTTTTTTGACAGGTGTGTGTGAGTGACAGGAAGAAAGTATCTTATTTGCTAGTGGCGGAAGTCACTTGGCGCCACCTGCTTGTTTGCTCTTTCAGGATTTTTTTCTGGGGTGGAGGTTTATTGTTTTATGTTGAGGTAATGACGTATTCAAACCATCTGTGATTAATATATTTGAGATATATATCTCTATATATATATATATAGAGAGATATATATAGAGAGATATATATAGAGAGATATATATAGAGAGATATATATAGAGAGATATATATAGAGAGATATATATAGAGAGAGATATATATAGAGAGAGATATATAGAGAGATATATATATATAGAGAGAGATATATATATATAGAGAGAGATATATATATATATAGAGAGAGATATATATATATAGAGAGAGATATATATATATAGAGAGAGATATATATATATAGAGAGAGATATATATATATAGAGAGAGATATAGATATCTATAGATATATATAGATATCTATATATACAGAGAGAGATATAGAGATATACTTTTTTCCCAGTCATTGTCAATTTTGCTTTTTAATGCTTATTTATATACTATAAACTGTAAGCGATCACTGTACTTTTTTGTTTTACCAAAATACATATTTTAAATAAAAAATGTAAATTCAAAAGTATGTATAAATAATGTATTTTTCGTATTAAATGTCAGATTTATTTCTTAAATTCCTCAACCATCTATTCCATAAGTGTGTATATGAATAGACTTTAAAAATATAAAATAAAAAAAGATTAAATTAAATACAAATGACTAAAAAATAAGGCTGTAAAAAAGGGCATTTTTGGTCATAAAATGAATGTTTTTGTAATAGGTTTGATATCATCAAGGTTATTTTCACGATATAATTAATGGACAAAATGATATTTAAATTATTTGGCTTTTTATTTAATGTCAGCACCACTTTATGCCATTGAAAGGGAAACGATAAAAAAATTGTAAAATGCAAAGAAGGTATACATGTGTACGAATACATTTACAAATTTCCACAATATAGCCAATAATGAATCATCCATTCATTCATTCATTTTCTATACCGCTTATCCTCATCAGGGTCATTTGATATACAATTGTTTTTTAACCATTAATCGACTACAAATTTGAACTGGCTTGGTTGGCAGAGGCTGTTTTCTCTGAGCCATTTCTTCGTTCAGTCAATAGATGTCGCTCCAATAAAGATCCCTCAGAACACAGGCACACGCCTGTGGAGTTGCCTGCACTGTATCAGCTGCCCAGAACCAGGATCATGTCGCGCTTCCGAATACCTCTGAAAATAATCACATCCAACGAATGCCTTCAAACTGGATCAACTGTCTGCACCATGAAGTGGCCTCTCGAGCGAGCCAAGAGAAGAATTAGCCACTCTGGCGACGTTTAGCACTCAGCAGGATGTCAGTCCACAGAATATGCCATGATGGGATTTTAATGCTCCTGATGGACATTTATTGAAGCAGAAAAACTGACTTTTAAGTTTATTAGCAGCCTGTCTGTGTTACAAGATGACAAGCAGTGAGCCCCCCACCCACCCACCACCGGGTTTGTAACATAAGGAATCCATTTTGTTGAAACTAGCACCAATAGTTTTCTCTGCCCCCTTTTTTTATGGAATGATGAATAATTGCTTTCTTAAGGTATTCCGCCGTATATTTGCGGGTGGCTGGGGGCTCAAATTTCTGAAGGTGTTTGCGGTCAGGTCCAATCTAGATGTCAAAGCAGCCGTGTGGCGACAGTTCAGCTCTAATCTACCCGTAATGTTTTACAGTCGTTGTGCGCGCACACACAACAATATGTACTGTAACAGCGTGAATGATACCATCAGCAATATTTGCACACAAGGGTGCTCCAAAGGTGTCCGATTGCAAGGGCATACCCACCTTTAGGTCACCCCTAGAGAATTTCAGTTTGCATCTGCCATGTTTTGTAATTTTGTGGTCTCCTCCTGCAGGAGGCAACTTCTGCGCTGGTTATGATCTGAAGGAGCTGGCCAATCACACGGCTGCACTCAAATTGGAGCAAGATGTCACCAAGGGTCCTGGGCCGATGGTGAGTGCTGAGAGGGTGGGCAAGGGGGACTGGAATTGTATTTGTCTTGTGTGAACTGTATCAAGAAATCTTGTTTGAGAAATACAGAACCACTGCTTTGTTTTTAATGAGACTTTTTTGTCACTATTAACAAATCACTTTTTCTTGTGTTCCCAGAGAGATGGAAATCATAATTTTCTTGAAATTAATTTTGTCTGGCAATCCACCTATATTCATTTATTTTCTGGAAAAAAAACATATAGCCATGTCCTAATCTAGTCCTGGCCTCTAGGGTCCCTCTCGTCTGGAGTTCTCCAAGCCCCTGATAGCTGCAGTCAGTGGTTTCGCAGTGGCCGGAGGTCTGGAGCTTGCCCTGCTGGCTGATCTGCGGGTGGTGGAGGAGAGTGCCGTCATGGGGGTGTTTTGTCGTAGGTTCGGTATGTTTTGTTTAATTTCATTCCTGCACCACTCTTACTGTTCATGTACTGTATCAGAATGAGAGGGTTTGATGAGTCCATTCAATTAGATGAGTGGCTGGAGAGAAGTATTACAAATATTCAAACATATCTGCTACTGGTTAGTAGTAATGACTAGTTTTATCCTATTAACTCTTATTTTGAAAGTGTCTTTGGGTGTTGAAAGCCACTTAAATAAATAAATTACAAATATAATCTTTAATACTATATAACAATAATATATTAGTGAATATGCTCTGCGATTGACTGGCGACCAGTCCAGGGTGGACCCCCCCTCTCGCCCAAAGCCAGCTGGGATAGGCTCCAGCATACCGGCGACCCTAATGAGGATAAGCGGTATAAAAAAAATGAATGAATGAATGAATGAATGAATATAAGTGAATATATGATATGATGATATGATATGATATATGATATAGGCTCTAGGTGTCAGTAATGCTATTGTAATGATTGCTGGTGCAACAGGCTTTTATTGCAGGTTTGAATTATCTGAAAAGGCTCTACAATTCTTAAAATAAAAGTGCTGCTTTTACTGTACTTTCAGTCCCCCCGCCACCCAGCTCCCCTAGGGAACACATTAATAGCATGAGTTTTATTTGTCTTATTTACTTTTATTTTGTCCACTATCTCGGGTTAGTTCATGTCTAGATGGCTTTAATAGTGTGTGTGTGTGTGTGTGTGTGCGTACACACAGAATACTAATATTATATATAAATGAATATAATATAATCCATATCTAAGTTGAGCCATTGTCACCCAAAGATTCGTTTGCCAGGAAGCCGGCCGACATTGCTTCTATTTTTTAGTTGGGGTCTTTTATCACCTCAGTACCGTCTTGTCTGTTTGCTTGTCTGCGACCTTGACCTCTCGATAAGTAGAAGAGGAAGCCACTGACGGCCTTGAATCTTATTTATGTGGCTGAATTTCCTCATAAACAACATTTTGTGGGGTTGCCCTTTTAGTAAATTATCTGCTGTGACTGCAGCGGCTCTTGTTAGGCTGTTACAGCATCTCTCATACGGCTGACGTGCTGTGAGAGTACTTAAAATACGAGCAGAGTGTGTAAATATAACCCTGCTACTATAATTTTACTGGCAGTGCCATGGATTTAAGTGTCAACATGAAGGCCTTATCGACAGGAGGCCTGTAATTTGACAGGGGAGCATCCCCGCCGTGGCCTCATCCTGTCCTCTTTTTCATTCACCACGTCTCTGCGCGCACTTTTCATTCGCAACGGTATTGCAACGGCCGGTTTTTACATCTGCAGTTTTGATGACAAAATCCCAAATGCCAAAAGAAGTAGCTGCTGTAAAGATCAGGTAGGCTCGTCCTCCCATACCCAGTATAGTAGTTGGCACAGGTTTGTTTGAAAATGTGGAGCGAAGCCTGCTTTGTTTTACCGTCTGCCATTTTGGTCCTGTCCGGGAGGTTGGGACCAAACTAGCTTGCCCCTTTACAGCTGCCATATTTAAAGGCCTAATATTTCTTGGGAAGATTCCCTTTTAATGGTCAGGACCTTTTTGGGCTGGGCACAGTGGGCAGAAGCTGGAGGGATACCCTGATTAAAAAAATAAACCTCTTGTCGGCCTCACTCTGATGTGGATGCGACTGCTTTCTGGCACGTGATTGGCCGGCCCGGCTTGCGGCTTCCTCTCTCAGGGCGCCTTCGCCTGGCCGAGGAGGAAATGAGAAGGTTGCATCACAGTAGTCCAATGGTACTTGCTGGCTGAAATTAAAAACCACCAAGCACGCCTGCCTGGTTCCTGAAGCTATTTCAGGGAGCTCGTTCAAAGCTACCCTGCTCGTTCAATAATAGCTCGTTCAAAGCAAAAATGAGGGTCTCTGTCTGACACCACTGACCCACTCGCGCTTACTTTTTCAGATGTATGCCAGAGGAGAAGCCACATGTTAAACGGAGGGAGAAAGCTGACGTAACTTTGGGCGAGTCAGATCAAGTCCGGTTTTCAAATTGTGTGACATAGTCCAGGGATCACATCATGTCACTTCAGAACCCGCAGCACAGGAAGTGAGAGGAGCTGGGATTTGAGGATAGGTATTTGGAAAGGAACATTTTCCTGTCAAAGGCATCTAAAAAAAAATACCTCGCCGCATGTGCTGGCGGTCACCTGCATGCCCAAGAAACAGGGGGCGCTAGAGCTAAGGCTGTCCGATACTGGCTTTTTTGCTGATATCTGGTTGGCCCATATTGTCTAACTTTCAGTTTTCGATTCGGATATGTGTAATATCTCAAGTTTTAAATGAAGTGTTCTTCTGTGTCCGGGTCACAAGGTTGTTGGAGCCGCTTGTTGGTGAGTTGAGAGTAAACTGATTGGTGCCACCAACCTCCACTCCTGTGTCACTGTCGGGCGCATCTCCACATTTGGTGACCCTCCATGTGCGACTGACAACAATGACAACAACGTCGGCGCTATCTGCCCCGCCAACACAACCCACCCCCATGGTTTCATTACTGCGAGGAATAACACGGATGTGAGCAATTTTTGTACTTGGTGGCCGCGCTGGGTGCCTTGACGGCCAGTACGGGAGCCGAAGGGTTCATATACAGCAGTTTTTTATTGTAGGGGAAAAGCCCATACGGATGTTGCGTTCTTACGCCAATATTGGGCCGACGTTATCGGCCATCCTTGTGTATATACAGTAATCCCTCCCCTTTGACAAAATTTTTGCAATGAAAATGCTGAAGAAAAAAAGTCGCCGCCTGGAAAAGACACAAATCAACAATGCAAAGTTGAGGCAAAGTTGAGCCTGGGAATCAAACCAAATATCTTCTTTTCCTTTCCGGCTTATCCCTGCATATCCCGTCAGGGGTCACCACAGCAAATCATTTTCTTCTGTTTGATTTGCATCTTTTGATTTGGCAAAAGTTTTACATACTGTATATATATTAAAATGGCAAATTAATTTCTCTTTGTGAAAGGTACTTTAGCTGAAAATGACGCAAGAAAGGGGCAAGATTTTTCAAGTTTTATTTGTGAATATTTGTTTTTTTGTGTCCAAAAATATTAAATTAAAGGAAAAACACCTAAAATTTGAATTAACAACCTTTTTTCTACAAGATGTCCAAAAACAACACTAATTGCAAATATTTATTTTTAAAACTATTTAAAACCTAAAAAACTATTTAAAACCTAAAGAACTTTACATAATTTCCAGCAATTAAAAAAATCCCAATTGAAAATTATCTTCAAGATTGTCAGTGATTGATGAGCATTGCAAATATTTATAACTTCTTAATGCACTTTTGTCACTCATTCCCAGCCATTAAGGAAATTGAAATTCCCTTTAAGTGAAAATATTTTTATAGACAGAAGATAACGCCGTGAGGACCACGTCTTAATTCATTTCGAGAGTTGTCACCTTTTTTTTTTTGGTCAATGAAATACCAATCCCTGGTGTTGGCTCAGATCATAAAGTTGACTCCAAGTGAGATTATCATCTGCACAGCAACGGACTGTCCTTACTTGATTTCAAAGTCATCTTTATTTTTTTATTTTTTTTTTATAAAATGCCTCCGGCCATTTAAGCTAGAGTTGTGCGGAAATTGTTAATGCACACCAAACTTTAATCGCATTACCCTCATGGTGAAGGGGGGGGGATTTTGACTTTGATGTGGTTAGGGATGCCAGCAGGACCAGCAGCAAAGCAGAACACCTCTGTGCGGCCCGTTTCACACTATATACCGTCCGAAAAAAACAACAGCACTGCAACTCCCATAAGTAACAGGATTAGGTAGACAATACTTTAGAAATGCTTTACTTTGGAGAAGGGGGTTCTCAAATGTGTTCAAACTGGGACCCTCATTTTCCAGTGGTAATTAAGTCACAACCTACTTAAGTCAAACCAAGCAAATTTATTTATTATTAAAAGGTCATTTTTAATCTTTCCACATTAATACACATATTTACATGTCGTTTGTGCATTTTAGATTAAATTAAGAAAATGTAATGAATACATGCATAAAAATACTGCATTAATAAAAATTATATATTTGCGCACAAGACTACCAAATTACATATTTCACTTATAACTGTAATATGAAAATACCAGTAATAGATGTAAAATATTGCCTAATTTTGTTGTATGTTTCGTATTCTAATGTAATTTTTGACTGGCTGTATGCAGCCCACCATTCAGTGTACAGCTTGTACAGCAGTATGAATTTACTGTCGAAATACTGCTACTATTGTCCAAATAGCTGGCAACACAAGGTAGTTCACCTCAATGTGAACATGTCCTAAGTGCAAATATTTGCACCATCGTTATCTAGCACTGCCTTAATCCTTTTGGGCATGTAATTGACCAGAGCTGCACAGGTTGTTACTGGAATCCTCTTCTGTGACGATATTACCAGTGGAGCTGGTGGATGTTAGATACTGCCTTCCGCTTCAGGATGATTTGTCCCAGTTGGGTTTTGGTTCGGAGACGTTCCTTCTTCAGCTTTGTGAGCAAGGCACAGTTTGGGATTGTCACCATGTTGAAAACTGCCACATGGTTTGCAATCAGTGAACCGCTCCCCAATGCTAGCAGCACTTGTGCAGCCATGGCGCTCCTACCACCACCACCATTGACTGAAAAAAAAATGCAATCATCTTCACTTGTGTTGCCAGCAATTTAGACAATAATGAACAAATCTATCCTGCTTTGCAAGCAGAACACTGACTACTCTATAGCATATGCATTTCTATAGTATTGTCCCCTGAAAAGATTTTTACTGTAGTAAAAATTTGAAGTGTGAGAAGCCGCAGTACAAATGTCATCACGGTGGACAAAGGAGCACAAACGTGAGTGCTTTCCTGCAAAGAGGAGAGTCCTATCAGCGAGAAAAGGGGCCGGTTTTTCAAGGACTCCCGAGGGGTGGAGGTGCCATGGATCCTTCCGCTTGCTGATAGCGATGGTGCCAACAACAGCACCAAAGACAGACGCGCTCGAGCCGGCCGCTTTATCTCTCTCGCTGACGTTTCCTTCCCGTCTGCTTGTCCTTCCGCCTTGGAATCAAGGAAAAGATTGCACTCATCATCCCTGCGCACCACCAAGCGCTCACTGTTTCAAACGCATAAGGCAACCATCATATGGCAGATATTTAGTGTGATTGTCACAACATCAGACAAAAGAGAGATGGAAGAACCTCTGATTGTGTTGACTTTTAAAACTTTTCAGCGTCATCAGCAAGGATTGGCTACGCATTTCCAAATGGATGATCTTAATGGGATTAAGAGCAGGACAAAGCCTCTTAGAGCAGGAAAAATTCGAGTCTAACCTCTTTTGTTGGGTGTTATGCGTGTGGATGTATGTCTAGATAGATACTTTATTCATCTCCAAGAGAAATTCATGTTTCCAGCAGCGCTTCAAAAATGTCATCATAACCTTAAACACTTAATCACAACATAAAACAACCAAGGCAAGGCAGGAGAGTTAAGAAAATAAGAACAGAGTAAGAATAAATAAACACATACAGTATGTTAAACAATATTTTTTTAAGACCAATACCTAACTTGTTAGGTCTATGATGTTTTTATTTACTTTGAACTGTAGTCTGTGCACACCTGGAGATAAGAACGATTGAAAGTTGGATTTGACAAACTGGACCTGTAGAGTTGTGCCTACCAAATATCATGCCATCACTACTATAAATTAAATAAATAATACCAAATATTGGCGGCTCCAAGGGGTTTACTAGCCGACAAAGCCGGAATCTTTAACGGTAAAAAAGGGTTGGTCATCCAGCGCCATGATTTTCATGATCCATGACTGAATCACAGATCGCTTTAGCCCTCTGGTCATCTCCAGCAAACTGCACTTTTCAAACGCTGCGCTGATATGAACCAGCCACGGGCGTCGTAGCGATGCCGGCGTTTCAGGTGGCTGTTAAGGTTTGATGTGTTGGAGGGTGATGTTTTTTTCCCTCATCGTGGAATGTTTGCGCAGCATTTCGGGAACTTTCTTCCTCTGGAAAAGTGAAGTTCCACACGATCAACACCATGTTTGCTTACAAGCGATCAAAGGCCATTTGCAACATGTCATATGAAAGGAGCGTTTGATTTGCTCACAGTCATCTCGCCTCATTCAAAATTCTGAAACATAAAATAACATTTTTTCTCTGTAACAGTGAGAAATCAGAATGTCGTCGTACTGTACCGAAAAATCCGGTTCCATATGTGTATTCCGTTACCATGTATTACATACTAGAAGGACTTGGAGCTGGAATGAATAGGATCACAGTGTTTGGCCATGGAACGACATGGGATGGGGGGAAGGGGGCAGCGTGATGATTTGAGGTTATGAAAACACGCCTGACACATGTGCTCTCAATAAGCGGCCACTCTTAAGAACGTCGGGATAGTGGTATGAAACTGTGTATGTGTGTGCACACACATACAGCTGGTGCTCTTTAGATATTAGGCCACATGCCAAAAGTGCACACCTTGCAGCGCACCCCTCGTCTCCGTGGGCTTTTCAAAATGTGTCCATGGAGACTCCAAACAACAAATTGAAGCGGAAAGAAAGCAGAGGCGCAGTTAAGAAGCACGGTTGTTCTCAAATGTTGTTCCCCCGACGGCAGTAAGCTCAATTACTAGCAGCAGTATATTATATGATTATGTATCTGGAAGCCGTGCCTGGACTCCTTTTTCCCACCATTGACTGTGAACGCAACGCTCTGCTGTCGGAGCCCACAATTCATTTGCACACTCCAATGTAGAAAAATAATTGGTTTGTATCGATATTTTGAGCCATTACAAGCCATCATAAAGATGTTCCATGTGAATATTGACATTATTCCTATCCTTTTGTCATGTTGGCTTCTTAAGACGCTTGATTTACTTGGAAATAACTCCAAACTGCGCATATACTGAACTAGCAAGCTTATTGCTGTACAAAGCATGTCAGTGATTGTTGGCCAATATCATTATTGGCCAAAAAAATGATACCAATATCTTTTTTTATGCACTCTTCAGCATCCATCCATCCAACAGTTTAAGTGTAAAAAATAAGTTAACCACTACTAGTGTACAAAGATTAAAATGTGCACTCACCCTTTATAGACTCAGTGACTGGGATGCAGATCAGCTAGTTTGACATCAAATGAAGAATAGGCCGAAGACGGTTAACAATGTTTCTGTGCCACTTTTTTTAGAAATATTTCGCCCCAAATTGTGGCTTGAGTTCAACAAAGTGTTTGACTTATTTGGCATCTCTGTTCTAAACAAGGAGCACCCATCGTTCATGTTCTTCCAGGAGTTCCTTTGATTGACGGAGGCACCGTAAGACTCCCACAGCTCATTGGTCTGTCCAGAGCGCTGGATCTGATTCTGACCGGGCGGCCCATCGGAGCACAGGAAGCCCTTGCGTACGGGCTGGCTAATAGGGTTGTCCCTGATGGCCAAGGTGGGCACGTTTACTTTTTATCTTCTTATATGTGACAGGAACGCTCTGCTTTTTCTAAGCGTGTACTTCAGAAATGCAAGTCAAAGATCCTCTATATGACAGGAACACTCTGCCGTTTCTAAGGATGCACAGCAAAAATGCAAGTCAAAAATCCTTCATATGTGACGAGTGCTGTGTTATTTTAAGGGCCTAGCACAAAAGATCTAGTCAAAGATCCTCTATATGACAGGAGCGCACTTCTGGTTTTAGAAATCAGTTGCTCCCTAGCTTTGAATGACTTTGCAGCTCGTGGGCCGCCAGATGAAGAGCCCTAAAGTAGTGATTGACATGATGGAGGTCATCAAAGTGGACTATGGTCGACTCCACAGAAGTGATGTCATGCGTCTTTCTTGTGGCCACAGTGGCTCACAGACGTTCTCTGGGGATTTTTATTTTTGTTTTTTTACTTCAATGGCGGCCGGCGTCTGTTTCCTGTGTTATGAATGGCTGCATTGGCGACACGCATCCTTTACATCCTGTGTGTCGCAACCACAGGATTACAGGCGGCCCTGCAGCTTGCCGAGCAGATCAGCTCCTTCCCGCAGCGGTGCATGAGGGCCGACCGCTCCTCGGCCATCCACAGCTGCTACGACGCACCCTCCTTCGCGCTGGTATGCCTCATTTGCATATTTTAAACCTGCTACCCTTCCTCCGTCTCTTGTGTCTTTTATATAAAGTATTACACTCACGCTCCAAGTATTTCCCACTTTGTTACGCATAACCATAATTGGTCAATTAAATGGGTGGCCCTGGGCACAGTGGGACCACATGACTTTTCCCAGCCAATGGCAACATTGGGGCAGAACAGAACCTACATAAAATAGCCACTTATAATGTTTACTACATATAATACATGCTTTGGAAATTAAGACAACAAAACATGGTAGACTTGTTTGTGCAATTAGTGCAATGATAATGTTAATGTTGTAATCTCATCGCATGGTAAGAAATAACAATAAGAACATTTTAGGAACATTTAAGGGTTCACATTTTCCCCAAACAAAATTTCAGTGCAGTATAATAGGTGACACATTTCATTATTATTATTTTTTTTGCCTCCACCCGCCAAGGCCATGCAGTTTGAGTTGGACAACGGCGCGCCGGTCATCTCGTCTGAAGCCGTCGCCGGGGCAACCAAATTCACTACCGGAGCTGGACGTGGAGGGACATTTTCATAAGGTTTTAATCTTCAGTCATTTATACGGTACCAGCATATTTTAACCGCCTGTTAGTTCTGCTCTCATGCAAATGTAGTGGGATGTTGTACATGGTAAGGCACTCTAATTTGTAGAAAAATACAATAATAATGATTATAATGCAAGAATAAATTTGTAGTCACACAAGAGTAACATCGTAATGTAGTTTGTTTAAATTGGAAAGAACTACACACACTGAAATGACCTTTTCATAGCACTTAATGTATTTAATAATTAACTATTTCAATTTTGGCTCTCTACTTGTGATAAATTATATTTTATCAGAAACATTCAACCTTTTTTTCCTGAGAAAATGGGAATTTTTTACATTCACATGTTGAAATTGTGAGTTTATTGTACGAGGTCATTTATGGAGTTTTTAAAACAGGGGTCGGGAACCTTTTGAGGTAAGAGCCGGGAAAGTCACATTATTTCAAATGTATTTCCGTGAGAGCCATATCATATCAAAGCCATATTATATTTTTTAACAGTGATTGTAACTAAAAGTGTGTATTTTTAAGCAAGACCAACAATTTTAGAACATAAAAGTGCTGAGGTTTTAGTATTCTGACATTATTCTCCTACCATAAACTTTTCCCCAACTTTTTTTTTTGTTAGATTCCTTTTTTTTCCACTTTATTTTTGCCAAATTACTGCTGATTTTCTTCAATTTTTGCTGTTTCCTAAACGTTTTTTTTTGTTAAATTGTGTTTTTGGAATGTCCTGCGGGCCAAGTAATCACTCGCACCGCTCTTTGAACACCCCTGTTGGAAAAAACAAAATGAAAGTAAATAAATGTTAAACTCCTGAGCCATAGGTTCCCTACTCCTGATTTAAAATGACTTTTTTTACATCTAATTTGGGAATTTTTGCCTTTCATAGCTAAAAAGCTGCTAAATCTCCTATTCAGAGGTTGGAATGGGATGAATGAAAAAGTGCCTCACGAGTGTGTGTGTGATGGATGGATGGATGGACGGACGCACGCAGCAGCAGGCTAAGAGCTCATTAGGTGTAAGGACATGTCCTGTCTAGACAGTGTGATGACAGGACACAGAAGCTCTCTGTTTAATGTTTCCTCCTGCCTTTGCTGGACTTCACCCTGCATCATCGCACGCTCTGCTACCGCTTATGCCTCACATGCCAAATAAAAATGTTAAGGATGTATCTGTGCTGTTTTGTAGTTCGCACTTTTTGTGTGACCAGATCCATAGATAAAGTGCATCTTTGTGTACTGTATGCATGAGACTGTTGTGTCTGAAAGCCACCCACTTGGAGTGTGTGTGTGTGTGTGTGCGTGTGTGTGTGTGTGTGTGCGTGTGTGTGTGTGTGTGTGTGTGTGTGTGTGTGGCGTATGAGCAGCTTTGATGCTAGTTGTCACTCCTCACACGCAGATAAGATAGACTCCAGCAGCAGTAGCAGCAGATGCACACATCCTTTGGGATGTTATCACCATGCAGGACCATCGCAATCTGATGTGGGACCATGAAGACATAACACAGGTATGGGTAAAAGGAATGACAATAAGGAGGGTGTGGGTGTTTTTGGAAGAATGTCGTGTACAACTGGAAAGGGCTGCACAGTAAGAGCAAACAAGTGGACATTGTTTTATTTACTGGTCAGGTTTTGTGTGTGACCTCCAAATTTGACTTTTTTTTTTGTGTGGAAGTGTGCTGAAATTTGTAATTTACCTGCTTCACCACTAGCTAAAGCAGTGGTTCTCAAAGAGTGGGGCGGGGCACAAGAAGCAAGGAGTACTTTCAATGTTGGTGTAAACCTGCCAATATGACCAAATTGATTATACTCAACATGCCATTTGACCCTTGAATACACTTCACAGCTCTCCATTTTGTTGCATTTTCCTGGTTTCAGTTTCAAGTTCAGTTTGTACAGAACAAATAGACGACATTTCTGGCCCCTAGGCGGACATGACAGAATATATAGAGCATATATATAGCAAGTACACTGGGATACGTTGTGGCGGTCTGACTGATGTTCATTTTTATTAATCAAATTCCTCAACCTGTTGACATTTTGATGCAGATCAAAGAATGACTTTCCACTTTTTGCTGCCTTGGGCCTAAAATGTCAGTTTTATTTTTTAAACTTTCATGCAGCCTTAATGCATGTCCTATGGAATAATATGTTATACTTTGAAGTATTGTCCCATTATGATCTTTCATCAGGGCCACTGTTTAAAATGTTGAAATCATTTTCTAGTTTGCTGCATTTGCTTGATTTTGGTTCTTGAGACCTTCAATGTAGCAGTTTAGTTTTGTGTTCATCTGCTTGGTGTGCATGAGAAAAATCCAGAAGCTCGTCGTCGGAAGCTTTTTTTTTTATTTTTTAAATCATGATTAGTATGATTATAATATCTGACCTGCTATCAGATTTCCACAGCTGTGAAGTGTATTCAAGAGTCAAATGGCATGTTTACACTAACTGAAAGTATTTCCTGCACCGCCCGCCACTCCCAGGAAGTTCACACTTTTGGATAGAGAACTACACAATGTATCCCACTGAGCATCTTCTGGACTTCCTTATGGATACACGCGCGCGTATTTATGAGGGCAAGGCACAGGGAAGTGCAGTTTCCATCTCCGCCGTTAGGGGTCGCACCACGACTGGAGAACTGAAAGACTGCTGCGTCCAGCTGTGCAGTAACACATTATAGCATTAATGCAAATTTGGCGCTTTTGTTTTAAGTGAAGGTTTTTGTAACATTTGGTGTAAATTACACTGACCATTCATGTAAACATGCCGTTACGCGCAAAAATATGGAAATGTGATGTTATTTTTGTGGCCCAAAGAGCTCCACCTTTGTAAGTGCGCATGGAGTGGGCGGTTTCAGACAGCGCATACACACGCACGCACACACACGCACGCACTTATAAACCACTCTAAGGATATTCCGTGCAACCTGCTAGTGGCAGACAGCGTGAGGAGGTTTCACTTGGGCTGTTTTCGGACCATTGTGGAGTAAAACCGACGTCATGGCGTCTTTCCCTGGGCTTATTTTTCCGCTTGTGAGTTGCATTGAAGGCGTATTCCACTTATAACGCACTCTCAGAGTTTGGTGCACTTTGTCCCTAGGCCACGGGAGTCCGCAATGACCGCAAGAAAAGTTTTGAAGTTTAGCGCGTTCTTGAGGGACTACTTCAAATGGCTTGACGCAACAAGTGCGGCAGAAGTCCGCTTCTGATCTCTGGCTCTTCTCTACGTTTGGTCACCATTCTTACGCACGTCTTTTAAAGCAAGTTTTCGGCTCAAGGCGCACACGCCATGACCCTCTGTTGGCATGTCTTGGTCGGGGTGTGCCTGGCCTCCTGTGACTTCACCTTCCCTGCGGCGGGGAGTCACTTCTCGCCCGACAGCAGCAGCAGTAGCCTAGCGCACCCGGGCTTCCTCCAGCGGCGCCTCCGGACGCATGAGAGGAGGGAGATGCAGAAGGAGATCCTGTCCATACTGGGGCTGCCGCACAGACCCAGGCCACATCTGTCCCACGCCAAGTACAACTCGGCCCCACTCTTCATGCTGGACCTGTACAACACTATGTCCATCACCGGCGAGGACGCGAACCATGCGGGCGCCTTGTTGGAGCGTTACGAGCCGGCGCGGACCACCCGGAGTCCGGCGCTGGCTACGTATCAAGAAGCGACCTTTCTCAACGACGCCGACATGGTGATGAGCTTCGTTAACTTGGGTGAGTCGGCTTGGGTTGTGCGTAATTGCGCATTGGAACGAGGCGAAGTGGGGTCAGGTGTTGGACACGAACAAGACATCTGTGCTTAAACATGCCTCGGGGCTGCCTGTAGGGATTCTTGCAATTTCATCAAGTATTTCATCGTCATCCTGAACTCAACATCCTGAATGAGACCAGGACGAGACCTAAGAGATCATCAGCAGTACGCACGATTGCAAGGTTTTAAAAGAGGATGTTCGCACAGGGAAGTGGCCACTGACTTAGTGTCAGCAGCAGACAGCCATACTGTGTAGCTCCTTTTTCAACAACTCCAGCAGTTAATGTTGCTGAAGAACAGCACGTTGATCAAAAAGTACTGATATAAAGTGCTAATATTGACCAGTTGGACGTTCCTACGTGTAGAGAAGGTCAAATTAAGTTCACCTGTGCAGCTTGATGGAGCTTGTTGGATTTTGGATGAATTTATTTGTCACCAAAGCTAAACTGTTGGTGTTTAGGTCATCTTAGCATCAGGATTCCCAACCACTGTAGTGTGCCATGGAAAAGTATCCAATTTTACATAATCGGTCACAAAATGATTTATTTACTTCAAAGAAAGTCTTTGTACATCTAGCGATGTCAACGACTATACTGCCAAACAGAACAATGAAATGCTCTTCCATTAGATAGCAGAATGTACAAAATGAACTCGTCTCCAGCTGTTTTTTGTTTCGTTTTGATTTTTCTTTTCGTGTGTCTTAGCGTATATTGACCAACTCTACTTTGGACTGTATCTAGCATCTTTTAATGCACAAAATGTCTCAAAGTGACCGCTCGTGACCTTCATCGTAATCTATGATGTTTTCAGCATCTGGGAGTGCATCTAAGATGAGAAAGTTCTGGAAGATGTCTTGTTACATTGTGGTACATTGTGGCTGTCCATGGCGGGTTTTGGCAGAGAATGGCATAACCAACCAAAAATGTGTGAAATTGGTGTTATCTATACAGATAGTTGCAGTCCACTTTCACTAGGGCACATTTTTAATGCAGGTTACTGCTGGTTACAGCAGTCGCTCGAACATGTTCTCTATGTGAAGCCCCATCTAGTCCTAATTTATAACCTCCATCGCCGTGACAAGCATTTTTTTGTTTGTGATTTACTTGAGTAGATCATGCTCGCCAAGTCAGATCAGCCTTTAATTTGCCAACGGGACGCTTTTAATCACCAAGATTTGAAGAGGATAAAAGCCCAGATCCTTTCCTTCCATTAGCAGCTCCCGTTGTGTTTACAGGGACACTCCAAACGTAGCGTCTGGAGATGAACATCATCCAGATGCTGGTGGTTTAGAACGTTTCAGCACCAGCCTGATTTTCCTTCCTCCTTCCAAGCTGAACTCCACTGTCATGAAGAAGAGCACACGTAAATAGCCCCCTCCCCTTTTTGGAGCAAATCTCCTCACTTGTTGGTCCTTTGAGAATGGATGTTGCAACATGATGAAAACCAGATCTTCCAACAGAAGCTTGTTGTTGGATTGAAATGTGTGAGGCTTCTGGAGTGGTGGTAGCTTGTTTGGACAGGCTTTCCTGTTCCACTGTCAGTTTTACGTTTTAGGGATCCGTTGCTGTCGCCCATCTGGACCTTCTCTATGATTAATCTTGTCCCATGCATCTTCTGAAGGAGTTGCCAAAAGGGCTCTGTGATTTCTAATTAAAGCTGTGTAGAGGCTTTGCAATAAATCGACTACTGTGTGTCATCAAACCTCCAGATTAGATTGTAATGCTTCTCTTTGAGTTAGTCCAACTTTGTACATCACAGCTATCATGGCATGTGGGTGGTCAGAATGAAATTAAAGGCAAGACAAATGAAAGGAAAAACGGGTCTTGAGTAATTACTGAAGTTGATAAATACAAGGCCCTTGTTTCACACATGGGGCTCATGAACAGCAAAAACAAAACATTTCTGCTAGGAAATAAAACAGACTTCACTACACATCTTAAAATAAAGCCTGGCGTGCAAGTGGTCAGTTTTGAAAACCTGGGTTTGCATCATGTCATGAAGGCAAAACTCTGTAAATCTATTTGTTTTCTTGGAAATTAATAAATTCTTTATGTAACCAGTCTAGTCTGCTCCTGCGCAGGGTCCACCGAATGAGTCGAGAGCATTAGCTTTTGAGCCGAGTTGTCAGGGAGTGAGGTTTACCACCTCAGTTACATACACACCCGGCACTTAATGAAAGCTTTGTACAGCTTTGTAAACAAAAACAAGCAGGCTTCGCCACACACCTTCAAACAAACCCACACTCGGCTACAGACATGGGAGATTCACGTTTGCTGTTTTTCTTCAGCAACTAAGCAAACCTATCTTGATGTTGCTGTTAAAGTGATGTAATGTTGGCACTGTGGCACACATGCCTGTGCTGTGCTAGTAAATCAGCATGAACATCAAGAATGTCAATTTGATTCAAACGGGACTCAAGTAACCATAATTGAGTTTTAAAAAAATCCTATCACCCAAAATTTCCTATCACCCCGAGTCAACTTATGCTTCCAGTTACGTCGTACGAGTGAGATTTGTTCGCATTTTCTACACATGTATGGATTTTAAAATGCTGCCTATACAGTTACTGTTATGTACTAGAGGTTTATAAGGGGGAAGCCTGACTCTGGAATGGACGAATTCACTTTCCGTTATTTCCAATTGGGAAAAATGTACCAGCATCCTAGAACTTTGGGTGTTGAATATTTCATTTTCATTGTATTGACTACATAAGCCAATAGCAGAAATGATCACAATCAGCCATGATGTAGACTGTAGATTAAACCCCAAGTAGCATTGTCCTTGCAATATTACATGTGGAAGACTTCCCCAAATCCTGCAAAGATGTGGACCCATGACTTTCTTCCATTTCTACGTAACATAACGACAAGGTACTCTTACTTCTTTCACATGGCGCTTTGGCTCAGCCGTGATTTTGTTCCTAGCCAGCTGTATCAGTAGCACAAGATAGAAAGGTCATTTTGGGAAAGCACTCTCTGCAAACCCCCCAGAACTGCGCTTGAGTCATGTGTAGACCTCTTGTTCAGTCACTTTCATCACAAAGTGTGAGTAGTGGAAATATCCTAATTGGGGGACCAGAAGCATATTTTCCAGCTTCTTTTTCATCTTCATTCCTAGAATAGTGCATTCATCCCTGTTTGCCTTGTGGACGTTCTGCTTTCCACTCCGTCCACAGTGACACTGTGTGACTCACTGCTGCGTGACACACTGCAGCTCCCGACATGTTCTCAATGCACGGCGGGGCACCGCTCAGTGGTGACCACAGTTTAGGGCTTGCCCGAACTAGTTGGATGTCCGTTGTCTTTTCTTGTGGTTCGTGTAGACAAATACGTGACTCTTGTTTTGTTTTTTTTGCGTTAACTTCTCGTGGAAAATGTGAGCGTCTTTCTTATCACGGCCACGTGAGTCATTGTTTATGTGCAGGAAATGCTTACAAGTCTGCTGTTGTTGTTGAAAAAACAAAATACAATCCATGGACTTTCACCCAATTAACACGCACTGATTTACCGCGGCACGATAAAAGCCGGCAGAGGAAAAATTCTGCTATTCCCACTGGGTCTGTTTTTTGTGGCGACGCTTGTTACCTCGGTGGGTACAACAAGTCAAGGATGCACAGAAACCAGCTTTGGTTTCACGGGTCATAGAGAAGGAATTCCTAATGTTGTCTTGCTGTCATTTGTGTTTAACTATGATTGATAAGACTTTAGTGCTGCTTCATGCAGACACTGGACTTTTTAATGATGTTCTGACCCTAGAGCCTCTTTAGTAGCACCAATCACTTACCATGGAGACAGGTCCGCGTACTGTGTTGACGTTGGACACTGGATATTCTGCATCGCAGCTCCCTCACTGTGCCTGGACTCCTGTCATGGTGCCGGGAGCTCGCACGGGAAGGGCTGCTACAACTGCTGGTTGTTCTAAATTCAAATCACACCACAAATGGATGTATAACCATGTCAGATGAGTAGTCCTACCCTAAAAGTATTGTAATGGTGGCTGAATAATTTATTTATTTATTTTTTTTTCAGAGCACTCAGCCTTTCAGTCCACACATGCTAGTTTTCTTCTACACACTTACGCTGCAAACGCTTGCTCTAACCAGCATGCAGAACATCACTGCCGTCTATAGCTCACACACTAAACAGCAGCCTGGATCAAAACAATATACCCGTCTCTCACGAAGTACTCGTATTTTAAAGTTAATAACCATTTTCAATTCCACAAATTCATATTTGTAACAAAAGGTTATATATTTAAAAAATCGGATCAGATGCCAAACAATGTGGATCAGGACATCCATATTTGCTACACATTTAAAAATAAAGCCTGAGAAACTTGGTCTTGCTTAGGTTACATTTTCCCAACATTTCCAAGTCCGTCATTCATGACTTCACACAAGTTTGTTTGGATATTTTTGTATGACACCACAGAATTTATTTTTTGTCACACAAAACCTGTGGTATGCATGATGTAAAGAAATTCTACACACATTTCTACTGAGTTAAAATTGTCGACTGAATGCATTTTGTCACCATAGACAGCCTTCCCCTTCCTCAGTGCTCGTTGTTTCTTGAAGCTCTTCTGGGTTTTTAGCAGGAATCCTAAGAATCAGAACAAGTCAAACAAATAGTAATTCAATGAGGAGCATTATTTGTTTATGCTGAGCCATTAATCAACATCACGTCGGCTTGTAAGGGCAGAGTCATATCTGATGATGTCAACAGATGAGCCATGTTGTCTTTCTCAGCCATCTTAAAAGGAAGTTTATATATGTAAAACATTCCTCTTAACGTCTGGCTAATGCTGTTTACACTAAAATGAGGTAAAGTAACGGGTGGTCTTAGGAAGTGTTTAAAGGCGATTTGCCTGCCCAAAAGCTGCTTTTCTGCATCAAACAATTGACTGACCCTTTGATGGAAGCCAAGTAATTATTTGATCATGCAGAGGTTCTGGAACACGTTTCTCTGTGAAAGGAAGTGATTTACTTGAGCTTAGGCTTAATAAGAAGAGACAAAGGCTTTGAATCTGATTTAAAGCCACTTAAACAGTTCCTGGCTTGGTTATTGTTGGAGAACTGTATATGTTCCAATTAACGTGTCTGTCCATTTACCTGCCAGGGTTTAGTTATTGCTGCGACGTCAGAATTGCTGTGGCTGGAGGAAACCTTCTCAATGTAGTTTTAATTAAGTCAACTAGCTGTATCATGAGTTGGTAGCGTCCTGCAGCTTTATCTACTTCTGGGTGCATTTTAAAACATGAGCCGTTGTTGTGAAATGTATGCATGTTACATTTGCTGGCCTATTAGCAACAAACTCATCAGCGGGTTTAATTAGGAGTGCTTGCACCAAAGAGGAATTATGACATCATACAGTTAATTGAATCCAAAGAGGTTACCTGTACTGTGCTGTAGGTTGGTTAGCGTGAGCAAATCAAGCGCTTCTTTTCTGTCCTGTGCTGGAAAACGGACTGTCGTAATTTCCCCTTAGGGCCCTTGAAAACAAACATGGCGTCAGCCGTGTGGAACTTCCCACTGCTTTAGAGGAAGACATTTCGCCACCTTATCAGCCACCTGAAACGCCAGCATTGCTACAATGCTTGGGGCTTCCTTCTATCGTCTCAGCATTTAAAACATGCAAAATAGTTTGCTCAAGACGGCTCAATGGCTAAAGCAATATGTAATTTCATCATATTTCTGATCTGCCGATATATATATTTTTTTATGTTTTACAAATTTAAGCAATAATCTGTATTGGTCTTGAGAAAAAAGTACTGCGCATACCAGGCGGAAATGCTGATTTAGCAGTTTTCACCTTTTGAAGTATCAGGAGTGGTCAGCGTCCAGCAGCTCTATCTACCTCTGCATGCGCTTTAAAATGTTGCCACTAAGCTGTTGGTGTGAGTCATGTGTAACAAGGGAAGCTGGTTGGTGTCTGACATAATGTACATGTAATATGACTTTAGCAATGCTGTCTGCTGCCATGGCGGCTGGGCTGAATAGCAAGCTGGTGATATGTTTTACTGAACCAACCAGCAAACAAAACGGAAGGATTATGTTTACCGCGACATAGTATGTACAGTGTAAAGAAAGTAGCTGTTGAATTGAATGGCTGTGAAATAACTCACTAATAAGTGTGTGCGCGTGCGTGTGTGTGTGAGAGAGATAACAGACTCTCTCAAATGCCCTGCAAATGCTGATCCTGTCTTAAGTAAACACTTATAAAGTACATTTAGTTTTTAACAACAGGCATGTTTTGTGCCATTTCCTACCAAAAGTCGTCAGTCGCAAGCCAAACCTTGGACGCACAAGCACCAACCCAGCCTGATGCTATCTCCACCTTACGCCTCTCCCACCTCACAAGATGTCCGTCACGATCAGGGCCTAAGATAATCCTCCACGTGTATTTTTTCCCCTCCTTCTTCCTTCTCCTGTCATGTCTTTTTCTTCTTTCCGACATTCCAGTCTGGGATGATAGAGACACGGGACAGAGGAGTTGAGACGTGATGCTTTCCCAACTGCTAACGATCGATTGAGGAGCGCTGATAACCCCGGCGGAACATCTGATTAGCTGCCATTTATCACCCGTGGGGACCGGCATAGAGGAATTTACAGCGCTCGACCTGGCAAAGCTTCACTTTCCCCCTCGTACATCTTCCCGTTTTCTCCCCCCTCCGCTTTTATCTACATTTATTTTCTCTGTGCTCTTTTATCTCCATGCATGTTTGAGGACCAACACCTGCTTGTGCAACTTCATGCGACAATGATGGCCTCCTTCTGAATGAATGTAGTACGTTTTCTAATACCTGTGATTGTTGTTCAGTCTGTGTGCTTGAGCCTGAAAAGGTGTCTTTTAAGGCCCATCTGTAAAGCTGTCAGCCACCTCTGTAGGGCGCTGTGCAAAGGAGACAGGTAACCAGGAGTGTGTATGCGCATGCATGTGCAACAAGTGTGTTTGATTTTCTTTTGAAAAATCTACAAGGATGCCTGACTGAGAGCACACCAAAGATTACTGTCATTACCAGGAAAAAATTGTATTTTCATATATTGTAATTTGAGGAAAAAAAATATGCCAAGAAAGCTGCCATGTTAACAAATGACAGGTTGAAATTGTACGATTTCATTTTTGCATATTTTTGTGTAAAACCACAACATTCAAATGTGATACTTTTACTTACTATTACTTCATTACTTTGTCCTCAAAAGTCAACGTTTTTGAGCATGAGAGTATAGCAACTTGTTTCTCATAATAATGAACTTTTCCCTCAAAATATGACTTTGCTCTCTTAAAATTATGACCTTGAGGAAATCTTCCCAATTGTTTCTGTACTTTTGAATTCATTGATGTATAAATAAAATACAAACTGGTAAAAATTAGGTCACTCGGTTTGTTTTGATGACTTCCTCATCTGTGGAATCTTCATTTGGCCTCCTTCAAAGTTCCCAGTTAGTAAACACCAGCGTAGGTTGGAATTTGTAGCCCGCCCTGCTGTTTAAAAAAGGCTCTTAACCTGCTGAACTACGACTCGACATGGCCTTTTGTGCACAGTCAACTTCATCCATTATCACAATGACGCGCCCCCCAACCCCTGCCCCTCCCCAGCGTTTGCACATTGTGGCAATGGAGCTGAGCTCGGAGTTCAGGAATGAGGTAATCACGGCAAACAAAATTACTTCTGTGACGACACAGAGGGGCTTTCTCTATAAAAAAAGATAGAAGAAAATATGGGGGGGGGGGGGTGCTTCAGTAGTGAGGTGGGTCATCTTATTTTTTTACATGATGTCAATGCAGGACACTGTTTTTCAGTAAATGGCTAATATCAATGTCTACGGAAGCAATGCGTTTACGCTAGTCAAACATCCTGTGTATGACGGGAGCACCCTGATGTTTGATCTTCTCCAAAAACGCTAGTCAAAAATTCTCTAATACAGGATCTTCTCCAAAAGTGGCAGTCTAAAATTTTCATATGACAAGATGAGCATGCTGCTGTTTTGAAGGCCCTACTGCAAAAAAAACAATGTAGCGTTTTTGAGGCTGTAGTACAAAAACGTTAGTCAAAGATCCTTTTGTATGACACGAGTGCTCTGCTGTGTTTACAAGCTACAAATAGAACTTTAATGCTGGGCACACAGCACTGTGGGATGGCATTCTACTCCTCAGTTCTCAGTGGGTTTTGGTTTTTTCCCTTTGGCCAAAAAAATGTGTCAATATTGTGCTTTTATTCTGAAGGGGATTTTTTAATGCAGTGGGGAGTCAATACTTCTTATGGTGTAGGGCTATTTGAAGCCTGCTGCCATAGAAGACCAACAATGTTTATTAGTAAGCTACTTCCTGTTTATTTTGCCCCACCTCACTTTCTTTTCATGAAATATAAGATATTTGCCATAAAGGAGTGATGGTGGCTCCCATAGCCAAACCAGTTGAGAACCACCGCTCTATATGACAATATGAGATAGTGCAAAAACACTAGTCAAAGATCTATATGACACCAGTGCTCCGCTGTGTTTAGCAAGCTGCAGAAGTATCAGTTGAACTGGCGTGGAAGGTGAACTAATGCTGGGCACACACTGCTGTGGGATGGCATTGAAGCCGGCCAACATGGTTGTGTTGTCTAAAGAAGCGCGTTAGGTAGTATCCAGTAGCTCAGTGAGTGTGGGCACCCCTCACACACGTTTCTGGTGGCCTTAAAAAGGACATGCCTGAAACAACAAGGAGGGGGGAAAAAAGGCCTCAGCGTTGAGCGTCCATGCTCTTGACCCTCCCAAGTGGGCCGCCGCCTCTTTTTTCTCTTTCGACCGCGCCGCCTGCTGCTGACAAATTTACGAGCCCTCAGCTGACCCGCTTTGGTTGGCTTTCCAAACATGATACTGACAGGAAAACGATTGGAGACGTGTTGGTCGGAAAGAAGGGATGAGAAGAGGGAGGGAAAATATGCAATATGCTTTGTTTCCATTTAGCGCTAACAGCAACACGCCAGCCGCCTAGCCTGCTAATGTATTTGGAACTTTTCTTTGAATGACGCGGAACGACACGCAGTACTGCATCGTAAATCCTGCCTTTGCAAAGAAAGGAAAGCTCACTTGATTATTGCGCAGCATCACGCTGAGACCTGTTTTGGTTGCATTGTTTACAAGACAATCAATAGAAATGTATTATTTTTCCCACCACTTCAAAGGGGACAGATTTTTTGACAACACAGGCTTCGCTACACATCTTCAAATCAAGCCTGAAAGCAGACGTGGGAGTTGTGCGTATGACCGTTTTGCTTCAACGAATCGGCTAACCTAGCATGATGCTGTTGGAATGTGAGTGTGATGTTAGCATAGCTGCGCTAGTGTTGCTAGCTCTGCAATGTTGTGTTGTTCACGATTCATGGCCTCTTACATTGCACTACTGCAAATGGAAAAAGTGGATAAAGTACACAAAAGCACTTGTTGGAGACACACGGGGGGGGTCATATTGTAAGGTGCTGTTTTTGACACTGCAACTTTAAAACTCCTGATGTCTGCCACTCAGATCACATGATCTCTTTAGAGAGGGATCATTTTTGTTTGGACATCTACAGCGTGTCATTCGTGGCTACTTTGTGTATATTGGATATGTTACACTACACATACAGGTAATGACCACATATTGTGTATACTGTGAGGAAATAAGATAATGTTGTTTTTCTCTCGCCTTGGTAGGACCCCCGTTCTTTTTTAAACGACTTTTTTTCAGATTTTACATTCTTGTGTAACCTAACCTAGATAAATGCCACTTAAACGTCACCTAATATGGGGTTTAGGACCCAAATTAGGACCAAACTGACATGTTTTTTCATAGCATCAACATATACAGTAAGGTCAAACCTCTGGTTTTTGCACACCCCACTGGGTTTCCCTGAATATTTTTTGGGAACGTTTTCAAACAATGTTTTTTTGTGTAATACTACACTTATAAATTATTCAGTTTGCTCTACCCTGTTCTGTACTGTATTGTCCTCATCGTCTGAGCATTTTTAAAATTGTCACTGCTAGATAACCCACCATGGGGCCAAAGAAAGTTGCGAGTGCGAGCAATTTCATTAAGTTGAGTTGAGTTTTGAATTTGATCTTGCCAGGATGTACAGAAAGTCTGCATAAACAAGAAGTTACTCCCTGCATTACAGTACAGTGACAGAAAAAACTAACCAGCTGATTTTGTAAGTTTGCCCACTAACAAAGAAATGATCAGTCTATAATTGGTAGGTTTATTTGAAAACTGAGAGACAACAATGACAAAAAAAAAATCCAGAAAAATGCGTTTCAAAAAGAGTTATAAATTAATTTGCATTTCCATGAAGGAAATAAGTATTTGATTCCTTTGAAAAACAAGCTTCAGTACTTGGTGGCAAAACCTTTGTTGGCAATCTCAGAGGTCAGCCGTTTCTTGTAGTTGGCCACAAGGTTTGCACACATCTCAGGGGGGATTTTGGCCCACAGATCCTCTCCAAGTCATTAATGTTTTGTGGCTCATGTTTGGCAACTCGAACCTTCAGCTCCCTCCACAGATTTTCTATGGGATTAAGGTCTGGAGACTGACTAGGCCACTCCATGACCTTAATATGCTTCTTCTTGAGCCAATCTTTTGTTGCCTTGGCCGTGTGTTTTGGATCATTGTCATGCTGGAATACCCAACCACGACCCTTTTTTAATGCGGTGACTGAGGGAAGGAGGTTCTCACCAAACACTTGACGGTACATGGCCCCATCCATCCTCCCTTTGATGCGGTGCAATTGTCCTGTCCCCTTGGCAGAAAAACACCCCCAAAGCATAATGTTTCCACCTCCATATTTGATAGTGGGGATGGTGTTTTTGGAGTCATAGGCAGCATTCCTCCTCCTCCAAACACAGTGAGTTGAGTTGATGCCAAAGAGCTCAATTTTGGTCTCATCTGACCACAACACTTTCACCCAGTCTTCCTCTGAATCAGTTATTGTTCAGTGGCAAACTTCAAACGGGCCTGTAGATGGACTTTCTTGAGCAGGGGGATCTTGCGGGCACAGCAGGATTTCAGTCCTTCACGGCATAGTGTGTTACCAACTGTTTTTGTGGTGACTATGGTCCCAGCTGCCTTGAGATCGTTGACAAGTTCCTCCCGAGTGGTTCTGGGCTGATTTCTCACCGTTCTCATTATCATTGAAACTCCACGAGGTGAGATCTTCCATGGAGCTCCAGACCAAGGGGAATTGGCAATTAATTTATGTTTCTTCCACATGCGAATAAATGCATCAACTGTTGTCACCAAATGGCGATGGTCTTGTAGCCCATTCCAGCCTTGTGTAGGTCCACTATCTTGTCCCTGACATCCTTGGAAAGCTCTTTGGTCTTGGCCATGGTGCAGAGTATGGCATCTGGATTGATTGATTGCTTCAGTGGACAGGTCTTTTTTATACAGGTAACGAGCTGAGAGGGCTGCCAATGTCAGCTCGTTACCTGTATAAGATCCACCTGGAAGCTAGAGATCTTGCTGACGGATAGGGGATCAAATACTTATTTCCTTCATGGAAATGCAAATTAATTTACAACTCTTTTTGAAATGCATTTCTCTGGATTTTTTTTGTCATTGTTGTCTCAGTGTTCAAATAAACCTACCATTGAAATTGTAGACTGATCATTTCTTTGTTAGTGGGCAAACTTACCAAACCAGCTGGGGTTCAAATAGTTTTTCCCCTCACTGTATTTCACATTGTTTCCTGCATATGACACTAATTCACTATAAAATGTCTTTTTTTTCCTATTTTGAGTGTCTGGAACGGATTAAATGGATTGCCATTATTTCCTATGTGTTTTGTGGGAGCTTTTGGAATGAAAAGCGAGGTTCCACTGTAGAACTACTTAAAGTTCTCCAGGCAGCATTATGACACTGGTATGTACACAGGAGTTCAGAACATTCAAAAATTCCCCCATTTTGTTCAAAATAATTAAAAAAAAAGGATAAACCAATAGATCAGGATACGTACTGACATGCCGGTACCAGTTTTGGCTTAAAATTCAGTTTCTCCCAGAGTAATGGTCCACTTGATATCGTGACCCTTGCACGTTATTTTGCTGCTTTTACCTTTCAAAGACTTATTTTTTTTAAGGATGTTTTTAAGGAAAATGCTACATTTCATCACGGTCACCTCAGCAGCGTGCCTGGCGACATGGCGATGGGGTGTCTTATCGTGATTTGTTCCTAAGACTCTCCCTCTACTCTTATGAAGGCGTCCGGTTCCTGACGCTGTTTTTAGATTGTTTGTAGAGGTACGGGAAGCTGCTGAAACATTTTGTGGTCACTTCATGATGGAGAGAGTGGCGGCAGGGTGGAGGGCAGCACAGTTGTGAGGACAGGGAGACATGACATGGGAGAGGGAGGCCCAGAAAATTAGGTGTTCGTGGAGACAGAAAATAGTCCCCCCTCCTCGCTGTGATGGAATGCAAAGCCACCAGCAATATTTGTACTTTTGGAAGCATCTGCTTGCCCCTTTTCTCAAAGATATTTTTTCCTTATTTATCAGATCCCATGGGAGAGATCCATCTCCCGGTTCTGACACTGGCTTCCTTCTAGAAATCTGGGAGCACTCCGGCCTAGTCCAGACAGATGTATACACACACACACACCTGCTGGCCAAAGGCAGACAGCACTAATAGATCACTATAGCAGACCTCTTTATGGCTTCTACAGCTATGTTGTAATAGAATAGCACTCAACAGAATTTATGTAACAACATGTATTTACTCTCATACAAGTGTAAAAAGAAGTTAACCGTCTTTAGATAAAACATCATAGTGACAAAGAAAAATTCAAGTAGGTACTTAGTAGTACTACGTCAAAGATTCTCTATACGACAGGAGCATTTTTCTATTTTTCAGGACCTAATGCAAGGACACTAGTCAAAAAGGCTTTGGAGGTCCGCCGGGCCTTTTGAGGATCTTTGAGCTTTGCTGTGTGTACGTCTTCTCACGCTCTGATCTTTTCTTCTGACCCGCCATCAAAGCTGACCCGCCGAGGGTCACAGAATAGAGTTTATGCGTACTGCGTTAGGTGTTGTCACACCTTCACACACGTAGCGTCATGCAACACAAACATAAGCACCCACATAGAGGTAGAGGTCAGTGATGCGAGAAGTGGGGTCCAGCAGCTACACAGCAATGAGATCAGCAGCCCATTTTCAGACTGTCAAGCCCCATAAGCAAACAGCTTTAACCTGCATCTTCCTCCAGACAGCTTAGTGCTCATTTTAAGAGTAACAATCTGCAATAATTGCATGAATATGAATGGCAAGTGTTGCAATGAGCTCGCAGCAGCTGGTGCATGAAAAACTGACATTTAGCGTTAAGCCGGCAGGTGTGGGCCGTCTTTTCTGCCGGGACATTCCTGCACTTGACAGGAGGCGATGTGTTTTATGTGCAATGCTCGTTTGCTTGGAAGAAACCAAAAACACATGAAAGGGAAGAAATACAGTGCAATGCGGCTGGGCGGGGAGAGGGGTCACTACCGGCCTATAGCTTGTCTTTTGTTGGCCCGTGTCGTGTTTGAATTAGTGCTGCCAAACATTTTAATCAGATCAACTACTGCGTTGCTGTGCATTCATTTAGACCTGGGGTGTCCAAACTCTTCTCAGCCAGGGTCACACAGGGGAAAATGAAAGCACGTTTACAAGATGATGATGCAAATATATATGCAGTATTTGCATTTTTTTGAAAAAGCGTATTAGTACAAACTTTGTCACGTGATGGTTTGCATGGTTACGCTAAAAATCTTAACGGAATTAACTAAATTAATTACTCTTTGCCATTAAATGTTACTTTTTGACGGCACTAATAATCTTTGTAAAGTTTCTTCTATAATGACTTTATTCCCATAACATTTTCTTCATCCTAATTTTACAAAAAATATGTTTTAAAATTGTTTCTCATATTACTAAGAGTTAAAGTATTTTTTAATATTTCAACTCCATACTACTAAGACATTATTCAAGAGAAATTGTGGCTTTTTTCCCCCTTAAGATACAACTTTTTTCTGTAAAATATTTTGACATTCTCGTAAAATATATATATTTAAATTTTTGCTGTTTTTTCCTACTTTTGGGACTCGTACATTTTCTTCTCACAATATGATTTTTTCATATTTTGACTTTATTCGCATAACATAGTAGCTTTTTCCACAAACGGAATTTCCTAACAATTGCAGCTCTGTTGTCTTGTTTTTCATATTATGAATGTCACTCTTTAATATTTCAACGGTATGCCACTAAATTGCCGCACGGTGGTGGAGTGGGTAGCAGATTGGCCTCACAGTCAGGAGGTTCAAGGTTCAAATCTCCGTTGGGCATCTATGTGTGGCGTTTGCATTTTCTCCCCGTGCGTGCGTGGGTTTTCTCCGGGTACTCCGGTTTCCTCCCACTTTCCAAAAACATGCATGTTAGGTTAATTGGCGACTCTAAATTGTCCATTAGTGTGAATGTTTGTTTGTCTATATGTGCCCTGCGATTGACTGGCGACCAGGCCAGGGTGTACCCTGCCTCTCGCCCAAAGCCAGCTGGGATAGGCTCCAGCATACCTGCGACCCTAATGAGGATAAGCGGTAAAATGAATGAATGCTACTGAATTTATATTTGGGTTTTTTTTTCCAGTGTTTTGACTTTATTCTCTTACAATAACTGCTGATTTTACCATTTCTGCTGGTTTTTTTCTTTTTTTTTCTATAATACTTTTAGAATGTGCTGTAGGCCATTAAAATAGCCCTCGTGCTGCACTTTGGACATCCTTGATTTAGATTAATCACACATTGATTTTTAATCTATATTATTTTGAATGATCACAATGCGAGTGACATGTAGAATCTCTGAGAGAGTTTGACTTTATTTTACAGTTTCTCTGAGCAACAGGCAAGGCAGAGGTTCCCCAAAGAAGTGTCTGGTGAGTACAGTCCTTAGCTCTGTCCTCGCTGCATTCCATACCAGATAATAAACATGATGATAAAAGTCGAGGCACACGTTTACTGTGAGCAGAGAATGCAATGTGTGTGGCTTCTAGTCTCCCGGCTCTTGACAGTAGGTCAGATAATCTTCTGTAATTGCTGCTCTGCTGGGCCTTTCGATAACAGATAAATATCTGAACTATGGCTCTTACACCGGAGCGCTATCAACAGTTGGCTTTCTGCGGTCTCCAGCCAGTCTCCTGCATCATACCTGTGTGTCAGATGTGTGATTGCATCTCTTCCACAAGTATTCCTCTGGGAATAAGAGGGGGAGATGCTTGACCGCTGTCGATGTGAGCTGTGATAATGTTCTAGAAGTCTAGAAGTGTAGTCTGCCAAAGCTAGGTTTTCCAATGATGTCCGCTCAAAAATGTTAGCAGCTGTGGTTGTAGTTAACCTCCTGAAGTCTCCACAAGATGTGGTAGAAGTAGCACAAGTGGTCAGGATCTACCGCTGCGTGTGCTCACCTGCCGTACACGTTACAGTGTAGTCATCAGCTCTGTAAATGTTGGCTGAGCACTTTGCTCCATACCGCCATTCCAACATTGGTTCTGTTGCTGCTGTGTTGTACATTGCACTACAATTTTGTATGTTAGCCTGACTTCATTTGGAGTGTGGGCTATTTCAAGAATCAAATGAGAAAAACATATTTGTGCAGGTGTTTGGTGTTCCGAGTCCAATTCTGTGCCTTATCCAACATTCTGTTCTCTTTGGGACTGCACTTGGACCTCTTAAGACAAAAAATAAACATGAGCAAAAACGCACACACTCCCCAGTCGTGTGTTAAGACAATGCACATTGAGTGATTATGAGCCGTCACTCTGCTACTTGCAAAAGAAAGCATGGGTCAGGAAGGGCTCGGCACTAAATAGAGCTTCTGTCACATATACAGGACCGTTTTTGGAGTAGGTACTTAGAAATACCAGAGTACTCCCGTCACACAGAAGATCTTTAATGACTGTTTTTGCTGTAGGTCCTAAAAAACAGAGTTCTCCTTCTCATGATTTTTTAAAGTACATCATTATAAACGGAAGAAAGCTCCAGCTGCATTTTGATAGGCTATTTGATGAGTGTTTGGTGTAGGCCATTTATAGAGAGGAGCACTCTTGTCACTCTTTTGCAGTAGGTCCTTAAGTAACTAAGTACTTTCTCATATGGAGGATCTTTGACCAGTAGTTTGTTTAGTAGTTTTGCAGTCCTCAAAAACAGCAGACTGCTCCCGTCTCATATTCTTCTGTCACATGTACTGTAGATGATCTTTGATGTGCATCTTTAGTAACAGCAAAAAAACCCAGCAGGGTCTTTTACTCATGTTTTTAAGCACCCGCAGTTGAAACGCGAGTCGATCCTCTGAGAATCTGTTTTTTGCAGTAGCTCCTGTCATGTTTGTAGCCCCTTGTTGCATGACTTTATTGCTTTATTTGTAATGATGTGGTGAACATGCAAGTAGCATTCTGACAGTGCTTCCCCCACACCTTTTGCAGTGGGCTGGGTCGCCTGGTAAACGCTATGATGTCTGATTGCGACTATCTGGTGGGAATATGTCCAAGCAGGACACGAGGGAGAGCCGACTCGTGCTCGGTGAAGCCATCAGCAAAAAGAATGGGGGTGTAATTACATAAACCCACAGGGATTCTTGTCATGCTTTGGACGTCCACAAAGTCTCCGACCCCCTTGGCACCCACTTTGGTGTGCAAAGTAAGATTAAAATAAAAAGTTTAATCAAATGAGCATGAACTGGAATGTATATAAATATTTTTTTAAATATAAATGCACACATACATTCCTATTATTGACTATTTGTGTAATAAATAAAATGTATAGTTTAAAAAATCTGACATTTAAAATGTATACATTGATTTGATTATGTAATCATGTATTTTATGTTAACATTTTTTCATCCACCCGTTTTGTGTGCCACTTAATCCTCATTTGGGATCACGGGGGTACGCTGGAGCCTATCCCAGCTGACTTTGGGCGACTGGTGGCCAGCCAATGGCAGGCCACATACTGTACATACACAACATGCAAACTCTGATGCATTGGCTATGTACTGTATGTGTGATCTATGTGGTCATCTCACTCCCTATTGGTGCTTTTTTTATTATTATTATGCATCCCTGATGAGCAATATTTCTTCACTATTTCTCCCTCCCCCGCCCCTTGCGGTTCTGCTTGGTTTGTCACCCGAGTTTATGTACGTTGGCAATCGGCGGGCGCCTGCAGCAGGTCAGCGTCGTCGGTCAAGTTCCAGCCCGATTGGCTTCTTTCACATGCGTTCGGACTCGAGGAACAAAATGTGTCATTGGTCCATTTTAGGCGGGTCCCCGCATCGTAAAATGAGCAGAATGTTTTTAAATGAGCCTGGCTGCGGTACAGAAATAGATTGGACTTCTTACCTCACGTTTGGCCTGTAAATGGGGCTTCAAAATAAAATGTCATAAAATAAAACGACATGTGAAATATTGACTTCATAAAGACCCGCTTTACTTTTTCTTATTCCCTGATGGATTTTACTGTCAAATATCCCAGCATGCTCTGAGCTCATGCAAGATGGAATACTTTTTGTTTTCATTAAGCAAATGTCAAAGTTGCTCAAAATGTAACTTTTGACATGTTAACATTTAGGTTGTAAAAATTTGGTTTTTTTTTCCCCTCCCCATCATGTAAAATATTAAGGACTTTTTTCCGTGTAGTTCAACTGATTAGTACCATAACCTGAAGTCAATTAAGATAAAAATGTAACTTTTCTTCCCCAAATATTACATTAAAAAAAAAATCTATATTTTTCTTGCATTACAACTTTACTCTCAAATACAAAATATTTCAACATATCTTGAAAAATGTATTGTTTTTCTCATATTACAACTCCAGGACGTACTTGTAAATTTTTTTTCTTGCAGTATTATAACGTGATTTTCAAAAAGATCACTGCTCTTTCGAAAATATTACAACTTATTTTTTTTAAATAAAATGTATTTATTTATATTATGTATATATATTTTTCAAATATTACTACTTTTTTCTTTTTTCAATAAATGTATTTATTTTCTAATGTTTTTAAAATTCTGACTGTACATCTTCATTCTTGTAAAATGGATACATTTCTCAGACGTCAAGAAAATATCTGTGTTTTTTTATATTACAAGGAAAAACATAACTGTATTAGCGCCTCCCCCACCACCCACATATTATAGTTTAAGTATACTTTATTCTCATTAGAATTGGCTATTTTCCCCAGAATATTACAACTTGAGTCTTTCAGAGGTACTTTTTGAATAGTAAGACTTGATTATGGTCAATTTTCCATTCATTTAAGCGTTGTTGGAGATACACGGTGGTAACTATTAATCACTTGGAGGTGTCTGTGTTGTCTGATAGCAGGCACAGGGCAATGTGGTACGCCCATGCTGTAACTGGCCTTTACACACTCGAGTGTGTGTGGTGTGGCATCTGCAGTGCAAGCACATTTTAGGATCTTTATTTACACACACAAACCCTAAAAAGGTCCTTAATGACACACTGGCTCCTTCCTTTTTGGAGGCCAATCGTATTTACAAATCCAAACAATTGTGTGGCTAAGCGGCGTCTTCCACGCGCCGCTTGACGCGTACGTAACAATTAGGAGCTGGCGCTGCGTTGAGCGCGTAAATCCATCCCGGGTTGCCAGTCCGTCTGCACTTCCAGTCTGCGGTTGTGTGTGTGATTGATTTGTTGCGTTTGTAAGTACAATCTATTAAGTTGCACATTTTTGCAGGATTGAGCGCGTTTTTGAGGTTTTGCTGTTTCTGCCTCCTCTGCTGTATCAGGCCATCAAAATGTCTGCAGGCGCTCTGCTGTGGGAGGGGTAGCCTCATGTGACCCGAGAATCAGTGGGTCGCAGCGTACGTTCATAGTTCCTACGCAAGTACGGAATTTGATTTCATCCATTTCCATGTCTGGAAAAATATTTGTGTTTTCAAGACTACTCCGTTTTCCACAAGATATGATGAATCACTAAAAAAATGGATGCGTCCGTTTTTCTAAGGCACTGGATGGGACGGCTACGATGTTTTGTGAGAGCACGCAGGAAAATATTTGGAAGATTGACAAGTTGATTCTCCCCCATACCTTTGTTTGAGCTTAAGTGCAAGTGGTTCTGGAAACGGTGTGACACCAACGCTTCATGGTCACCTGACGTAGTTTGTCCAAATGGAAACGACACGCCACCGTTATCAAATTTTGCCACTCTGGAAACGGTTTTCAAGAAATACTCAGTCAGGGCACCCAGAACGCCATTTCCGTGTGGATGAAAGCATAAAATACTTTCGACCTGAAAACGTTTGTGTGGACAACCACTGACATTGCTTTTCTATGTCGCTTAATCCCCATTAAGGTCGCAGGGGAATGCTGGAGCCTATTCCAGCTGACTTTGGGCAAGAGGCGCGGTGTACACCCTGGACTGGTCGCCAGTCAATCGCAGGACTTATCAATATAATTCTTGTAGTATAACTTTTATGACAAAAAATGGTGACCTTATTCATGTACTATTATATACTACACTTTATTTTGTGACATTTGTGAAATTATCCTGACTTTCCCTGTGTAAATATTAACAGTTCCTGGAAAATGTGGATCGTTTTTCCATGTAATGTTAGTACTCGTAAATGTGTTGCTTTCATTCATCCATCCATCCACTTATCCTCATTAGTGTCACGGTATGCTGGAGCCTATCCCAGCTGACTTCGGTCGGGAGGCGGGGTACATGTTGCTTTCATGGAAGTACCAAAACGCGGGCAGACTGTCTGGGTAACGACTTTGTGTTTGTGTGTTCCCGCCCCGCAGTGGAGCACGACGGGCAGCTGTCGGCACGGCGCCGTCACCACAAGGAGTTTAAGTTCAACTTGTCGCAGATCCCTGAAGGCGAGGCCGTGACGGCGGCCGAGTTCCGCCTTTACAAGGAGTGCGTGAGCCGAGCCTTCCGCAACGACACCTTCCTCCTCAGAGTCTACCAAGTGGTCAAGGAGCACTTGGACAGGTAGGCCACTGTGTCCCGTGTAAGGGGAGAAGGTTTTTCCAGCGAGCTGAGTCAACACCGACGAGGTTTACAATGTCTAGCGAAGCAAAAACACGTCCCGCACAGAAATAGCAGCGCTTGAAAATCCTCCCGTCCGAGCAGCTAATTTTTGACAAACATTGACATTTCACCCGAAAGCCTGCATCAACATCAGAGGGACCTCAGTGATGCTTTGTCAGCGCCACCGCTGGAGATATACTTATCGGAATAGTTCCTCTTTTTTTCTCGTAATATCCACACTTATTTTTCCCTTTGTCCACTTTTTTCTCCTTAGTTTCTTTTTTCTCCTAATATTCAATATTTGTGCTTATAATACAGTACATACAAAAAATGTATTTAGAAAAAATATCCAAAATATTATGACTTAATTCTTATACCTCATTTTTTCTTCATATTATGACTAATGTAATTTAAAAAATATATTTTGAGTACATTTGTTGCTTTCCTTCCCAAAATATTACAACTTAATTTTATTTGTAATATATTTTAGTTCAATATTAATATTTTTCTTAATTTCATACTATTGAGAAACGGATAATATTTGATTACTGTACAGACTGACCTTGACACTGAAACCAGGAAAATGCACCAAAACGAAGAGCTGTCAAGCATGCAATCGTGCTCAAGACTCCGATTGCATGTTGGGTACCGTAAATGTGTACATGTTGGCAGGTCTGAACTAACATTGAAAATACTCCCTGCTTCTCACGCCAGCTCTGACAGTTAATCTATATCTATGTAAAGTTATCTATTTTATCTTTAAAATGTTCTTATAGTAGTATCACTTCATGCCATGGGATTACAACTTTTCTTCTGAAAATATCAAGGCTTTACTGTTACGTAATATGTGTATATATTTTGTCATAATTTTAGGTAATTTCTTATAATTTTTGCCATTTTTTAAACAAATGTATGTTAGATTTCATGTTTTTTGTGCTAAAATGGCATTTTTCCCCTCTGTTGAGGTTCCTTCGTTTTGCAGACGTACAGCCAGGGTGCTTCCTTGTTTAAACATTTTGGGTGCGGCCCTAAACCTTCTCAGGCTTAAAGTGATTCACTGTGGATTGAAAGGTTGTAAGAAGTCCGTGTAAAGATGCAGCCTGAGTATTTTTGTCAGTTCTGTCTGAAGGCTTGTAGGCCATCAGGAGCTGCTTATTTTCTGCATTCCTTTATCCCTACAATGGCTGCTTTGTACCTTCCATCCTTTTATTTTCACACATACACAGAAGATTAAAGGACCTGGGGAGCTCTGTACTATTTTAGGAATGTTTTTTTTACCATGAGGTTAAATGAGCCTGCTTGGAATTGTGAAAGAGGAGCATGCGGGTTTACACTGTGGGAGATTACAAGAAACATTTTCAGCAGAAAAACCTGACATACCTGTGTAGCTTTGGAAGGGTTTAGGATTCTTCAATAATGTGCTCCCGGCCCTGCAGGCGGCTCCCCGTCCCCCCCCTCAACACACACACACACACCGCTGTCCTTTCTCCAGGTGTGTGTCCACAAGACGTCCTGAACGCAGCGCGGTGTGTAGAAACACCCAAATTAGCGAGCAGTAACGACCAAGTGTGATGCGCGACTGCAGGAACATTCTCGGAACACCTGCATGACTACCACTCTAATCACTCACTTCTTTCTTCTGTCATTTGGACTGACTGGTCCAACGTCGGCCACCTCTGACCTCACAAATGGGCCTAAAATTCCAGCACATGCACTCTGACATTCTGGTAGAGTGGAAGCTGTTAGTGGTGCAATTCCATGTTTTGTAAAGTTACTTTTTTCTTGGCATACAGGATGTGTGCCACTACCTATACAATGGAACATTATTTTTCTTTTTATATATATTTATACGATTATAAATGAAGAAATCATTATTTTTGCAAGATTGCATGTTTGGCAAGGAAAAAATTATTGAAAAAACATTTTTTACAAGCTGAATCTAACCACTTTATTGGGCTAATAATGATAAATACATACAATATATAATGTTGATAATAGTACTTAATAATCATATTTGATATTGGGGAAAAAGTGAAAAAATAAAATCTAATCTTAAGTAGTAGATGATAGTAAAAAAACAAATTAAAAAATACATCAAATATAAATGCATTCAAATATAAATGCATTCAATACATGGATACCAAAAAATTAAATTTTTATGCCAATTTGCACAAATGAAATGTGTATGTATATATCTATGTATATATATGTATATATGTGTATATATATATGAATATATGTATATATATATATATATATATATATGTGTGTATATATATATATATATGTGTGTATATGTATATATATATATATGTGTGTATGTGTGTGTGTATGTATATCCCAGAGAGGCCGACCTGTTCCTGCTGGAGTCTCGGCGTCTGTGGGCCCCAGAGGAGGGCTGGCTGGAGTTTGACATCACGGCCACCAGCAACCTGTGGGTGATGAGTCCCGTGCACAACTTGGGCCTGCAGGTCAGCGTGGAGACCAGCAGCGGTAAAGCTTTTCTACTGTCTTATGTGGGCCAAAGTATTGGGACAAGAGAAAAAACCCGCATCATTTTGAATGATCTGTTTCTCAAAAAAAAAAAATAGGACAGAGCATCAGCCCAAAAGATGCCGGGCTCATTGGTCGTGACGGCGCTCTAGAGAAGCAGCCCTTTATGGTGGCGTTCTTCAAGGTCAGCGAAGTGCATGTACGCACAGCCCGCTCCACCGGCGGCAAGCGCCAGCGCCAGCAGAACCGAAACCGATCCACGCAGACGCAAGAAACGTCCAGAGGGCCCGGTCAAGCAGGTCAGTCCCAGTCACCAAAATGACAACACGACCCAGCTCCTGACATCCTTGTCACTCTTGAACTTTGCAGCGCATGTTTGCTTACAAAACCGATCCACAGAATCACAGAATTATATTTAAATAAAAATAAATCACTAATTTCTCTTATTTGGTCCAATTTGACTTCCACTCGCTTTGTTCTGAATGACTCAATGTGCACAATTACAATAGAAACGTAGCTGACACATCAACACATTGAATTGAGTATGCCAGAGGTGTCCAAACATTTTCCACCAAGGGCCACGTACTGAGAAATGAAAGGATGGAAGGGCAACTTTGATATTTCCTAAATTTGATATTTTGTACAAATATTTCAGGAAAAAAATGCACCTCAGCTTTGTGGTGTTGGTGAAAAACCATATTAGTATGAACTTTACTATTTGCTCTTTTTTCACATTTCTGCTGTTTTGTGGAGGGTGCTTTGCCAAATTTTTCAACATTCTTCTTAAATAATCTTTGTAAATTTGCTTTTTGAAATATTATGGCTTCATTGCTATAATATTCATTTTTCCCCCAACCTAATTTCCAGAAATTGTAACTATTTTGTTGTCTGTCTCTCATATTTTATATATAATATTTCAGCCCTGCGCTACTAAAATTACATTATTTTTGCTCCTGATATTAGACGTTTATTCTCGTAAAATTGCAACTTTTTTGTCTTAATATTATGACTTCATTCTTGCAAAATTACAGCATTTTTTTCTTTTTATTTCTTTAATTTTAACAATTTTTGTTAAAATTACAATTTTCTTGTAATTTTTCCCCACATAATTATTACTTTATTCTCATAATATTTTACCTTATTCTGGTAACATTATCACTTTTTCTGCAACTTTTGTCATTATATTATGGTATTACAAATGTGTTTTTTCCTTAATATTCCAATATTACAACTAAATGCTACTCAAGTGATATTTGTTATAACTTTTTTCTCAATGACCATATTCTTGTAAATCTATTGATGATTTTTTTTTTAAATACAAATATTTTTAGAATATGCCAATAAAAACACAGCCACAGGGTTCAAATAGCCCGCAGGCTGCACTTTGGACACCCTTTTAGTATGCTGTACTGATGCTTTACTACTATTAATAATAATTATTATTAATTACCAGTCAAACAACACAATGCGGCAACAATACAATGACTAGAAAATACAAAAGGTCCTTGGAAGGGCTCGATAAATGATAAAATCACTACTCTGTACCAAACATAAAACAGCAATTTGTGACAATGTATCACACACTCTGTATTAAATATAAAACATGTACCATCTGGCAAACATAATTACGTAATTGTTTGATACTTGAAAGACTGACCCCCAGCAGTACCTATAAAAGGCCACTAGGTGACAGTGTGGCCCTGCACAATTTCACAAAGGGGAAGTGTTTTACTGTCGTTTTGTTATATAGTTAGTAAATACGAGTTAATTAAAATACGAGATGGTTAATAAATCTGACCCAGCGAGGCTAATCTGTCAAATATGTGGACTTTACGTAACCCAGGACATCAACAGCCCTCCACCTTGCCACTCGGGACGGCGGCAAGTGTAAATATTTACATCTTACACTGCACAGGAAGTGAGGAGCCCCCCCCCAGCCCTGTGTCTGGGGGTGTTGGGAGGACAGATGAGGGGTTGGGGAGGCGGGACTGGTGTAAAGACAAGGAACTCGACTTTAATTTTAAAAACTTTATTTCAACTAAAAAAAAGCTATGGGGGAAAATAAAATCCCTTATATTCAATTCCAAATGGATAGAAACACACCTACAAAGATAACACGTAGATAGAAACATCCAGAAAGTATTCAGCGCTTCACTTTTCCCGCATTATTTTACAGCCTTATTCCAAAATGAAATATTCATTTTTGTCGTCAACATCCCACAAAAAAAAAAAAAAAGAATAAAGTAGTACATACGTATTCACAGCCTTCGCCGCTGAGCTAAGGTGCATCCTGTTTCTGGGGATCTTCCTTGAGATGTTCGGTCCGCCGGACACGATTTGGAAAGGCACAAACCAAGCGTAGCAAGGAGAACTCCGGAATGGTCACTTGGACAGGACCTGGATGGTAGATGCTTGGCAAAAGGTCATAATCAGACCAAGAGAAAAGAAAGGTCCTGCTCTAAGGATTGGTGTGGCGTTATGGTTATTACCTACTGTACATCAGGGGTCTCAAACTCAATTTACCTTGGGGCCGCATCATACCTCACCCCCGAAAGCCCAACCCCACACACATCCGACTGAACACCGCCTAACATGCGGAGTTCCCCGCGCTTCTTTTATCTCGCCGGGCACGCATCACTTTGATTTATTTGGAGAGAAAGATAACTGATACATGTCGTGTGATGTCACACTGGGCAGCAACTTAAAACACTTTTTTGGATGTGAACAGCGAGCTGGGACGAACATCCACACTTCCCTAGCCAGGCACAGAAGAAAAACCTCCATGGCAACGCTGGTGTAACTAACAATGTCAGGCCCCTGCCACATGCAACCCTGTGCCATTCATATTGTGGCGTTGCCGGGAGCACTTCCTGCTTCCCAGGTTCCTTTGCGGCATTGTCTTAAAAATGACTGTTTGACACCCTGAGTGAGACGGTCATGTTGAGTATTAACATCCTGCGATTCCGCTGCTGGGATGACCAATTGAGAACTTTCATAAATAAACACTTGCCTATTCTTTGTTTCAATGTGAGTGCCGCATGTAATTTATATAAAGATGGGGACCACAAAACATCGTTTTTCGGGCCGCAAGTTTGGGACCCCTGCTGTACATACTGTATACCATACACATACTGGACCATGGTTACATGGTATAGCATCCCTGCAGTGAAGCATGGATGTTCCTCAGCAGCAGGATAAAAGCAAAGATGAACGCAGCCATCTTGGAGCAAATCCTGCTCCGAAGAAGTCTACACCTCAGACTGAGCAGGACGAGGGCGCTAAACATGCCGAGATGGCGACGGTCTGTGATTGTCCTTCCCTGCTTCCCACTAAGCCTGATGGAGGTCGAGAGGAATGCATGAAAGAAATGCGAGTCAAGCTTACGTTCGTGCGCATTACATTGGAGAAGCTGCCAAATGCGCAGCAAGAAAGCATCGAGTAAAGGCAATTAAATACTTATGGACATTTTTGAAATTATATACTCTTTATTGTCATTATGGGTTGCTGTATGTACAAATTTGAGGGAAAAAAAGTAAATTGTTTCCATTTCCAAAACTGTATAATACATAAATATATAAATTCCATCACATAGATCAGGGGTCGGGAACCTTTTGGGCTAAGAGAGCCAAAAAAGCCACATATTTTCAAAGCCATATTATAATTTTTAACAGTGATTACAACTAAAAGTGTGTCATTTTAAGTAAGTAATTACTTTGTTAGTAATTAATCTCTGAAATGGATGGATTAAAGTGCAGAAAAGGTTTTCTATTTTGACAGTTACCACTATGATATTTGACTTTTTTATTGTCAGGAAAAAACAAACATTGTAAAACAAAAATAATTTATTTAATTGTAATATCCATCCATTTTCTTCCGCTTATCCGAGGTCGGGTTGCGGGGGCAGCAACCTAAGCAGAGGAATTTTAAACGTTCTTCTTCCCGGCGGATGCCGAGGCGTTCTCAGGCCAGCCGAGAGACATAGTCTTTCCAACGTGTTCCGGGTCTTCCCCGAGGCCGTCTACCGGTTGGACGTGCCCTGAGGGCAAACCCCTTAACACACCATAACACACATATTGAAGGTCTTTGGTGAGCAATTTTGCAGCAGGTCCTAAAAAACAGCAGATTTCTCCTAACATATGAAGAATCTTTGATGTCCATTTTTGCATCAGATTTCTAAAAACAGATTTTCACTTACTGGTGTTTATGCTGCAGATGACCAAAAACAGCACAACACTCCTGTAACATACTTTTCACAAACCTTAAAACAGCAGATAATTCTTGTTACATAGATGATCTTTTACTTACATTTCTGTCAGTCCTTGAAAATAGCAGATTTTTTCTGTTATGTAGATCTTTTACTTTCGTTTTTGTCCATTGGTCCTTAAAAACTGCAGATAACTTCAGTTATGTAGAGGATCATTTTTTCACTTTGAGTCTTTTAAAAACAGCACATTATTCCTGTTATGTAGATGATCTTTTACTTTTGTTTTTGTCAGTAGGTCCTTAAAAACTGCAGATAATTCCCGTTATCTTTTACTCATGTTTTTTGTCAGTTAGTCCTTAAAACAGCAGATAATTCTTGTCATAAAAGGTCTTTGCTGTTTTTAAGGACTGTACTGTAAAAATCCAGAGTGCTACGGACATATAGAGAATCTTTGACTGCCATTTTCGCATCAGATTTCTAAAAACGGCCGAATACTCATATAGACGCAATCAATAGCATTTCAATAGCATTTTTGCAGCTAAACCTAAAAAACAGCAAATCACTTGTGTTTCATAGAGGATCTTTAGTTTTTTGTCAGTAAGTCCTTAAAACCGGGAGATAATTCCTATCATAGAGAAGGTCCTTTTGCAGTACAGCATAGCAGTCAAAGGGCCAACCCAACACCTGTAAGTGTCATTTGGGCTCTTTTTGGGCACAGGAAGCTAACGGGGGTCCCGTTGCTGCCGCGGCTTGGCTGTGCAGGGGAATGAACGCGTATCCGAGGAAAGAACAGAACACCTCGAAGAACGCGGGCGGCCTCTAATTAGACCTAGCCAGTCATTAGCCGCGCAGCTAAAAGACCGACCGCGCTAACGGTAGAGTTTGAAGAATTATAATAACACGGCGCTCGGCCCAGATGTCTTTTTTTTCCCTTCCTCTTCGCTCCGTCCTGCCCCATCGCCTTTTGTTTACCAATGCAATAATTAGACGCGGCGCAGCGCCCTGGCAGGGTGTAATAACCTCCGTGATGAAAGACAGGAAGGAAGATAACATCTCAGGGAGGAGACAAACATCAAGGCCTCCGCCACGCACTTCCGGGTGGGACGGCGAGTTCACGTGCCTTCTATTCACACGCACACACGGTCTCCTGTAAGACGGAACACCCCACCTGTAAAGTCCAAATTGGGTGTTTCTGGAAGGACGTGGGATTAAAAGTTATTGCTCGAGTTTTCCTCCCAGCAGAACGTGTAAGCTGGACGTTCTTTTTGTGTTTTGTAATTGTTTATTATTATTAACTCCACACTTCCAATTATCTCCTCTTGGCAACAACAACATTTTTCATCGAGAAAAAAATAAACATGAAAAGAAAGGCATGGACAGCCGCTTGTTGCTAGGCAGCGTTTACATCTGTCAATCATAACATCATTATTATACTTGTCATACATAATAGGTGGTCATGCACAAAAACTGCATTGTGATCAGGAATGTTCATTTTGAATCCGTGACTCTGTATTCAATATAAAATAGACACAAGCCAACTCAAATTGACTTTCAATTTTCATCTTAAAAGGAATTCCCCCGTGGCATCTTTTTACACCGGAAAAAAAATACTTGACCCTTTTAAATATCCTCATACCCCATGTCCCTAATGACAAAAAATGGCAGCGTCCTAAAATGGTTAACAGGAAAAATGTCAAAATAAGGCAAACAGTATTAAATACTTGCATTTCTACATTTTTTTTATTTAATTTGAAAAACTATGCTACTATAAAAAACGTTAATGGGTTAAAGAAAACATTTTAAAAAATTAAAAACAATGTAATTATTTTCTTTAACCTTTGGAAAGTTTGCATAATGGGACTTTAAAAAATATATATATATAAATACGAAAATATCCTCGATACATTACAAGGTGAGTTTTGTTATTGGGTGAAACAATGATATTGCTTTAAAAGAAAAAAAAACACCCCCAAAAATGTCTGCTTTCCAAAAGCTGCTGTAAAATGATTTTGTCCTCGTTTAACAAGATTTTTTAACTGTGATTTAAATCATTTACTGTCATAAGCGTGTGAAGGGAAGTCAGTACAGTATAATAAAAGTGAAATAAAGTAAAAAGTACTTGCCCTTTGAAGGTGCCGTGATACTTTCACCTAGTGGCCTTTAATTGGCAATGCTGGCATGATTAGTTTGTGTAGCCATTAGCTTAGCATCACACGAGGGCGGTAAATCGGGGCTTTCATGCTCCATTAGTCACGCTTGCTGAGCAAATCAGAATTCCCAAAGGAGAGATGAAAATTCTACACTTTGCTGTCGGAAAAAGCAATGAATGGAAGCCTCACGGGAGCTGCAGCTCAGCAGTAGCATTTTTACTGGCGGGAAGGGGGAGATGCGGTTTACAGACACCACAAATCTCCGCCTTTTACATTCAATTTGAACCGAGTAAATATCAGCTTTTTTCTACCCAAACGCTGACTGCTTCTTGCTGCTAACATTTGCTGACTGGCAGCCGATTTGTCACATTTCCTCATCTGCTGCAACGCTTGCAAGTTTACCTTTTCGTGCGTTTCAGGTCTTTGTGTGGGATTGTTTTTTTCACACAACTTAACTGAGTCACAAACGACTTCTATCTAGTTCTTTCCTCTGTCCTTGAATGCAGCACAGCATATCACCTACAACGCAATCAATGGTCATTTTTAATCAAACATTCCTTTTAAAAAATGTAAACATCCTAGCATAGACGAAGGAGCACCAACAAGAGGCTGGAAAAATATGAAATATCTAATGAAAACTCGCTATTCTTGCAAGTAACACCACATGCAAAAATGTCAGCATGCATTCTTTACATGACAAATGAAATGATAGACTTGTAATGGATTTGTTTTCAATGATCAAATGCAGAGTGAGATGAAAGAATGTGGTATGTTTGTAACAATATTTGAGTACAAGCTAATATTTTGCTGGCAATGCCACCCTGCCCACGTTTCTTCCTGCCATTGTCTCCCACCGAGTGCTGCATGCCCATAAAGCCTCTCGGTGAAAGAACGCTGGAAAGTGTCAGTGGAAAGTCAGGGTTGCCGTCCTGACTCCAGCGAGGGGACTCACACCAGCAGTGACCTCCAATACCTGACCCCGTCCACCTCCCCGGCTGCTCAGACAGGATCACTAAGAGCAAACCACACAAGGAGGAACCATTTTGGCCAAGATAATGTTTCAATGCTGATGAATTCATTCGGTGGTGTGTTCAGGAGCACAATAATCATCTACATCTTCACTGCATCTGCACGACATGAGCTTCGCTCGCTTGTTCTTGCAACAATGCAAACGTTTGCTTGCACCCCCCTTTCCCTCCCACATGCCCACAAAGGATGCAAACATTCTCTTCTTCCGACTCCCCCCAGACTTCAACAGCAGCGACCAGAAGACTGCCTGCAGAAGACACGAACTCTACGTCAGCTTCCGAGAGCTGGGCTGGCAGGTATCCATCATATAGGATCTTTGACTGGCGCTTGTACTGTTTTAGAGCACACTTCTGTCAGATATTGACATCTTTAAAAATTGAAGAGCGTTACTGTCTTGTAAAGGATCTTAGACTAGCCTTTTTTTTGTATAGTGTATGTAATATCACTCCTGTAATATAAAGGATCTTTGACTACTGTGGGCGGTCCTGTCACATGGGACGTTGTTGCAGTATGTCCTTAAAAACAGCAGAGCAGTCCTGTCAGAGATCTTTGACTCGTATTTTTCATGCAGTAGATTGATCAAAACCGAGGAGCACTACTGTCTTAAGGATGTTTGGTGTTTTTGCAGACTTAACAATAGAGTGCTTCTGTCATATAGTTGGAAAATGCGCATTTTACTTCTATGTGTAGCATTCACACCAAATTTTCCATCATGACTCTTCCCGTGTTAGGACTGGATCATCGCTCCCGAAGGCTACGCCGCCAACTACTGCGACGGCGAGTGCTCTTTCCCTCTCAACGCCCACATGAACGCCACCAACCACGCCATCGTGCAGACGCTGGTAACACATGTCATTCACTGCGCATTACCACCATGTTCCAGCTTGTCATCACATGACCCTACTCTTCCTTCAGGTGCACCTGATGAATCCCGAGAACGTCCCCAAGCCCTGCTGCGCCCCTACCAAGCTCCACGCCATCTCAGTGCTTTACTTTGATGACAACTCCAACGTTATTTTGAAAAAATATAAGAACATGGTGGTGCGGGCTTGCGGGTGTCACTGACCACCACCCCGGTGGTCTTAAGGAGACACCACGGCCATCCAATGGGGGCTGTGGTCTTTGTGTGACGTCTGAGGCACCTTCTTCATCGGACTGCTTGCCGTTTGCAGCGTTCTCACTAAGGTGGAGAGGAATCCATTATCTTCCATAACTCCCAGTGGCCACAAAGTTCCCTACAGGTCTTATGAGTCCAAAGTCCATCCAGAACCACCACAAGACAATCCTGCTCTCAGAAATCAGACAAGATCACGTCAGATTTTGGTAAGTTGGGCATAAAAAGTTCAAGTGATGCTAATTAGCAGTTACATGTTTTTTTTGGTTCCCTTTCCCACCTCGTGTGTTTGCTTCTCCAGTCATATTTACACTCCAAAAATATGACAGCCTGAAATCCCCACGTGTCCGCAGGCTATTTTAGCAGTCTCACTGTCAATATTTGCACGTTCAACATGATGCATGTTGCGGCTAAAAGTAATGATCTGGTCCAAACAAGCAAATAATGCATCTTTATACATCCCACATGCCCAAAACAGTGTTCTTCCACAGTAACCTTGCTGAAAAAGCCAAATGTAATAATCCTAAAGAATCCAAATACCTTTAGTGGCCACTAGCATACAAAATATACCTCTGGTAAACTGCTGTTTACATTTGTTTCCACTGTGTGTGTGTAAATACTTGTACATTCGCTTTATTTATTGCACCTTAAGAAAAACCAATTACACCTTACTATAAAAGATGAGAACCCTCTTTTATTATGAAATCTCATGTTACAAGTTGCTTTTTGTATAAATCCATGGGGCAGTGTGCAACCCATGAGTGAGAAAAACAAGAAAGTGTCACTGGATTTCATTTTAGTGCTTTCCATAAAGATTCACTTCCAAAAAACTGCTTTGTGTGTGTTTGTATTTACACTCGGTGTAAACAGATTGTTGCTAATTCAGCGCTTTAACGCCATCTAGCAACAGAAAACACATCCTTTCACAACCACACCGGTTGGACGTTGCAGAAACTAGGATGTTACATAATGGGCAGAATACGCCGCCATTTTCAGGCCTAACAGCTGAGTGGGGGGCATGTCCCTGAGAAGTCTGAAAAAGAGGTACAGCTGCTTCACAAGCCTTCTGAGTACCGCATCATCAATGAATGGCTGGCTTACGTACAACAGACCCCGTGGATACAAATGGAAGCAAACAGAACCCCCTGCTTTTGTGGATCAATACAAAAAATACATTCACATACCCGAGACACCCCTGAAGCAAAAGGGTTAGGCTGGTGCAGGGCACACAGAGGCCTAATAAATCTTATGCGGGCAACGCCGTCACGCCCTTACAACTCATCCCTCGCCTGCTGCAGAACGAAGCTGTGCAGGCTCTCAAGGTCTCGACTGCCGTTGTACTCGTTTCCTTGCTTCCCCACACGGAAGATGATGAGAGTGGGGTACCCTTGAACCTAAAAGGGATATGGACAGGATGAAAATTGTCCACAATTCCTCATTAAAGATTAGCCGCTGCAAACAAAGCTGTCCATTTCCAGAGCTCACTTGCAAACGTAACTGTCAAGTGAGTTTATTGCTGCATTAAAAAAAGACATCAAGTGTTAGCGACACTAAACTGGATTTCTTTCATAGCTTTAATCCTTTTAATGCTCATTTAAGAACTGCTGTGAAAATAATGCAACTTTTCCTGCTTCAGCGGTCGGAAATATACAAAATGGCGTTTATGGTATGCATTTTTTGAAATCATAAATTACATTTCATTATTCTTTCTGAAAACCTCACACTTGACAAAAAAGATGCTACAATATACTAATTAAGAGTTAAAATCTACCTATCGCTATTTTAACCCCACTGCCACAACTCCAGAAAACTTGCTGCATCCTTTGAATGGGGAAAAACTCACAGCATTGCACTGATTTATGTTGAGATTAATGTAGATTATATTTTTCATTTTATCAAAATTAATAGTCTACCAAATTCCCACAATATTGATTCACACAGCACAAAATGTCTGCAGGATGTCTATTGAGTGCCGCGTACTTACCGAGTACTTGTTGCAGAGCGTGCGTTCCACTGTGCAGTCCACTTTGGCAACCTTGACGTTGGTGAGACCAGGGAAGTCCTTGTTGGAGAGATCCTCCCAGACTGGAGCAAGCCTTAAGCAGTGGCCGCACCTGCACGGCAGCACACAATAGTAATACTACAGTACCAGTACTACACTTTCCATGTAATGTAACATGTCTTATACTACGCAGAAACCTTAGTGTGCAAGTAAAAAAAGGCATATGAAAGATTGTTGACTGTGTTGGTTAGCAAGAGACTTTAAAAATGGACTCCATTGAGGAAAAGACGTCTTTGTTGGCCAAATCAAATGAGCTGCGAATGTTTAAACGGTGAAGCTGATCTTACCATGGAGCAAAGAATTTCACAAAGGTGATGCCTTTGGCGATGCTCTCCTCAAAGTTTTCTTCTGTCAGGATCAAGACGTTGGACTGCAGACAGGAGACAGACAGATGATGTGTTCTTGATTCTCAGTACAATCCTAGATTGACGTGCAAGAGAACTTTCTTTGCACAGCCGGCTCACATTCACCTCCTCCTTGGCTTCGTCTTTTGGCTCTTCCTCTGGCTCCTCTTTAGGTTCCTCATTGGGCTCCACGTTGGCTTCTGCTGCCTCCGTAGCAGCCTGCAGTTGCTCTTTCACGTATTGTTTAAGTGTGTCTAAGTCTCTCTTTCCATTGTATTGTTGGACTTTTATCTGCAGTAAGAGACACAAGACATTAAGCATCGTCAGCATGATATGAAGTCAACCAGTCTGGAGTATTTTTTCTACAACAGTAATAGACAGTCGGTATAAATTACACATATACACAACTACATGTACTGTATATGTTTTCATTTGTATTAGTAATAACACTAATTTAATTATGTATTATTTATTCACATTCATGGTCACAAGTCAATAAAAGATCACGATAGTAAAATCCTTTCAAGCCTGCGTCGTGTGATACTGCAAGACCCAAAACACCCACGATCCCAGTACGCATCAGTGAGGATGTGTCCCAATGCATCTGAGATTTTTTTTAAAACATATTTAAAACAAAAATTCAGGTTAATTCATATTTTGTAATTGTAAAGGTTTGATGTTACAGCTCAACTCCAACAAATAGAAATTGGAACGGACTACCGCCGAGCATCAAATGTTAATTAATACACGGCATGGGTCTGTCCTGGCTACTCAGTACAATATGAAGCTAACAGTGATTTTTCTGCTTGACCCACATTTGCCGTTCCGGACCTCAGCAATTAATCCTGTTTGTTTGGGAAATGCAACACGTCAATAAAGTTCGTTATGTTGAAGCTTCCACTCAAGATTGCTACTAAATTCTTGTCCCCACTTACCTTTTCACCTTCGCTGAAGAAGAGCAAAGTGGGATATCCACGCACTTTGAAGGTGGAACACACTTCGTAGTACAGTGTGCAGTCCAACTAGAGTAAAATACCAACATCGGTGTGAGACATTAGTGAGGCTGTAAATTGCTATCATTTCAATAAGAAGAAGCCCCCCACCTTTCCTATTTTGATTTCATCGGAGTCCTTCAGGGCGGCAGCCAGCTGCTCCCAGACTGGCGCCAGGGCTTTGCAGTGGCCGCACCACGGGGCGTAAAACTTGACAAAATGTGCACCTGAGCAAAGGGGGACCACAAACATATATACCGATTTGAAGATACGGGAGTCTACCCCACACATTTCAGCAGCCTTTTTATTGTAGTATATGTGAAGTAGTCAAGGAGTGCTGTACAATCCAGCGTGAAATGCTTTACTGGTTGACACCCATTGAGCTGTAAAAGCCAATAAACAGTTTACACGCAGCCAACTACACAATATCTCCTGCTGCCAAGATGTGAAGGCGGGACACAAACTGTCTACGTTCATTTCTCACGTAAGACGGAACCTGAACAGCAGGCTCTCCAACTGAACGAAGCCTCCCCCATGCCTTGTAATCATACCTTTGGAAACGTGGCCCTTAAAGTTGGAGGCAGTGAGCTCGTAGATGCCGTCCTTGGCCACTGGAGGGGTCGCTGGTTCCGGTTCTACCTCTAGATCCTTGTAGGAAGCAGAACAAGGAGCAACATCAGAACATCTTCAAGCGGACTGGTTGGCAGAATGGATGCCGTGCTTACAGAAGCTTCTGCCTCCAGCATCTTCAGCATCCAGTTCTCCAGACTCTCCAGAGTTCTTGGCCCCGAGTATTTGACTGCTTCCTGCTCTGGCTTAAAGAACTTCAGCCTGCCGGGGACACAAACACACTGTGAATGGAAATTGTGCAGGACATGTTTTATTTTGTTTTACTTAGAACACAAGAAACTCAAGTCTTCTAAATACATTTTCTTTGCCAGTTCTACTTCAAATGCATGTAGCAAAATAGCATTAAGAACTGACAAAATAGCACAGCATATTACATAAAAGGTCAGTTTTCTTATTGTCAGGATTCAATTGAAAGTCACTTTTTATGAAAGTCACTTTTCATATATTTCTATATAACAAACATGATGTGTTTTCTGTTATATAAAATTATATAAACAATGAATGTTCCCATAGTTATGATTATTGTTAGTGAGGAAAAGCAATGTACTTTGTTCTGTGGATTGTAAAAACATTGGACAAAGTACATGATTTCTTTAATGACAATTGTGACGAGTACTTCAATTATGTTGTTTCACTGACAAAAAATAAACAGGGTTACAAAGAACTGAAAATCTGCATTAAAGTACTTTTTGTCAAATGAAAATATCTTGCCATGAACGAAAAGGGTGCAGTACTTACGTGGGGTAGCCCCTGACGCCGTGCTCGTTGGAGCAGAACTTGGTGTCTTGGACACAGTCAACTTTGACCACGTAGACCGGCGGCTCATCCATACCGTTGTATTTATCTGCTAATTCGTTCCATGTAGGCTGCAGCCTCTTACAATGGCCGCACCTGTACACAACAAGCAAAGGCTAGCATGCTCGTCACAAAGCAGGACGTGCACGTTTGGCCCGCGCGCCACAAATTTGAAACTGCAGTCGCCACGTCAGCTCAGCCTTCCAACTTTAAGCCCCATTATTTACCCGTTGGAAAAAAGTACTTCCTAGAGAACTTAAACGGAAAGTTTAATCGTCACTATCAAGCTCTACAGTCCAAAATTGTTAGTTCGAAACATTCGCTTAGGCTAGCTAGCTAGCTCGCCGTGCTACTAGCTTGACAGCTAACAGACCCGGGCTAGCCCCTGTGCTAACTAGCTTGCCGGCGACTCTCCTGTAGTCACGCACTAATAGAGTTCTGAATGTATACAGCTCTGTATATGCGTCACCATCCCGTGCTAATGTAGCGCGTCAGCCCTTAGAACACTTAAATAGCGTACTCACCACGGGGCGTAAAACATGACAAAGTGCGGCGCGGTGGGCACTGCCTCGTTGAACATCTCCACCGTGTACGTGTGCTTGGCGTGCTCGTCCTCTGCGTCGCCATCACAGAACACCCCAGCAAGCAGCAAGCAATAAATAGAAGCCAATATAAAAGGAGTGCGAGACTGCGCGGACGCCATAGTGTGTCTGCTGGGTGTCCTAGCGTGGAAAGCCGAGCTCTCGTGGGGGCCGCCGTTGCCGACTTGTCAGTGAGAAGAGCGGCTATTGGCTGTCCCAGAAGTCGCTATGTGACGCCATCGTCCAATTTGCATATGACGTAGTAAAGGCTGTAGGAATAAAGCATAACCTCGCATGAAAGACAAAAAAGTGAGTAAAAACACCTTCATCACATTTCAAAGTAATTCTTGGTTTGTTCCTTTCAAAAATCACAGTTATTAAAATTTGCTGATCTGGTAAAACTTCAAAGCGCTAAAATGATGCATAAAGCAAACAATAACCACTTACCAAAGAATGTCAAACATTTTTTCTCAACAAGAAAGGAGATACATGATCTTAGGAATAAACCAAACTCAAAACACAAATATGCAAGAACAGCACTAAAAACTTTTAGTACTTCAGTATGTGGAATCAAACTATGGAACAGATTAAGTAAAGAAGTAAAACAATGCTCTACAATGAGTGACTTCAAGAAACATTACAAACAGTTGATGTTTACAAAATACAAGGAAGAAGACTCGTGAAATATTGTGTACATCCAAGGCCATATTACTTCATTCCTTGGAGAGTACATTTTCAATGCTATGTTTGTTACTATCACCTTAAACTTGTACTAGGAACCTTTCATTCCTAGCGAAAACATTGTCTGTAGTACAACAACGTTTTGTTACAATTGTTATACACCACTCATCACTACTTTACTATTATGATTATTTATTTTGAATATCATTCATCGGGACGGCAGTATAATTTATTTACCATGACAAGGACTTCTATCTAACACACTGTCACATTACCTTACTTATGCCTTCTAACTTAGTAACTGCAGGAAGTCTACAAATGTATTGAAATAGGGGAGACTCTACAGGGGTAGGATTTAATAAGCTTAGCTTCTTCCTACTCCTTTGGACTTGTGGAACTGTCAAGTGTATTAAGTGATGTATTCCAATGTATTCCAATTTACATGCATGTTCAAATCAAAATCAACCATTACCATTCAAAGTGGTCATTATTTCATAAAAACAAATCAAATAATATCTAATATTTTATCTGGGCCAGCACCTCTCAAAGTTCTGCCATCACTGGTGACTATTGAGAGGAGACCTATTGGGAGGGGACTCATTTTCAGGCCTTTGTATTGAGTTCTGGACTCAAGCTACACGCGATAACCCGCACAGAAAGCTTTCTCGATCTTTCAGACTTTCCTGCAGTGTTTCCTGCCTCCCGGCCAAACGGCCCATGTCGTTCCAGGAACGCCTCCCGGCGAGCACACTCACGCTCACAAGCCCTCCCGAGGACCTTGTAAATTGTGGGCTTTTACTAGCTATTGGCAGCCCCAGACATGGGTGAGCTTGTACGTCATTTGCATGCACGCAGGTAACTTGAACTTCCAACTCTTCAACACCACTGAGTAACGTTGGAAAGACGCCGGACTTCAGCAATCGTTTGGTGGGTAGTCCAGCTTTGTATTGCTAAACAAAATTAGCTTTCCCCCACACCCGAACAAACATTTCCCGGGAGCCATTGCTCAATGTCGCCCATATAAAGAAGTCCCAATTGCGTGACCATAATAGTCTTTGAATTTTATTAGCCTATTAGTCTGTCATTTTTAGGGTTAGGGTGTTGGGGTGAATAAGGTGTTGACCAATTTGGCAAAATCGCTATCTCAAGAATGTTCTGTCTAATCAACTTGGAACCAACTACTACTTCCCCAAAAGTGACCGGGAGCACCTCCAGAAGTGGGTGGGACTTATAAAAACTGGTGGTTGGAAAGTTGCCACCTCTAAAATAAAATCACCAGGGCAGATTTGGAGTAAATGTATATGCACGGTTGCTGGGGTGTCTGCATATGTAAACGATAGTGTGGGTCTACTCCATATGATGTGTAGATCTGCGGAAGCCTGACCGCAATTGCAACTCTTCTACAGCATTTTACTGTACACAAATGGATTTTACATTAGGAAGAATACTTTTTCAATATTTGTATGCTATAATTCTATTTTTACATTTACATTTTTGCTACCATAGTACTAAACTATTGTGCTCAAGTTAAAATACAGTTACATGGCAAAAACTTTGCTTTAACAATAAGTCCAGCAGGTTTGGCTAGTGTGAGTCCCAAGTTTTACAATGAGAACTGTCAAATATCATGATAGAACTAAAGACCCAAAATACTCCAAAAGTCAACATTTACGGCGGCACCACTCGCTCCTGCCAGACTACAGCTGTCATTGTGAAAAAGAGCCGTGTCATTAATTGCACAAAATCAATAATCATAGCCACTGGAAGTAACACTGGAAATACCCGACAAAAGTCCCCCCAAAAAACTGCAATGTCCCACTTCAGGTTGTGTTTGATTTGATCTGCAGAAAATATGCCACAAGCCATTAAGAACCAAGCTGCAGGCCGCAAGTGGAGTAACCGAGCAATCTAAACTCATTTCAACTGGCCTCAGTTTCGGAAAAGATTCATTTCCTCTCACACAGGAAGTGCCTCTGATTGAAGGTTGTCCGTGCCACAGAAGGACTGGACTCCACCATATTCCTCAGTCCTCAGCACGAGCTCACCCACCCACTCACGTTTATTTAAGTTATGGTACCACACACGCAACATGACATCAGCCGCCTTCGCGCTTCACAGCAAACACACGGCTGTGAACGGAAGGTTGAAAAATGATATTTAAGATGGCGGACTTTGCCTTGTGCGCGTGATAGCGTGCGCGCACGGAGGCCTGCTTCATTGTTTGCACGCCAATAAGCACACGTCGCTATTTCATTTCATCCGTCATACTACGGCAGTGACTAAATTGCAACTGACACGTTTTACATTTCTGCAAGGCGGAGGCCGCATAGTTGTGGGCGTCTCCTGGTTACGCACTGTGGATGGCAAGGCACCACGCCAGGCCTGCTATTGCATCGTTTTAATGAGGGAAAGGAAGATTAATGGCGCATGGGGACTCCATAATTTGCAGAGCTGTACACTATTCTCATATTCTGTTGTTATACTGGTAATTAGGAGTACTGTATGTACGGGATATACTAGTACAGTGGTATAATGAGATAGAGGTCTAAGATTTTGTAAATGGGCTAAAAATAAGACTCACCGCTTTCCCTATTGTAACTGGAAAAGCGTCCACTCTTCTGAAAAGACTTTCTTCAAGTTTCCACACCAAATGGGTGCAGCAGCTTGAAAAAGTAAAGAAAAACATATATTATTTGCGTATGTATACTTTTGTGATCTTTTGTCACAAATCAGTCTTTTTTTGCTTTAAACTGCGAGCTAAAATTTGGGTTACGGGCTGGCATAGCCGAGGACAGCTATTTGGGGGCTTGTGTCAATGTGGACCTGGCTGAGGACATGAAGGGATCTAAATAGCAATAGCGGCGCTAACATTAGCAGTGTGCCAGCTCGTCACCGGGAAGGATTTCGACACATCAGCAAAACATATGTACATTTCAGCAATCTAATTTAATTTTGTTTACTTTTTTTTTTACAAAATAAAAAATATCAAAAACATCCCGTTAGCCATGAAAATGATAACATAATGTGAAAAATGATACTTGTGTGGGTTTGTTGAGAAAATAACAGGGATTCTTACAACAGTGGTGAATTCTTTCATCATCCCACTGCTGCACAACCCAACCCAAAGCCAGATGCGTTTCCATGACATGACAGTATTATATCTGGGACACAGGATATGACCAGCAGAGGGGAACCAATGTCCTTTTCAGAGCAGTGCAGACACCTTTACTCTCCCACATCAGCGCACTCTGCTGCAAAAACATTAAAGGATGGAAACTGGAAAGCATTCCGTCTTTTCATCTGGTAAAGTGGCTGAGAGGAAGTAAGGTGAGGGAGGATGCAGAAGGAAATATGAGGGAGGTAAAAATTCCAGAAAAAATGACACAAAGTGACAGATGACAAGGGAGATGCGGACCAGGATGTGTTAAAAGTCGCGTAGTGAGTTTTTCAAGTGTGTTTATGTCCAGGAAGATGAATAAATCTGTGTATTGTGACAGGAAAAAACTGGAATTGTCATCTATGCACTCATCTGTTTTTTTGTTGTCTCTGTTATTTGTGAGTGGTATGTAGTCCTGCATGGCCCAAACCTTATGGTCCACGCATCAGACAAACACACAAAACCCGAATGTGAGCCAACGTTTGACCTTAAGCTGCTGGCACGCGGCACATTCTAAAAATATAATTTAAATAAATGGAGAAATCAGCGGTAACCTTACAATATTGAATAAAGTCAAAATATCACGAGAAAAAAGTTGTAATCTACTGAGACGAAGTCAGAATTTTACGAGAACAAGATTGAGGAAAAATAACATCCTTTTATTAGCCTGAGGTTGAAATATTAAAGCCTATTGATGTTATTTTTTTAAAGTAAGAATATCACTAAAAACAAGGCAAAGATGTAATTTATAGAAAATTAGGTTGCGGAAAAGGCTATAGTGTCATGAAAATAAAGTCACAATATTATGGATATAAAGTCATTAATACTAGGAGAAAATTTACACAAAAAAAATGTAAATAGCTGGAAAATTAAAACAAAAGTAGAAAATTTTCAAAACAATTGTACTTTTACAAGATAGTCAAAATATTACGACAAAACTCTAAAAACGAGGGAAAAAAGAATATGAACTTAGCAATACCATTTTAATAGTAGTAGTTCATTTTAGTGGCATAAAGTGGAAATAATAAAGAAAAAATATGTACATTTTTAAAAGCCATAATATTATGAGAAAGAAAATAAAGTTGGCATTTTAAGAAATCAGACAGGGGAAAAAGTCAAAATATGACGGGAACAGTCATAATATTACAAAAAGAACATGATAAAGATTTTTAAGAAGAAAGTTGAAATATTTGGGAAAAAAATGTGAAAATGGAACAAAAAGACCAAAGATCATACTAAAAATAATTTTTTTTAAATCTATGTCACAAACTGAGATGGTGGCTGACTCACTGTCAGAGCAATTTTTATAGAGTGCGTCTACTAAATGACCTACCACGGGGGCAAAGAAAGTTGCGAGTGCCAGCAATTTCAAAAAGAAGGTAAGAAACAATAGGGTGTACCCTACGTCCGCATCACCAATAACTAATTTCTAATTATTTTCTGCATTTAAAACTGTAATTATTCTCAGTAAAATGCATCTTTTGTTCATGTTTTTGGGCCTTGGTTTGGTTTTCATCCGACCTTTTTGAACAAACCGTCAACAAAAACAAAGGTATTGTTTTACTCAATAAGAAAACATGTTTGAGCGAAATTAGGGAGCAGTGGATTGGTGCCACCTGTAGCTTTTCATGTTGGTCCTGAATATAAGACAACCTGGATATAACCCAAGGACTTTTGCAGACTCTTCTTGAGGGCAGAGGTCTCCAAAGCGCTGTGTGTTTTGGGATGGGGGCGTTTGGTTCCGTTAATCAATATTCTTTGTTTGGTCGGGTTTAAATGTGTCTACTGAACCCAGCAAACAAACAGACACTTGTCTGTCCACACTGCAGTCTGGCAAAGGCCTGTGGTCTGGACCCCGAGTATACGGAAACAATAGTCTTATTCCATTCCATTTTCTTCCGCTTATCTGGGTCCGGGTCGCGGGGGCAACAGCTTCAGTAGGGAAGGCCAAGGCGTTCCCAGGCCAGCTGTGAGACATAGTCCCTCCAGCGTGTCTTAGGTCTTCCCGGGGGCCTTCTCCCGACTGGGCATGCCCGAAACACCTCACCAGGGAGGCGCCCGGGAGGCATCCGGATTAGATGCCCGAGCCACCTCAACTGGCTCCTCTCGATGTGAAGGAGCAGTGGCTCTACTCTGAGCTGCTCCCGGATGGCCGAGCTCCTCACCCTATCTCTTAGGGTGAGTCCGCCACCCTACGAAGGAAACCCATTTCCGCCGCTTGTATCCGCGATCTCATTCTTTCGGTCATGATCCTTAACTCATGACCATAGGTGAGGGTGGGAACGTAGATCGATCGGTAAACAGAGAGCTTTCCCTTCCGGCTCAGCTCTCTCCTCACCACGACAGTTCGGTACAGCGACCGCATTACTGCAGATGCTGCACCGATCCGTCGGTTGATCTCACGCTCCAACCTTCCCTCACTCGTGAACAAGAACCCGAGATTATTGAACTCCTCCAGCCGAGGCAAGACCTTACTCCCAACCCGGAGGGTACAGTCCACCCGTTTCCGACTGAGAACCATGGCCTCGGATTTGGAGGTGCTGAGTCTCATTCCAGAGGCTTCACACAAAGCTGCAAACCGCTCCAGTAAACGCTGAAGGTCACAGCCTGATGCCACTAGGCACAGCCTGAGGCCATAAAGACCACATCGTCTGCAAATAGCAGAGACGAGATCCTAAGGTCACCAAGCTGGACTCCCTCAACACCTTGACTGCGCCTAGAAATTCTGTCCATGAAGATTATGAACAGAACCGGTGACAAAGGGCAGCCTTGGCGGAGGCCAACGTTCACCGTAAACAAGCTCGACTTACTGCTGTCAATGCGATCCAGGTTCCTGCTTCGATTGTACAATGACCGAATGGCACGTAGTAGTGGGACACCAATCCCGTACTTCTGGATCACCCCCCACAGGACACCACGAGGGACACGGTCGAATGCCTTTTCCAGGTCTACAAAGCACATGTAGACCGGTTGGGCAAACTCCTACATACCCTCCAGTACCCTTGTAAGGGTGTAGAGCTGGTCCAGTGTTCCGCGACCGGGACGAAAACCACATTGCAGCTCCTGTAACCGAGGTTTGACTAACGGTCGTAACCTTCTCTCCAGCACCCTGGAGTAGACTTTCCCAGGAAAGCTGAGGAGTGGGATCCCCCTATAGTTGGAACACACCCTCCGGTCACCCCTTTTAAAAATGGGGACCGCCACCCCGGTCTGCCAGTCCAGAGGAACTGTTCCTGACTGTTCCCATGCGATGTTGTAGAAGCGTGTCAACCAACACAGTTCCCCAACAACAGGTTCTAGGGGACGGGCCAGACTAAGAGTGATTCAGAAGACCCTAATGAAGAAGAACAAGAGGAGTGACGGCACTTTGCCCGGACGTGGGATATCGGGGCCTCACCATGGAGCCAGGCCTGGGGGAGGCGCTCGCAGGCGAGCGCCTGGTGGCCAGGCCTTCACCCATGGGACTTGGCCGGGCCTATCCCGAAGTAGCCACACGGGAACTCCCCCCGCAGACCCACCACCTGCAGGGGCAAGCATAAGGGTCCGGTGCAATGCGGTTTGGGCAGTGGTCGAGGGCAGGTGTCCAGGCGACCTGGTCTTCGGCGGCCAAATCTGGTTCTTGGGACAATAGTCTCATATCTCGGTTAATACAATAACTCCCTTTGAGTCTTGTAACGACAGTTACATTTTCAAAGAAGACAATGCGGAGAAACTGGCGATTCTAGTCGAACAGGCAGGAAGCGTGTTGAGTACTACTGGAAAACAAGACTGAAGCCGGAAGGGCATGGAAGGACCGGTCAATCTACATTCCAACAACCAATGCAAGAATCCGACAAAGAAAGCCAGTCAACGAACAAACGTACAAGAAAGGAAGCAAGTGGGAGACTGGATCCTGGCCTGGATATCAATGCAGGCAGCAGGTCCAATCCTTCCAGCACCTGCTGCTTCCCCGTAGCCAAGTCAAACTCATTACTCCGACAGACGCGCGGCTTAATGGCTTCTGTGGATGGACCTTCAGTCGCTCCGTGACTGCTTCTACAGATGCTGTGCACTCGCTCACCCAAACGCACACACTTTCCTACGTGTGATCCATCCCATCATTTTATTGCTCACACACTTGGTAATGGATAAACCCTGAATCATAAACTGGCGGGGGAGGTTACAATAGGACATTAGCGCCTGCGTGTGCTACACACCAATCAGTGCTGGTAAACATCTGTTTTGTAACTTGGCCACCGCTCTCGGACCTGCGGTCCAACGAGGCTCGCTGCTCTCTTTGACATTTTCCATGACAGCGGAGGAGGTGACAAGCCTGAACCTTGACGCAAACATTCGGAGTCTACTACAGCATGTCCAAAAAGACTTCTATGGCGGCTTGAAGACTTTTCTGACTGGGCTCACATGAAATACGGATTTCTAGCCCTCTTTCTGTGCCGTGGCAGCTGCTTGATTTGTTGCTGCGCGACTGTAAACAGCGAGTCTTTTTCTTGGACTGCAGGACTGTGTTATCCTCTAATGAGGCTTCATGGAAAAGTACAAAGTATCACTGCAATAACACACAATAAATACTGAGCATTTCAAAACAAAAGTGTAAAAAAGTTATTTTGCTCTAGGGCTCCACCTAGAGAGCTGGGATAGGCTCCAGCATATCCGCGACCCCCTACTGAGGATAAGCGGTATAGAAAATGGATGGATGGGCCCCACCTAGAGTTGAGGACTGTAACTAATGTTTACGTAACAGGTCAAGAAAACGACGCCTTGGGGCGAATCAGTCATTTTTAGCCCACACATTGTTTTTTTTTTTGTATTGTGGCATATTCTGCAAATAAATATATTATTAATTAAATATATTCATGGATATTTGGATACTTTGCAGTATATCTCGGCATATTTAATGCACAAAGTGCCCCACGTGTCCCTACATTTTTCATATGCAACCCTCAGTAGAAAAGCTCCCTCTAAAAATCAAATTATTTAATTTAATCATCTAATTTATTTAAAATGCAAAAAGGGCAGGCATTAATTGGGTGGCCCTTTTATTGGCCTGCAGCATGTTTGAAAAATATAATTTAACAAGAAAACAAAAACAAAAAACTAAATCAACAGCAAAAATTGAAAAATTAGCAGTAATTTTACAAGAACAAAGGCAAAATATTAACAGAAAAAAGTCGTAAATTTATGAGAATATTGTAATATTATGAGGAAAAATAGCATCATTTTAGTTACACAAAGTTGAAATATTAAGGAATTATATTTTGTAAAATCATCAACATCATCAACAAAAAAAGGTGTCATTTTGTAGGTTGTGGGAAAAGTTACGAGAACAGCAAATATGGAATTTTACAAGAGTAAAGTTAAAAAGAGAAAAAAGTTGCAGTTTCACAAGAACAAAGTTTAGAAGCACACAGTTGAAATACTAAACAAAGGAGACATTTTTATAAAAAGTCCTAAAATGAGAAACAAAATAACAAAGTTGTAATTTATGGAAAACTAGGTTGCAAAAAAGTCCAAATATTACGGGAATAAAAGGCATATTTGTGAAGAGAAAATTGACCAAACTGGTGCAAGTAAAGATGTGGGTTAAAAACGCACGGTGCCTTGAATAGCGCAGCCTTCATTGGAGTCCCATACATTCCAGCGCCAACAACAAGGGCCTCATACTTCCTGCAGGGGGGCTCCTTTTCTTCTTCCAAATGCAAACAGACACCAAATAGCTTCTATAAATACAGGTTTATTCAGTCATGCATGTCAGCACATGCACAGAATATTACTGGAAGTGATTGATTTATTGGCTTTCAGTGGGGTTGAGGCAGGTGGGATATTAGATGCTCCTTGGAGATCTCATCATGACTTGGCTCAGTGAGAACAACAGGGGAGAAATTCCATCGTCTTTTCACTGCTAAACAATGAGATCCGAAGTGATATGCTTTGTGAAATGTTCACAAGCTTGTCTTTTTCTGGGCGTGAGTCCAGTTTGAGAAAAAAGATGATAAAACATTCAAGGATTATCCTTTTTTTCAAACAAGAAGATGTCTATCATTAGTATAATTTATCCAAGAAAGCTTTTCTGCTTTGCTTATTTTGGAGAGAAAAAAGAATCCTGCAAGAATTATGAGTTCCATCCACATTTTTCCAGGTTTCCTTTATGTTGTGCTTGTTGCAGATTCACTACATTGCAGTTTTTTGAAATTATCATATTGACCCGAATGCTGTGTAAGCGGACAAGTTTTTCTTTTAAGTCTTTTTCCAATTTGAGTGACTGGTAGAAAGCAGAAAAGTAATGATACATTTCTGAGTTGTTTGATGACTGCTTCATTATCTTAATGAAGATTAAAAAAGAGGAACACTTTGAAAACAATGGGGAAGATCCTGAAGATCTTTCATGATAATAAGTAGGTGATGTATTAGTAACAAAATGATGCCACATATTTTGATAGAAGTGAAAATGATCACCCTATAGAGGGGGGGAAATCAAAGACACCCCAAAAATGAAAGTGAAAAAATGATGCAGCAGACTGGTCCATTTTGCTAAAATGTTATTGTAGTAACTCAAAATTAGTCTCGGTAGTTTGTGTGGCCCCCGCGTGCTTGTACGCATGCCTGACAACGTCGGGGTATGCTCCTAATGAGACCACGGATGGTGTCCTGTGGCATCTCCTCCCAGATCTGGACCAGGGCGTCACTGAGCTCCTGGATAGTCTGAGGAGCAACCTGGCGGCGCCGAATGGAACTAAACATAATGTCCCAGGGGTGTTCTATTGGGTTCAGGTCAGGTGAACGTGAGAGGCCAGTCAATGGTATCAATTCCTTAATCTTCCAGGAATTGCCTGCATATTGTAGCCACATGAGGCCGGGATTGTCGTGGACCAGGAGGAACCCAGGTCGCACTGCACCAGTGTAGGTTCAGACAATGGGTCTAAGGATTTCATCCCGATACCTAATAGCAGTCAGGGTGCCATTATGTAACCTGTAGAGGTCTGTGCGTCCTTCCAGGGACATACTGTACCTCCCCAGACCATCACTGACCCACCACCAAACCGGTCATGATGAATGAATGATGTTGCAGGCAGCATAACGTTCTCCACGGCATCTCCAGACCCTTTCACATCTGTCGCATGTGCTCAGGTTGAACTTGCTCTCATCGGTGAAGAGCACAGGGCGCCAGTGGCGTAGTTGCCAATTCTGGTGGTCTATGGCAAATGCCAATCGAGCTCTACGTTGCTGGCCAGTAAGCACAGGGCCCACTACAGGACGCGGGTCCTCAGGCCACCCTCATGGAGCCTGTTTCTAATCTTCACGGCCCTGTCCAGAGGTCCTGGAATCTCCTCCATGTTCTTGAGACTGTGCTGGGAGACTTTGCAAACCTTCTTGCAATGGTACGTATTGATATGCCATCCTGGAGGAGTTGGACTACTTGTCAAACCTCTGTAGCATCCGGGTAACGCACCATGCTGTCAACAGAGATGTTGATCCAAGCCAAATGAAAAACCACAGCAGTAGAAAGTCAGTCAGTAAAAAATCAGCCAAAAGAAATGAGGAGTCAGTGGCCTCAACCTGGAAAAACATTCCTGTTTTTTGGTCTGTCTCATTTTTGCCCCTCTAATGCACCTGTTGTTGATTTCATTAACAACAAAGCAGCTGAAACTGAACAACCCCCTCTGCTACTTAACTGACCAGATCAATATCCCACAAGTTTGACTGATAGCTTACTATACTCTGATTAAAAAAGTGTTCCTCTAATTTTTATATCTATATCTTTATATTTTTGCAATGCAGACACTGTGCAACGACATGTCATTGAACGCAGCGCTGCTCACCTTCTTCGCTGGGACGGGACGGGGGAGGTGAAGTTATGGACATGGGGCTGCTGCTGACTCATCTGTTGTTAAATCTGTTTAATGGGAGAGGGACCACTTTTTTTAATAATACATGCACTGATTAAATGTTGGTTAAAATGTAGGCTAACATAACATGCAATGCAACATTATGCTATCCCATGTCAATGTGGACATTAAGCAAACAGGTCCATTTCCATGACACGCAGACTGGCCAGGCTACAAAAAAGTCACATATTGACAACATTTTTGTTTGCCTCTCTTTGCTCACTTTTCCTCTTTTTGACGCCCATATTTAATTTGATTAGGCACTGACAGCATTGTTACACTCCGCTCTGCTGCAGCTGCGCAGCGACTGGCAACACACAGCAGCTACAATATGGAAGTTTACATTTGGTCAATGCGGATAGTCATCTGTTCCCACCAAATACAAGAGATTCTTTCAATTACAAAAAAAAATCACAACCAGATAGCAAAAGTAATTCACCCATTTAGTGAGGCCACCGTCAGTCAGGGGCCCATTGAATTGTCCTCACTTTCCCCCTTTTACAGCGCCCATGCTTTGAGACACTGGTGTGTGTGTGTGTGTGAGTGACAGGAAGAAAAGCACAAATATGATGAAACATTCTTTTCAAATGTCTTTTAGGGGGGGAAATGCTGTCGTACATTCGGGCCAAGTATGTAAATAACAAATGTAAATAATAAAGCTTATTTTTGTAACACAAAAGTAGAGGGCTATTGGTAACCTAACATCAGGAAAACACCAGCTTGCATTAGAAAACAGGGAAGGTGGAAGCCATTGTTTTACTATGTGGTTGGCAGTGAAGTCAGACATTCCAAGCTCCGGGAATCTAGTTGTCTAGAAGTTTGTTTCTGCCGGTGGCCGCTGGCCGACAACATCCCGGAACCCTCAGGCTATTGTTTGCTCCATGATTGACTAAGTAAGGTGTTTGTTGTTACTGGACTCTTTATCTGTATGTCTTGGACCTGCTTGGACCTGGCGGGAATTAGCCAGATTGGATACACTCAACAATATGTCCAAGTGTGTTTGTTATTCAGACTCAGAGCAATATTCACTAAGAAACATTGGCACACAATGTTATTTCGTTTGTTAAACACAATCACATTAAGGTTTAACAAACAAAAATGTAAATACAATAAATGCATACAAAATAAAATACCAAACTAAAAAAAAATTACATTAAAAAATCAAATGAAATAAATGGCTTCCTACTTGAAATAAAATAAATGAAACATTTAAACAAAACAATTTATTGAATTTGTAATACATTAATCTTTACAACCTAAAAAAAGTGAAATAATTCAGATTAAATAATAATAATAATGATAAATAAAATAGTCAATAATATTTTAAGTGATGAACAAAATTGGCGTACAAAAAAACAGCAAAACTTTATCCAGATTCACATTAAAACTGTGATCACTTACTTGGCCAGCACGCTCCAAAAAAACAACAACAAACAAAAAAACCAACAAAAAACAATTGTCAGCTTGTCACATATCACACAAATATGTTACATTATCACATTAAATGCAAAGTTCTTTGAACAAAATACAACAACAAAAGGTAGAAACAATTTGATGTATTTTTTCTTTGTTGGAGCTCCACAGGTGAGGAAAACAACGTCCCTAGTGAAAGGTAGAGGGAAAAAAGTAATTCAAGTGTCAGTTTTCACCATTAGGCCTAATGCGGTGCATTTAATTTCAGCCCCATTTCTTGGTAATGATGGCGTTTATGTGCCACCCAGTGTTCATTTTCTAAGCTGAGACTGTCCAGCGTGCCTGCTATATTTCCCCCTGAGAAATATCAATTTCTTAATTAGTTTTACTGCAGCTTGGAGAGTGCTCCATCTCCCATTTAGCAACCACGCAAGGGGGGGGACATTCGCTTTAGCCAAAGAATTCATATCAGCACCTGTATTACCCTCCGCCCAGGAAGCATCACTGCCTCCCTGGAGTGTTGTTATGCTGGGCTTATTAACTTGGAAGTGCACAGCTTTTGTTCACTGGCATTTTCATTTGGGACCCTCCGTAATTGAGTAACAGGGGCCCGGCTTGTAGCACAATAGGTGGGGGAAAAAAGAGGCTGAGAATTCTCATAAGCTGCCAGGGACGCTGCGGTGAATGAATAGCTGACATCCCATTGTTCCTGCACTCAACTAGTGTCCTGAAGTCCTGCGTTTTCTCATCTGTCGACCCCAGTGAAAAGCGATCACGTAGGCTTTGGAGAAAACGGTTGAAACTTTAATCGTCCTCGGGATTGTATTTGTTTCTTCAAGGAAGTTCCAACCTAACAACGCGTGTTTTATTCGTTTGCTGTAATTGCAGCTGTGAAGGAGGATACAGGACATTGGGAAATGCGCGTCGATGGGGTTTGTTGGTGGTTCCCAAAGTTCATCATGGTTACGAAGCTGATACATAAGGGTCGTTTTAAAGGTATTGTTCCAGGTATTTCAAACATCATGCATCATGCTGTTTGTTACAGCCCCCTTATCTCTTATGGCCTGGAGGCTAATGGGGCTCCAGGCAGCCGCAGGCTTCCCTTTATTTGGCATTTATGTTGGCACTGGCCACTCATGCTCTGAGGCATGAGTGCCCCTGTACACAGGAACAAGAACACACTTTTCACTTCGTAACAATGACTGTACAAACTGAGTAGGTAGTTGGATAGGGAGGGAGTCTTGGTGTGCCACCAAAATCATTAGAGTGGTGAACATTGTCGCGTCAGTCCAGAGAAGAGGCCCCGCCCTCGTCTTTCTCCACTTCTGGATGTGACCTTTCACAGGCTCTGTTTTTCTTGCTTTCCAGTCAAACCAAAAAAATAAACAAGGGCAGATGAAAAAGGTGCCTTGCTGGCAGAGGCTGACCATGTTTCCGTCTTGTCACTGCTTATTAGGCGATGATGAGCTGTCTCCACGTTGGACAGCTGCAGCGCGTCACCAGCGCACGTACACCTCAGTGAAGTGCGCACAGGGCAATTTTCCTGTGAACATCTGCTGGAGTGGCTGTGCCCTCTCTGATCCCTTGACATGGCGACCACCACGTCCTGCCATCATTGACTCGTACACATGTGAACACATGCACACGACATACACACACACGCAAAGGAAACAACGCGTGACCTTGCATGAGAGCTTAAGGAGACATGAGCCAAATGGAAAAAAAAACAAAAAAACCCAACTTGCACCTGAGCAGTTTTATTCTAATTCCTTTGATGACGGCCTGCAGCAGACCTAACACTTCCAGTGTAAAACATGGAAACATCCAGAACACAAAGCACAAAACCCTCCATATGCTCGTGCAGGTCTGCGTATAAATATGTATATCACTAGTATAAGTAAGCATGTTGTATGTAAGTCAATGACCACAATGTCGTCCCACACACATCTGGATAGTCTCATTTACTTGTAGGCTAACCTTATTGTACTTGCACTGCCTAGTGGCAAGGTTGATGAACTACAACTTCAATAACCTTATTCAAGACAACTTCAATACAATTCACTAAGGATTCACTGCAATGCAGCATGGACATGCACTATTGCATCAAAAAGTCAGATTGTTTTCCCACATTGTATTGATTTATGACTGATTTAATCAATAACTAAATATAAACACAAATCACAGCTCTTTTGACCTTTTTTTGAGAACTTAAGAAAAAAACTCAATGTTAGATGAGATGTGTTTTTGGGAGAATTCTAGCACTATTTATATTATGCAAAGCTGCCTACCACGGTTTGTATTTATCACTTGGCAGTGCTAAACATCCAATAATAACTTATCCAGAGTCTTCTTTTTCTCACTGTACTGAGTGCTGACTTGTCCCACAGCCTTGGCATGTTCCTCATCCACCTCTTCCTTCAGCCTCTGATGCTCTTTCAGGAAGTCTGCCCACTCATCTTTCATACGCTCCATGTTTTCCTGCAGCTGGCTGCTCTGGAAGGACAAATTCATATTAAAAAACAAACTCAATCGATGCAGGTTTTTATACAGTTTGTCCTCATTAAGGTCACTGGTGAGCTGACTTTGGGCGAGAGGTGGTGGGGCACACCCTGAACTGGTCGCCAGTTAATTACAGGGCACAAAAATACAACCACAGTGGTGTGAAAAACTATTAGCCCCCTTCCTGACTTTTTATTCTTTTGCATGTTTGTCACACAAAACGTTTCTGATCATCAAACACATTTTAATATTAGTCAAAGATAACACAAGTAAACACAAAATGCAGTTTTTATATGAATGTTTTTATTATTTAGGGAGAAAAAAATCCAAACCCACAAAGCCCTGTGTGAAAAAGTAATTGCCCCTGCACCTAATAACTGGTTGGGCACCCTTAGCAGCAATAACTGCAATCAAACGTTTGCCATAACTTGCAACAAGTCTTTTACACGCTCTGGAGGAATTTTGGCCCACTCATCTTTTCAGAATTGTTGTAATTCAGCTTTATTTGAGGGTTTTCTAGCATGAATCGCTTTCTTAAGGTCATGCCACAGCATCTCAATGGGATTCAGGTCAGGACTTTGACTAGGCCACTCCAAAGTCTTCATTTTGTTTTTCTTCAGCCATTCAGAGTTGGATTTGCTGGTGTGTTTTGGGTCATTGTCCTGCTGCAGCACCCAAGATGGCTTTAGCTTGAGTTGACCAACAGATGGCCGGACATTCTCCTTCAGGATTTTTTGGTAGACAGAATTCATGCTTCCATCTCTCAAAGCAAGCCTTCCAGGTCCTGAAGCAGCAAAACAACCCCAGGCCATCACACTACCACCACCATATTTTACTGTTGGTATGATGTTCTTTTTATGAAATGCTGTGTTACTTTTACGTCTGATGTAAAGGGACACGTACCTTCCAAAAAGTTCAACTTTTGTCTTGTCAGTCCACAAGATATTTTCCCAAAAGTCTTGGCAGTCATCATTTTGTGTTCAATTATGTTATCTTTGACTAATAGGTAACTATTTTTTATGTCCTGAAACATTTCAGTGTGACAAACATGAGGAAGTGGGCAAATAGTTTTTCACACCACTGTATTTACACTCAGTCACACCTATGGACAATTTAGAGTCTCTAATTACCCTTATATGCATGTTTTTGGGATGTGGGAGGAGACCGGAGTACCTGTAGAAAACCCCCACACGCATGGGAAATACATGAAACTGCAGGCAGACATGTCCAAACGGAGAGTCAATGGAGATGAGGCTGCATGAGATGCAACCACTAAACCATTGAGCGACCCTAAGAAACCCCAAAATGATATACAAAATAAACCGCAGGTTGACAAGCACTCTTGCCTGGATCATACCTGACATAAATGTAAACAAGAAAAACATGCAGTTACACTCTGTAAAATGTAAACAATGTGGCTCTGTTAAGACATGCAAAATAATAAAACAATAATCAATAGAATGGAGTTTCACACACACAGAACATGGATAAAAATAAAAATAATTCTATATTTAAGAATATGTAAAAAATAAATACATCCACTCTCAAAAGTCAAAGAACTTGTACCCGCTGTCTATGCAGGTGAAGTTGCATCATGGTACAGGCTCGTTAACCCTCCTGGTCAAATCCCGGTAAAAGTGCAGACTTTCAATTGCATAAAGGTCTTTAAATGACAAAAATTGGTTAAGTAAAACCAGATTTATGTTCGTCATCAATCAACAAAGCAGGAACAGTCTTTTGGTTGCAAATCGGGCTGGGGGAGTTAAGCCAGCACTGCCATCAAGTGGTCAACTGACTGAAGTTCTTACACAGGTCTGACTTTTTCTTCTGGGTTAATAATTATGTTATGTGACATGCGTTACACTAATAAAATAAAATAAAAAACCCTAATTTGATTAAGGATTGCAGTTTTTTTGGCCCAACTATGTAAAAATAAATAATGCTGCTGTCACACAAGCCAAGAGAAGATTTTTTAGATGAGATATAAAGGTAAACACAAGTACATAAACTCTAAAAAAAAATTGCATGGACTCCAAAGGGCGAATGCTGTTAATAAATAGAAAATAATACATATATACTGTACATTGTTATATCCCATTTGAGTTACCTTGTGTGCTTCCAGCTCCCTCTGCTGGACTCTTTCTGCCATGTGATTAGCAGCCTCTACTGTCACAAACCATGTAAACTGTGATCAGATTACTGCCAGAATTCTCTTTCAATTAAAACAAATGAACAGAAGACAAATTGCTGTAACGTATTTTGTTAAAACCAAACTCACATCGACCAATGACGTTAGACAACTGCTGCTTTATGTCCTCCAACTCTGCAGGATGCGTTTGGTCGTTTGCTTCTTGCACCATTTGATGGAGGTTCTCCAGGAGTCTGCTCTCCCTGAGTCCTCTTTTCTCCTGGACCAACAGCAGAGGAAACGATACGGTTTGGATTGCAAAGGATAACAGCATTTATTGAACGCCGTACCGTACCTCGAATTCTCGGACAAAGTAGCGGATCTCTGCAGTGACCACGGGCCGGTGATCCAACAGTCGAGACTGAATGTCGCCAACATCTGCAGGAGCAAGCAACACGGCACGGTCATCGGGCTACACTGTATTACTAACCACGTCGTGCTACTCGCATACTTCATAAAGACGAGCGCACTTACCTTTAATGACCTTGTCCATGTTTGCCAACTCTAAAGGCGATCTTCGGGTATTAGCTTATCATGGCGATCCCCTTTAGTGTAGCTAGCTACCTGCTCACCGGAAGCTAACGGCTAAACTAGCTGTAATATGTTTAGCCCCAAATTCTAAGCAAACTTGAGGCCCACAAACGTAATCCGTACTTATAAAATGCAATATCAAGTGTATTTGGTTGCGTAAAAATGGCGTTGTATTTAAAACAAGGGCGACTAGTTAACCAAGTGTAGTCATGTGAAAAGAAAGCAGCTGACACTGATAACAACCAAAACGTTGACTACTACTTCCGGGTGCAAGCCGGTGGATTGAACCATGTCTCATAAAAATAGGGGCCTTCCATGTGGTTAGACGTCGTTTTTTGTTGGTTTACCACTCCAGAATAGAAATAATTCAGTCAAAGTGTTTGGAAGGTTAAGCTAAACTGTAGCTACAATACTTTAAAACTGTATTTATAGCTTTGTAAGTAGATGGAAGGCTGGGGGTGTGGAGGTCCAGCAGATGTCAGTCTTGCTCTATGAAGATAGTATTACAACGCTGCTTTATTTGTACGTTTTAATACATACACGTTGATTACAAATGTATCTGAGGTTGTGTCTAAACTGATGTTCTTAAAATTCTCCTTTCGACATCAAGACCATGACTTCACCACAAGATAGGTAGATATTTTATATGGTCTTCACTTTCCAAATCGGTTGCATGATTGAAAATCAAAAATGCAAGATGATGTGCATAAATGCATGAATAAACACAAAGAAAGTCTAAGTAGCTACTAGAGGCAATGTTTGGGCCAAATAGTTCATAACATGCAAACCCCAAATATTCATTAGGATTGTCACACTCTGTTAGGAAGACATCTTTAAGTGCCCGGGTGTCCACATTGTTTACTTAAACTGTTATTACATGCACCATTACTTTGAATTTGGGCCTATTAATAAGATTAAATGATTGATCATAGCCAGGGGATCAAAACAAACTGGTGCTGTGTGTGTGTGTGTGCCTGAATGAGTGGAGTAGAACGATAAATAGACAATGTCAGCACCAGCAAGCAGCAACTCACAGTGACACCAGCATGCATCGTGTTGTTTTTGTTTATTCATTACACTGGAGGGGGGCAATTAAAAACATTAAATTGGAGATAGGGATGGTTAAATGCAGTATCTATCTCCGAACCTTCATCTGTAAAGAGATGAAAACAAATTTTTTTTTCATCATCTTTGACTTAATTTGTTTTACAGGCATTTGAATTTTTAAAAGTCGTACAAATGGTAATTCACATGGCATATAATTTAAAACTGCAGGTTTTGCAATACACAAAAAATTTCTAATTGTTGCGAAGCGGGGTTGCACGACAAGAAAATGTCATTTTTGAAACATTTTTTATCTCCAATAAGAGCAGATCACATGCTTTATGTGTGTGTGTGTGTGTTTCTGCAGGTACAATTCTGCTTTTTAAAATTTGACACCAGCATATACTGCACCCACTCTGGGATAGTCTCCAAAATGTGTCAAAAATGCCCACAGTCCTACTACTACATTTTCTTAAGCATCAAATTAATTGCTTCAAATTATTTGCTTCAAATTAATTTCAAACCATCATACATTCAATTTCATTAAATTACTCAATTAACTATCATAAATTGTTTTGTAATCTTTTACCTTCTTTTGATTAATGCACTACAGAACATAATCATCAATAAATGACTGTACTCTATTTTATCTACATGTATTTTTGTATATATTTGTTGTTTGTATTAGTTTATGTGACGTACATTGTAGTGTGTATAGCTATGTACTGCATGTGATTACTATCGTAAAGTAGTATAAAAAAATAGCAAGTAAATTCAAAATTATATAAAAAAATATATATTTAAAATTCTAACAAAAGTATTAATATAATGAATACTGACATCCATACCGCAATATAATGAAATGTCATTTTTTGTGTGCACGTTATATATCAAAATTAATTCTAAAAAAATAAAGACAATGCACCTGATTAATTTCCATATAATAAATTAAACTAGTGCATATGTATCATCTGACCATGACCTGCAGCACTTACGTGTGTGTGTGTGAGTGAGAGAGAGAGAGAGAGAGAACGTGGTTTACCACATATGCCCACTGGCTTTTCCATGACCACACACACACACATACTGTATTACCCATTGGGTGTAATTATTTTGCATACTCTCTATGTGTGTTTGTCTTTGAGGCTGTGACATATGGTTCATATGGGGGGGTTCTGCTGAACAGGTGGAGGTGGTGTTGGTGGTGGGTCTAGTAAAAGGAGGCTTGGATACTCACTTGTGTCAGAGGGGCCGCTGGTGGTGGACCTGCTGCTCATCCCCTCCCACTTTCTCTTTCTCCATTGTTGGACAGCCAGCAGATCGTCCATCCACACACTTTGCTTTCTTGTCCGTCGTCGTGCTGGAGGGGGAACCCATCACGTCAAGAGGCTGTAAGGTGGAGAGGAGGTGGGGGCAGGGAGTGCAAAGTAAAGTGAGACAGTGAGTGTGGCAGGGAGGCCAGGCGTACTCCAGGCCGCGGTACTTTTGTGTAGCGTGACTCTGCCGTGCTGCCATCGCTCTGTCCCAAAGGCATGATGGAGTCACGGCGGCGGTGGCGGCTTGAGAACATATGCACTCGTCACTCTACGCTTTTCAGGGAACATTTTTATCTCTTTTGCCGCAAAAACGGAATGAAACCTTGTCAAAGGAATCTCAACTTCAGATCGGCACTCGGGGGAGAACTCCAGTGTGTCGGTAGCTATTAGCATCAGTCGCCATTTCGGGGCTTGTCCCGGAGATTAACAGGAAGCGGGATGTCATTTTTCCCAAGGGGGGCTGTCCCCCTGTCTGTCCCAGCATGAGGAGGGACGGCCTTTTGCTCCAAAAGGGGCGGCGTGGACTGAGGGCAACAGGCTGGAGGACGCTGCAGACCTGTTGAGGCCGGGTGCATGGATCTGCAGCTGGAGAAAGCTTTTTTGGAGGTGAAATTGGACAGAGCAAAGAAGGCGAAGAGCAGGAATAATAATGATGAAAAAAAAGACGGTGTGCCCTGAGGTCACGTGAAACACACACACACACACACACACTTCTTGGGCTGCTGTGGCATGTTTGGAGCGGTGCCTCGTCAGATTAGGGCCACGCTGGCTGTGTTTGATGGCCAACCTGGACAGACAAAGCCTGCCAGGCACAAACTGCTCAGGCACATGATGTCAGGGCACACGCACACACACACAAAAATTATCCTTCGCCAGACCAAAGAGACAGATGACACCCAGCATGAATCTAAAGCCAAATCTGTAAGCATCCACTGCGATCCAGCTGGCTAGCCCTAGGGTACCTGTCTCTGCGAAGTGGAATCAGCGTCACCCCCGTGAGCTGTCAAATTAGCTCACAAGGCTGGAAATGCTGAAGAGATTTGGCCTCTCGTTGGGTAAGAGCAAGACGAGGAAGGGGGGGGGGGGGAAGGCTCCGTATGAAATCAACTTCCTTTTCAAGCAAAACGGTTAAAAGTCGGGCTGGAGCGGTATTCGCCCTTCGGTATGCACTTGACTTCGGTCCATTTAGGGTGCAGTAAGGGAACAAAATGCAAAACATAAAACGACTTTTCCCCAATTTTGAAAGTGAAACACAAATAAATAATGCCATCATTTATACATGATATTGTCAAATAAAATTCTCCAATACATAAATATGAAACCATACATAATAGTTCCTTTTTATATATGTTTTTATTCCTACTTTTACGTCTTCCACAGGAAAGTGTTCCAAAACAGAAGATTGGAGATTGGTTTTCAAGGTCTGGTTTCTCCTCGGCACTATGGCTAGCCCTGACTTCAGCTTGCCAAAGGCTGGGCTGCACTAGCTTTGTTTTCCGAAAAGTGAGGCAGTTGCACTTCCTGTCTGTCCCTTAAAGTGTGGGAACTTGATTCGCCTCTGTACCGTACCAAAAGATTTGATTTAGAATGCTGTACATGTACCTTTTGTAAAAGCTATATCTTTTCCTTAGCTTTTACACCTGCTTTTTTGGACTGCATTGCTATCAGAAATCTAATGATCAAACAAATTCAACGTTTTTTAAATTGGATGAAAAAATAACAGTAGCATATTTAGTTACAGCGCCGGATTAACTTTGTGTGAAAGTTAAGCGTGTGTGAGCAACGCATCTTTTGTGTCTGCCTCATCTACCGTGTATTTTTCCATCAGTCACTTCTTGTTGTTGCGCAACCCTGATTGTGCTATGTGAGTGTGTGTCAAGAAGGCCTTTTATCAGAAGCTGAGACTGAAAATGCACTGAGCACATAGACTGACTCTAAAGGTGTACTAATAAAACAAAGTTAAAAACTAGAAGAATCTGGGAAGGTTGGCTTTTTAGTTTAAGATGTGGAAAGGTTACATGTAGACAGTGCCAGGGGCAAGTTTCCAATTAGTATAAAGCAGTCATTTGGATTTCCTAACTAGAAAAGCACTCCTCGGCCATGCACCGTAGTCCATAGTTCATGCTGTCATTCACACCAAAATAATAATCCTACATTGTTTGGATCCATCTTTGTATTTTTGTTGAACTTTTGTGTGCTCTGACCATTTTTGGTGGAATTTTATGCACAAATGCCAAAAATAGTCCTATCTCCCATTCATTCATTCATTTTTTTATGCCACTTATCCTCATTAGGGTCGGGGATATGCTGGAGCCTATCCCAGCTGGCTTTGGGCGATAGACAGGGTACACCCTGGACTGGTCGCCAGCCAATCACAGGGCACATATAGACAAAAAAACATTCACACTCACATTCATACCTGTGGACAATTTAGAGTCGCCAATTAACCTATCATGCATCTCCCAATTTTAAAAAATATTTTCAAAATTCCTGGATTCAGATGGTGGTCTGGATCACCTCCAAAATATCGTTCATTCTTATATATCCCATCTTCCACAATTCCTGAAAATTTCATCCAAATCCATTCCGAACCTTTGAAGTTATTTTGAAGACAGACAAATAAAAACAGACAAAAACATATGAGGGAGTAGGTTGAAAAGATCAATAGGTCGGAGAAAAAGATGATACACAACATGTACCGGTATTTATATAAAGATATTTAGTTTTAAAAGTACCCCATATCTTGTCTCTGCTGATGTTGTCCCCCTGGAGGTGCTCTCTTAATGTCTTTGACTAAACTTGAGCCAGTCCTGACAGTGACGGTCGCCCCCAAAAGAGCACAGTTGAGAGGATACCAACATGAGCGTAATGGAGGGTTTGCGGGCAGGCTCGATCACAGCGTGTCACCGAGAGCCAAACATGGCAGGGTGCACGCCACAGCCCTTTAAGAGACGGCTTACAGTAGAGACGCAGGGCGGGGGACGTACTTTTGTCATGTCACACTCACCTGAAGCACAGAGGACTGCAGGGTGTCGTATAAAAACATTTTTTGGCCTTAGGGATGAAATCTATCAATGCATAAAGGCGGAGGTGTCCAAAATGTGTCATGGCTTGCTGCTTGTTTTTTTTAATTGGCTTTCAAGTATGAAACGTATGAATGGGGCCCTCAGTGGCAAAGTTTGGGCATGTGTTGTAAAAAGTCCAAATACTTAATTAACAATAAGCATAGCAGACGACACAACACAGCGTGAAATTGCACTGCAACAGTGTGCCAGCATTTGGTAAATTGAACTGTACATTTGTTAATGTACGCATTTACTGTGTGCGTGCGTGTGTGTGTGTGTATGGGGGGGTGTCATCACATGCTCCCATCCCTGAGGTTAGAGCATCAATAAGATCTGTAAAGAGGAACATGACAGCTGTGCAAGTCACAAGGAGGGAGTCTGACACGCAGGGCTGCCATCTTTCCCACCCACCACCTCCTATGTGCCACCCCCCATCCTCCGCCTCTGACCCGTGTATGTACGTTTGGCTGCCACCGAGAAAGTATTGCAAACATCCGACTGTTAAAAGGTGTTTGTTGTGTATTTAGCCGCGTGTCCCGCAGCAAAATGCCCCACACTTGCGTTTATTGTCGTGGCCGTCAGCCACGCCCCCGTCTCATCATGAGCGCCTTTCATGCTCCCACCTTTGCCCCTGAGGCTGTGTGTGTGTGTGTTTCACTTCAAAGAGGGTCAACATTTGTGACAACTTTGAGGTGGTTGATACTTGAATGTGTGTGTGTGATACCAGGAGACATAGAGATGACTTTGTGTTTTTGTCCAAATGTCAATTTTACGCTCCCCTCCCCCGTTGCCTCCTCTTCAAAGACACCACTGATCAGCTGTGTGTCATGTGCTGTTAAATATAGCCCAAATAAAAGCGTGCGTTTTCTTTTTTTCCCAAGGAGATCAAGCGCTGTTAAGACACTTGAGTAACTGTCGCTCAGGGTCAACAAAAAGGCATGCATCAACTTTTGAGTGAACCCTGCATTGTCTTTTTTACTCTGATAGACTCTATCAGTGCGTCTCATTTGGGATGCAAGTGGCACCCGTGTGTCTTCGCCATGCACACTCCTCCCCCGGCCCTCCACTTTGACAGCATGGCCCACTGGCTGTTGTACATACTATACACAGAGGTGTAATTCATTTCACACACCGCAAATTGGAAAATTAGCTTGCATCGTACCTTTTGGCCATTTGTTTGTCTGCCGCTTCTCCATGGCTGTCACTGTTAAACACACAAACAAACACAAAGCAGCTTACTTTATTACCGCAACAATCCCCGGAAGTCTGATGTTTCAATGTAAAAATGACAATTGCGTTATCTACATTGGTGAGTCGGAGGTGTGGACCCAAGTCACAATTTTGATGACTTTGGACTCGGCTAGAAAATATCATTGAAGACTTGCAATTCCTATGACTTCGGACTCCATGGTTCTCGCTCGGAAAAGGGTGGCGTGTCATCTCCGGGTCGGGCATGAGAACTTGCCCCGAGTGGAGGAGTTTACGTACCTCAGGGTCTTGTTCATGAGGGAGGGAAAGAACAGCCGAATTGGTGCGGCGTCTGCGGGGATACAGACTCTGCATCGTTATGATGTGGTACAGAGGAAGCTGAACTGAAAGGCAAAGCTCACAATTTTTTGCTTGGTCTACGTTCCTATGTTCATGAGCTTTGGCATCCGGAAAACTCGGAGTAGAAGCAGTGCTCCTCCACACTGAGAGAAGGCAGATCAGGTTGCTCAGGTTGCTCCCTGGAGAGGTGTTCAGGGCACGCCCGACTGGTTGGAGGCCATGGGGAAGACCCAGGACACGTTGGAGAGACTATATCTCTCAACCGGCCTGGGATCCAATGGGAGGAGCTGGACAAAGTAGCTGGGGAGAGGGAAGTTTGGGCTTCCCTGCTTAGGCTGCTTCCTAGTAATTTGGCTGGATAAATGGATGGACTTTGGACTTGTCTTGGGACACATCATTACTTAAGACTTGACTCAAGACTTACTTGGGATGTGCAAAACACTCAATTGCTCCCACCTCTCCAGTGAGTACCTTTACACGCACACAAAAAAATTACATGAATTGGCGTAAAAGTAGCTTTAAAACACCTTACTTCGATCCTGTTTGTGTTTTTGAAAAGTCATGAATATACCCAGATTATACGACTCGAAACTTGTTCTCTCTCTTGCTACCCGGACAGAGCCAGCGTTCTGCGCATGTGCCAGTATCCTCCACAGGACAGAACCCGGAATTAACAGTGGATAATTGGGTCATGCTTGTGTAGAAACTGATAAATGTTCACTGTATGCACATTTTCTTCTCGTAATTATGGCTTTATTCTCAAAATATTTTTTACATATGTATATTATATTTTTAGATTTCATAATTATCTTTTTTTGCAACCTAATTTTTCAAAAATGTCATTGACTAAAACCTTAGAATTAACATTTGTATTTTATATTTCAACTTCATGCTACTAATATTTTTTCTTTATAATATTATGTAATTGTCATTAAAAAAATCATTAAATTATAACTTTATTCTTGTAATATTTTTACGTTACTTTACGATGATTTTCACATTTTTGCTGATTTTTTAGTTTTCTTGTTAAATTATATTTTTAGTGTGTGCATGTGCTGCATGCCAAAAAAAACCCAACAACAAAAAAACAGCCACAGGCCACAAATGGTCCTTGGGCCGCACTTTGGACACCCCTGAACTAAGTGAACTAGGCTTCAAGGGAAAAAGTTATTTTGGTTGAATGCACCTTTTTATTTCACTGTAGACGATGAGCAAGCTTGCTGTGTGTAGAAAGAAATGCACCCACAGTAGTGGTTACAGGAATCTTTTGTTTGGATTAAAAGGCAAAGTTTACGGTTAAAAGATAAAAGTAGAGTCTTAAGTTGTCTGCAGAAGAAGGGTCATGGGAAGTAACTGCTACTCAATCCAATGAAAGTGTTTATGTTCTAATAACCAGCTAACCCCCCCGGTGTTATTCATTCATTAAGCAAATGAGGCACATTGTATTTAACTGCAGGTTTAAATAAATTAGTCGTCTCAAATTAAAAGCCATTATATTATAATATTCAAAGACAGGGGATAAAAATTCACAAGGCCAGTGACGTATGCAGATGAGAAATATGCTAATTAAGTCGACTGTTTTTTTCCCATGGTGGTCACATTACAGGAAATGGCTGAGGGCAGTGCTCTCTGCCCACCCAGGATCCTCCCTACACAATAATACTACTTCATATACACCCCCCCCCCCACTCGCAAGGTTTCAGCCGCAATTACTTTTAGTATCACTTCTCAGTGAGAAGTCAACTTCCCTGGAGGCGTCCTATCAGAACATATTAGAGCAGGGGGGCAGGCTGAAGTTAAGTGACATGACCTGTGGGGTTGGAGGGAGCAGAATGGGGGGGTTGTGGTGGTGGTTAGAAATATACGACTAATTTGTGGAACATTTGAATAAAGGATTGTATATTATGGCGAAAGAGAAGTCAACATACTGTAGTTGGAAAATAATGAACATTTTTCCTACCTTTGCATGTGATTTACTAATTCATCTGTATAGTAAAATATTTGTTTTCTTTCAGATTTGGTGCAGAGTTCTACATCATTTGTGATGACTTGCTGTATTTCTTTCTGCAAGGCAAATCTCAAGTCTTCAGACCAGAATTCCTACTTCCGATATAAACTACCGCATACCTTGTCTTCCGTCATACACATACGCTCTCAAATAATTTTTTTAAACCAGTTGAAAAATTCAAAGAATGTAAATTTTGCTTGCAAAAAGAAGTCATTGGATTGACACCAAAACATTTTCAGTAACCCCCTGCACAGCCTGAAGCTTCATTGTTCCATTGAAGGAAAAAGCAGTCCAGATCATGATGGTGTCTCCTCCACTATGCCGTATGGAAAACATCTCAGGTGGGATTTCCTGCCATGCCAGTAGCGTTGGAAGTCAAGATAGAATAAACATTTCTTCCACCTTTCAATGTCCCATGTTTGGTGCTGTCATGTAAATTTCAAACTTATGGCATTCCGACCGAGAGAGAAAGCTTTTTGCCTTTACCATCTACAGATCATGGCAGTGGGAATACCTGACAGAAAATGACATTGAATCCATATTTTTTCCAAGATTTTAGCCTAGGTTATGGTGAACAGCCTATTTCAGATTAATACTGGTTTGCAATAAATTGTTAGACAAACATTTTTTTAGTCTTGCTCCCATTTAATCATTTTGTATTTTGAAGCTCTATATAGAACCACCTTAAGGTCTAACAATGGAAAATTGCAATTTTTAAACTGTAGGTATAGGTCGCATTTATTTAGAAATTGATTTTACAAAATTCAAGACCAAAACCAGACGTTTGACCTGGTCTGGTGCCATGCCAAAACATACAACTTAGGGAAGTGGAAGAAAAATTACAGCTCAAGCTGAATGAATTTTCACAATGTCTGTGAATGTGAATGATGGTAATTTGCATATCCTCTAGAACAGGTGTCAGCAATCTTTTCCATCAAAAGAGCCATTTTGTCTCCCCTTCCAGTAAAATAAAATGTCCGGGACCCGCAAAACATTACAGAAATTGTAGTCTTTTGTAATGTTACCTGTTAGAACCACAAAATCCAACAAGTAAGACCTACTCTGAGCTAATTTAAACACTGGGTAAAATATAAAAAAAATTAGCCAATTTTAAAATAAAAAAGCCAATTAGAGTTCATATATCACTGCTACACTAGCCTACCTCCCCCTCTCTTGCTCATCCAATCAGCAGCCAGAAGACACTTTAGATGCATTCACAGACTTGGCGGGAAGTCAGATATTTCATATTATTTTCGAAAACGCACATTTGCCCTGTTTCGGTGCTTACAAAAACATCACCGCACTTTGCCGAGGGAGCCGCAACAAGGAGGCTGAAGAGCTGCGGGTTGCAGAGCCCTGCTCTAGAATGTTACGGGATAAGATGAAACGTCCCTCTTTGTCATGAAAACAAACTTCATCCAAGTTTTCTGCTTCATTGTTTTTAGATCTTTTGTTACAAATGTTGTTCTGCAGGCCTCTTAGTTATCACTTTTGCCTTTGAAAAGACATTGTTCGTCACTAAAAAGTCCGTGGACGGCTGGGAGAAGTTGTTCTCAAAGGTTGTTTTGGTACCATTCTTTAGTCATGGCTGTGTTATTAGGCAAATGTGTGAGTGAGCCCACTCCCTTGGCTGAGAAGCAACCCCACACATGAATGATGTCAGGATGCTTTACTGTTGGCTCGACACAGGACTGATGGTAGCACTCACTTTTTCTCGACATGCTTTTTTTCTGGATGCCCCAAACAATTAGAAAGGGGATTTATGAGAGAAAAAGGTTTTAGCCCAGTTTGCAGGAGTCCAAAATCTGTATCTTTTGCAGACTACCAGTCTTCCCTGATGATTGCCCTGGAGAAAAGTGGCTTCTATGCGCCCTTCATGATACCAGGCCAAGTCTTTGCCTGCTGCCATTCCTGAGTAGACGCTCGATTCCACAGCCAAAGCAACTTTCAAAAACAGTCCCGACGCTAGTTGGGTTTCCTTGAGTGCCAATTGAACCTCTTTTCTTGAAGTTCATAACGACCTGATAAATAGTTGGCTTAGTGCCATTCTACTAGCAGTACTGGGAAGTATTGCTAAGCAATGATGACTGCCTCTGTTTCCTTGCAGGTAATCGTGGTTAACAGAAGAAAAACAAAGATAACTGGAAATTTCGGAGGTTTTGAAAACCACATTTTTTGTGCCTTATACAGTATCTGCGGACTTATGTGGATGATAGGCCAAATGGTGGAAAAAATGTTTCATGAGATACCTGCCTACATGTGGAAAGGGCTTCAGAGTCCTCTCAGAAATCATCTAACTTAGCCTAAGAGGGATGAAGAAAATTCCTAAGAGCAATTAGCAATTCTGAGCAAGGAGTTCTAGTGTTACTTTGCTGGGCGGGAATAGTAAGCTCATTCCTTACAAGGTCCATTATTTCGGTACGATCGAGCAGGTAGCGTGTTATTAAATCGCCATCATTGAGCATACAGAGAATATCTCTCCTTTTGCGCCATCTTGTCTCTTTTCGTGACTCTCAGTCCTCTTCACCACTCCTAACATTTTGCCGACACAGGACCTCTCTTAAATGGTAAAAATTTTTTGTCTTAGTAAGTTAAAATTTGAGGAGAAATCTTACAATCTTAAGAACACAAAGATTTTCTACGAGTGATGTCGCTATAAAATCTATTTTTTGCCTTAGAATTTTCTTCTTTTCCTTTCGGCTTACCCCTTCAGGGGTCACCACGGCGAATCAATTGCCTCCATTTAACTCTGTTTTCTGTAACCTCTTCTCTTGCGCCAACTACCTTCATGTCCCCTTTCACTACATCCATAAACCTCCTCTTTGGTCTTCCTCTAGGCCTCCTGCCTGGCAATTCAAAACTCAGCATCCTTCTACCAACATATTCACTATCTCTCCTCACATCTCACATCCTACCTGTGGAGAATACCCAGTAACAACATTGAACATCACACCTTCGATTTCTAGCTTCAGGCTCATCACTATCTGACACTCTTTTTTACCTCCAGGACGTTGCTAGCAAACTCCCCCGTCAAAATCCCCCCTACTCCATTTCTCTTCCTATCTACACCATGATAGAACAGCTTGAACTCTGCTCCTAAGCTTCTAGCCTTGCTACTGTTCCACCTGGTCTCCTGGACACACAATATGTCTACCTTCCTCCTCTGCATCTTGTCAACTAATTCTCTACCTTTTCGTGTCATAGTTCAAAGTCCCAACTCTTAGTTCTAGACTCTTAGCATTCCTCTTCTCTCTCCTCCTACGGACACACCTTCCTCCTCTCCTTCTTCGGCCAACAGTAATTCAGTTTCCACCGGCACCCTGTCGGTGAACAGCACCGGTGGCGGGCGTTGCTAACCCTGGCTTTGTCCGATCCGGTATGGAAGTCATTTGTTTGATTCGCATGTTCTGGTTTGGCAAAGTTTTACGTCGGATGCCCTTCCTGACACAACCCTCTGTATTTATCTGGGTTTGGGACCGCCACAATAAGACACCGGCTTGTGCCCCGTCGCGGGTAATTATTTTTAGCCTTAGGATAATTTGTGAATACTGGCCCTTGAGTGTATGCAAATTGTCATTAAAAAAAACAAACAGATGCAGCAGATTTAATGAATATTTGTGTTATTTTCTAAACTTCCGGCCATGACTGTAGTTAGCATGATGTAAAAAGTTTTGTTGCAGGTAGAAAGGAACAAACAAGCTCATTCTAAGTCTTTCCTTGTGTTTGCCAACAAAAGGAGGGATGTGAAGAGTACTGATCCACACAAGTTGTATGCAAAGGAGCAGCAGCTGAGGTACAAGATCAACAGAAGGGCTGGCAAGCGAGCGAGGCGGCTAATTCAAGAACATTCACATGTGCGAGCGCGAGAGCAACACACACACACACACACACACACTTGATGTTGTGCGATCTCCTCGCCCCAGGTCACACATATGCACCTCAGCCAGCTTACGTGCCGAGTCAGCCAGCCATCTTCCTGATTGATGAGCTGAGAGGATGCATCTCATGAAGTCTGGCTTGGATGCACACCTGCGATCCTTATGCAAGACTTACTGTATCACACATGGAGAAAGTAAAAAAGGACCTACTTGAAAAATGTGTTCCATCCCATGATGGCAAATTTCCTTGTGAGAATGAATACCCTTTTGGGGGTCAATCGTGATGCATTCTTGCACGAGGCCTGGGAAAGTACTGCAGTGACAACAGGCCAATGAGAGCCAATTCAGCTGCTTTAACTATTAACCTCAATAAACCACATTAAGTGGTTAAGTGCTACATACAGTACCTCTCTGACAATGTCCATTTAAAACTTGTATTTCTTAAATACTTCATTTCATTATGCATGTGCAATGATATCATAGAAAATGTGTTTGAGGGGCAGGACATTTTTATAATTAGATTAAATACATAAAAACAGGCCTATGTATTAACAAAATATACACTCATAAAGGTATTACAATCCATACATCCATTTTCTATACTGGTTGTCCTCAACAGAGTCGCGGGTATGCTGGAGCCTATCCCAGCTCGAAGGTATTACAATTATAACAGCAAGAAATATAGGAATAATTATTATATTGTAAGTACAAATGGACAATCTAAAAATGTTTAAACTTTGAAAAAGACATTTGACTACAATAACAAATATTTCATCATATTTAATATTACCTGCAGGGGCAAGCATAAGGGTCCGGTGCATTGCGATTTGGGAAGTGGTCGAGGGCGGGTGTCTGGTTCTTGGGACATGGAATGTCCCTTCTCTGGTGGGGAAGGAGCCCGATCTTGGGGAAGAGGCGGAGAGATTCCGACTAGATATAGTCGGACTCACCTCAACCCACAGTTTGGGCTCTGGAACCAAATTCCTTGAGAGTGGCTGGACCTTGTTCTTCTCTGGAGTTGCCGCAGGGGAGAGGCGGCGAGCTGGTGTGGGCTTATTGTTAGCCCCCCGGCTTGGTGCCTCTGTGTTGGAGTCATTCCCAGTAAACGAGAGGGTTATTTCCCTACGCCTTAGGGCTGGGGAAAGGGTCCTGACTGTGGTTTGTGCGTATGCGCCGAACGGCAGTTCAGAGTACCCAGCCTTCTTGGAGTCTATCAGAGGGGTTCTGGAGAGCACCCCAGCTGGTGACTCCATAGTTCTACTGGGAGACTTCAACGCCCATGTGGGCAATGACAGTGTGACTTGGAGGGGCGTGGTTGGGAGGAACGGCCTCCCTGACCTGAACCCGTGCGGTGTGTTGTTGCTGGACTTCTGTGCGAATTACAGTTTGTCCATAACAAACACCATGTTCGAACATAAGGATGTCCATAAGTGCACTTGGCACCAGGACACCCTAGGTCGCAGGTCTATGATCGACTTTGTGGTCGTATCATCAGACCTGCGTCCGCATGTTCTGGACACGCGGGTGAAGAGAGGGGCTGAGCTGTCAACTGACCACCACCTGGTGATGAGTTGGATTAGATGGCGGGGAAGGATGCCGGACAGACCTGGCAGACCCAAACGCGTAGTGAGGGTGTGCTGGGAACGTCTGGCAGAATCTCCCGTTCGTCGAGTCTTCAACTCTCATCTCCGGCAGAGCTTCGCCTGCATTTCGAGGGAGGACCGGGATATTGAGTCCGAATGGGCCGTATTCCGTGCCTCTATTGCTGAGGCAGCCAGTTGTGGTTGCGGCCGCAAGGTGGTCGGTGCCAGTCGTGGTGGCAAGCCCCGAACCCGATGGTGGACACCGGGGGTTAGGGCTGCCGTCAAGCTGAAAAAGGAGTCCTATCGAGCATGGATGGCTTGCGGGACTCCCGAAGCAGCTGACAGGTACCGGCAGGCCAAGCGGCACGCGGCTTCGGCGGTGGTCGAGGCAAAAACTCGGGTGTGGGAGGAGTTCGGTGAGGCTATGGAGCACGACTTTCGGTCGGCCTCGAAGAGGTTCTGGCAAACCGTCCGACACCTCAGAAAGGGGAAGCAGCCCCCAGTTCACACTGTTTACAGTGCGGACGGGGGCTTGCTGACCACGACTGTGGATATAGTTGGTCGGTGGAAGGAATACTTCGAGGCCCTTCTCAATCCCACTGACATGCCTTCCATAGAGGAAGCAGAGTCTGAGGATACGTACGTGGACAGTTCTATCACCGTGGCTGAGGTAATTGGGGTAGTCAAATCACTCCCCAGTGGCAAGGCTCCGGGGGTAGACGAGTTCCGCTCAGAATTTCTCAAGGCTCTGGATGTTGGAGGACTGTGTTGGTTGACACGCCTCTACAACATTGCATGGAAGTCAGGAACAGTACCTCTGGACTGGCAGACCGGGGTGGTGGTCCCCATTTTTAAAAAGGGTGACCGGAGGGTGTGTTCCAACTATAGGGGGATCACACTCCTCAGCCTTCCTGGGAAAGTCTACTCCAGGGTGCTGGAGAGAAGGGTACGACCGTTAGTCGAACCTCGGTTAGAGGAGCTGCAATGTGGTTTTCGTCCCGGTCGCGGAACACTGGACCAGCTCTACACCCTTGCAAGGGTACTCGAGGGTATGTGGGAGTTTGCCCAACCAGTCTACATGTGCTTTGTAGACCTGGAAAAGGCATTCGACCGTGTCCCTCGTGGTGTCCTGTGGGGGGTGCTCCGGGAGTACGGGATTGATGGTCCGCTTCTACGTGCCATTCGGTCCTTGTACAATCGAAGCAGGAGCCTGGTTCGCATTGCCAGCAGTAAGTCGAGCTTGTTTCCGGTGAACGTTGGCCTCCGCCAAGGCTGCCCTTTGTCATCGATTCTGTTCATAATTTTCATGGACAGAATTTCTAGGCGCAGTCAAGGTGTTGAGGGAGTCCAGCTTGGTGACCTTAGGATCTCGTCTCTGCTATTTCCAGTCAATGTGGTCCTTATGGCCTCATCAGGCTGTGACCTTCAGCGTTTACTGGAGCGATTTGCAGCTGAGTGTGAAGCTTCTGGGATGAGACTCAGCACCTCCAAATCCGAGGCCATGGTTCTCAGTCGGAAACGGGTAAACTGTACCCCCCGGGTTGGGAGTGAGGTCTTGCCTCAGGTGGAGGAGTTCAAGTATCTCGGGGTCTTGTTCATGAGTGAAGGAAGGTTGGAGCGTGAGATCAACCGATGGATCGGTGCAGCATCCGCAGTAATGCGGTCGCTGTACCGGACCGTGGTAAGGAGAGAGCTGAGCTGGAAGGCAAAGCTCTCTGTTTACCGATCGATCTACGTTCCCACCCTCACCTATGGTCATGAGTTATGGGTCATGCCCGAAAGAATGAGATCGCGGATACAAGCGGCGGAAATGGGTTTCCTCAGTAGGGTGGCTGGACTCACCCTATCGGCCATCCGGGAGGAGCTCAGAGTAGAGCCGCTGCTCCTTCACATCGAGAGGAGCCAGTTGAGGTGGCTCGGGCATCTTGTCCGGATGCCTCCCGGGCGCCTCCCTGGTGAGGTGTTTCGGGCATGCCCAGTCGGGAGAAGGCCCTCGGGAAGACCTAGGACACGCTGGGAGGACTATGTCTCACAGCTGGCCTGGGAACGCCTTGGTGTCCTCCCGGTGGACCTGGAAGAGGTCGCTGGGGACCGGGAAGTCTGGACTTCCCTACTGAAGCTGCTGCCGTCGCGACCCGGACCCGGATAAGCGGAGGAAAATGGATGGATGGATGGATATTTAATATTTAATTTATTTTGTTTATGAATTCATTGGGTGGAGTTTTATAATAACAACCAAAAAATACATATTTATTCAGAATTTTCTTGTAAATACTGAAAAACAAATTGAAATATTAACATGACTAATAACATAATTTTACCAAATATTGGCATCAATATTTTAAAATTTTAATAGAAAAATTGTAAAATATTGTATTTCAATCATACACTGCCTGTTACAGCCATCCATCTTCTATGTCACTTATCCTCACGAGGGGTAAGCTGGAGCCTATCCCAGCTGACTTACTGTAGGTCAAGAGGCTGAGCACACCCTGAACTGGTTACCAGTCAATCACAAGGCACATATAGACAACCATTCACACTCACATTCATACCTACAAAAAATTTAGAGTAGCCAATTCCTCTAACATGCATGTTTTTGGAATGTGGGAGTACCCGGAGAAAACCTGGCCTATTACAATATGGGTCAATTGAAAGTGAAAAAACAAATGAACATCAACGTTGACTATTTCTAGACTACAATTAGAAACAAAGCAGAGAAACTACACAAATCAAAATATAAAAATAGATGCACAAGCACAAAATTGTAGAGCAAGCACATAAATGTGCTGCTGTAGCAACAACAAAATACCCTGAAAAAATAAAACAGAAGATGACGCACAGGGTGATTTATAGGGGCATGGCATCTATTTGAGTGGAGGCCACTATTGAAGGAAATTCTGTATGGAAGTAATACTGAGGCCTTACACTTTTTCTGCTCACAAGTGACAAGAGGTTTAATGACGGCATCCATTAATAAGTTCACTGGAAGACCACGTTAAGCTCATCCACCCCCTCGTGTCCTTCACGGCCTTGCTTGAGCACTCGTGTAATCTCAATAGACAATCAGATGCCATATTTACGGGCGCATGGTACAACTGTCACCCTGCGTCAGAGCGCAATAATACGCGCTGTCAAAAGAGCTTACGGTGTGATAACGCTGGCCTCCCCACCACTCGCTGTTGATGGTTCCAGTGAATCAGTCAGCCACAGACGCTGCCCTCATCTTAACACGTGTCCACACCGATGCCGCGCCTTCTCCCTGACATTCATGTCAACAGTGAAAGGGGTGGTGGCGCGTGTGTCAAACCGAGGGTTGGGAGTTCTCCATCGTACGTGATCGGTGAACACAAGGCAGCAAAGGTGTTGACACAGCATGTGAGGGTGACGCGTGGGCAACACTTTACTCTTTTCACCTGACATGGAGCAGACACCTTCAGACCAGCTTATACGCCACACGTGGAACATAATAGCTGATGCAATTCATTCCAGGAGTCAAAACTTTCAATATAAATGTGCAGTACGCACCTACAAAATGATTTTCCTTTTTGGAGTTCACTTTGTTCAGTGACAATTTTCAGTTTGTTATGTGTGCAAATTGAATATCTCAAATCATACTGAATATATATTGTTTGATATAAATCTGTTTTCAAAGCCCAAGTATGATTTAGAGTCTTTTATTACATAAACTGTTGTTCAAAAGCAAAACAATGCTAAAAAAATATTAGCATTTATAGCAACATCAAAAAATTCATATTTCTTATTTAAAAGTTGCACAAATACATTCAAACTTATTTATTGCATATATGTATTTGAATATAATTTAATTTGAAGAAGCTTTCACCGCAAGCATGATTTTTCCGCCCACTATTAATTTTTTCAAGTTTTTTTTTTTAAAAGGGGCATTATCTTTTTATGTAATAAATTATTTTGTTGTCATATTGATTGCATTATAACATATAATTATGTATTATTTTTTTCCTCAATTTATTGGTTTTCAATATACAGTATAGAAATAATGATAAAGGTTGAAGGAAAAAACAGTTTATTATTATTTTATTTACATTGGAATGAATTATAGTTTCAAATATGTATTCAAGGCCGCACGGTGGCTGAGTGGTTAGCACATTGGCCACACAGTCAGGAGATCTGGACGACCAGGGTTCAAATCTCCGTTGGGCATCTCTGTGTGGAGTTTGCATGTTCTCCCCGTGCGTGCGTGGGCTTCGTCCCACATTCCAAAAACATGCATGTTAGGTTAATTGGCGACTCTAAATTGTCCATAGGTGTAAATGTTTTTGTCTATATGTGCCCTGCGATTGACTGGCGACCAGTCCAGGGTGTACCCCGCCTCTCGCTCAAAGTCAGCTGGGATAGGCTCCAGCATACCCGCGACCCTAATGAGGATAAGCGGTATAGAAAATGAATGAATATGTATTCATTAATTCATATTTACTGATAAAGAATGACGCTTAGCTTTATTTTTTGCAGATGCAGAGATGCTAAACTCAACTAAAAAAGAAATGAATTAAAAAAAAAAAAACCTTACATAAATCATGATCGGAATGGATAGCAGCCATTGGCACATTTAGAGGATTTTGTCCTAAAGTTATGACATTGCCAACATTTCTGGGCAGGCTGTTTGTTCCCAGATGTCGGCAGGTTTTGTCGTTTTTTGTGTTTTTTTTGTTGCCAAATTTATCATCTTTCTACTTGAATTCCTTTACTCTCAGAAGTCCGCTTTTTGGGTGTTCACTTGTCAAAAAAACAGCCGTAAGATCCCATTCTTAAGTACTTACAGTCCACCAAAGAGACAGTTTAGTAGATTCACACTACCCTAGTGACCTGTGACGTTCCTGGGCTGGGTCAGGAGGCACAGAGGGTGACAGGATGGTTTTGTGTAATGATGGAAAAAACATGTTTTATATCAATTGTTTTGTAAACACGCTAGAAAACAATTAGAAATTCAAGTTTACGCTAATAAATGTAAATAAATTTGACACTGCACTTTGTTTTGCACTAAATGTATTATTTATATTCTTTGCTTTATGTTCATATATACCTTACTATTTTGCAATCTCTTTCATTAACAGTCCCCTCCCTCTAAAAATGTAATTTAGATTAATTTTTTAAAATTGACATCACTGTTTTAAGGAAAAAAGTTTATTTTCATCTCCCATGGCCACCACTAAGCGTATTACTCATCTTATATGCAGAGAAACAAGGAATCATGGCATCATTAAAAACACAAATTCATTTAGAAAATCTGTCCAGGGGCAACTTTTGCGGCAAACAGTCTTGACAGCATAGCATTCCAACTAAATGTTAACACAAGCGTGGAGACAAAGGCGTCTTTAATGGCTCCCAACACCACAAACTGTCCTATCGAGTCACAAGGCCTGTTTGGATGACCGCGAGCTATTTCCTTCCTTATATCTTCATAACACTTACCACAAACACAGGGCGGGCGGTCTTGCAGACATTTTTTCAACAATGTTCGTCTTCTGGCTGATTTTAGAAAAACAAACGATGGATGAGGTTTACACAGGACTCTTTTGCAGGAGTCATGAGCTCCTTTGATGTGTTGAGGGCTCAGCGTCCTGAGGAGACACAGAAGAGACAATATTAGTCTTAAAACATGTGAAATTGGGAACATTTGCAAAGCAAATAAAAGTGATTGAAAGTCTTTCCACTGCATCATTCCCACCTTCACAGGCCTAAACAGAGAACCTGCAGCCAGCAGCACGGATCATTGTTCTTGTCACAAAAAGATCCCTCGGCCTCTGGGTGCTCTTTCCTCCTCTTGCCATGGAAGCCTTCCTTCCTTCGTGCTTATCTCGCTTCCAGATGCCCAGTAGGCGTGAGAGGGCTGAAGTGACACACAGTGGCTGACTGTCGCCCAAGGGGGGCCTGGGCTTGGCTAGCCTAGTCTGGCTGGCTGGATGTGTGTGGCAGCTGGTGAGCACGCTGCCCTCTCCCTGGCCTGCAGCATCAACAGCGGTGCTTAGCGGGACTGCGCAGAGCCTCAGTCTGATCTTTTGACTCTGGGGCGGATTCTCGACTGCTCGCTGCTGCGGCCCGCACGACTGGTGCCAAGGAAGTGGCGCAGAGTGATGCGATTAAGTGTGCACACCCAAAAATGGTCCAAGTTATGCCTGAAAACAATTAATGCACAGTAATAGAATCCACAAAACCAAGACATGGAAAATTAAGTCATTGAAAAGCACCAGTAGCATCAGGAACCTGCAGATAAGCTGTCAGAATGGGGCTTGCTGGCAAACAATTGAAAAGAATGAGGCTCTCCTGTGTTTACAACTTAACATTAAAACTGCAGGAACAAGGAGACTGTGGAGTATAAATCCTGAGCTAAAACACAGCAACAGGGTAAGCCATTTAGTGTTTAGCTGTCAGTTCCAGCCGGTTACCTAAAATTGCTTAAACTAGGAATGGTAGACATGAGAAAGTTAGTAGGTACCTCGCAGTTAGGTCGCTGGCCCACATCTGTTGATGCAAATTTAGAGAACAAACGATAATATAGCAGGACAAAGTGTTTCTTGTGTCGGCTAAACACCACCAAGCAAAGGATGTCAATTACATTTTTATTAAGTTAGCAGCAAAAGTACGGGTTTGTTGCCACATTTCACTTTTTGCAAAACAATCACACTCACATAAAACAAACAACAGCAATGGAACTCTTGGTTTTGCTGGCAGATTCAAACTGGCAGTTTATTTGAAATAGTGCCAAAGGCATAAGAGGCTGTCAGCAATGGTGGTATATTATTAGTAAGCAATCCTGTGACAGCTTGTGCCCCTCTTAACAGATGTTTACTGTCTTTATTCTGGGTTTAAAAAACACAACTGGGCCATTTATGGCAAATAACTGAAAAAGAAGGGAATTGCTACCATTCCTAATCATCATGACTTCTGGAGCCTCAGTGGTGTTTACTGGTGTAAATTCTGTTCCTTAGCACGACTACCGGGGGGAGGTGGTGTCGGATGCCTGTGTGGTGTTGGATGTGGTCGAACCACCGTGTCGCGTTCAGGTACTGCTCCTTCTCCTGGAAGGTCAAGTCCGCCTGGGTGGAGGGAGAGAGGACAGTGATGTCATCGTTACCACGGACTGCCTGGCAAAGGTCAACCATGCGCCTAGCAGAGGTCACCGTTGCACCAATTAAAAATGAGGGCAAAATAAAAGAGCACATGAATCACAGCCAAACAAATCAGCATGTCCTTGGAAGATAAATTAGTCTTGTGCCAGTTCAGGATTTAATCAGCTGGAATTTGGAAAGTCCTGCAGCTTGACAACATCGCTGCCTCCAACCACCAGTCTGGTTTAATGGCTGTAAAATCTCATTGCACATGAACATTAAAAGATCCAAGGGTTGGACCCCATGTCCCTGAGGTTAAAAGGCCTGCCGTGTCGGAACCAAAAGTGATGCTCTGCCTGGTGGATGGGATGACCTTCCATCCCCGCAACAGCACATGATCTCCTCTTTGCTTCTTTGGACTAAATTTGTGGTTAGATTGAGGCTGATAGAGCAATAAGATTAACACACCAAAAAACCAACATTACAGCCTAATACTCACTATGAGTGGGTGAATTCCATTATACATCAGCACATCTGCTAAAGTGAAGTGGTTGCCGGCCATGTAAACTTTGTCTTGGAGGTAAAGGTCGAGGTCCTGAAAGAAGAAAAAAAACAATGCATGAGATGTGGATAGACGCACGACCTTGTTTCAGTGTATTTTGTTGGAGTTTAGGTGATTACAATTACATTTGTGAATAAATGGATGCTATAAAAACATCCATCCATCCATTTTCTATGCCGCTTATTCTCATTAGGGTCGCAGGTATGCTGGAGCCTATCCCAGCTGACTTTGGGCGGGAGGCTGGGTACACCCTGGACTGGTCGCCAATCAATCACAGTGCAGACATACAACTATTCACACTCACATTCATACCTATGGACAATTTAGAGTCGCCAATTAACCTAACAAGCATGTTTTTGGAATGTGGGAGGAAACCGGAGTACCCGAAGAAAACTCACACACGCACAGGGAAAACATGCACACAGAAAAGCCCAACAGAGGTTCGAACCCTGATCTCTTGACTGTGAGGCCAACATGCTACCCACTCTGTAAAAACATGTCCAAACTATTTGAGAATTATGGCTAACTATACATTTGTTTGCAGCTGCAGCCTTATTGGAAAGCAGTCCAGTGTGAACAGAAACAAGTGAATAAAAATGTCTACAAAATTGTTAAAGATGTACAATTAATTGGTTTTAAAAAAATCAATTCTACACAAAAAGCAGCAGAGTGTACCAGTAGACCAGCAGGGCCCCAACCACTACATAAGTGAATTATTTTAATTGTGTTACATCTTTATTTCGGTGAGCTTGCTGTGGTTTATGATGTAATGCATTATTTATATTTCTACTGCTTTCTTGGATAAAGGTGATGATATGGATGATGATTCACAATGGGCCCTAAAAATAAGGGCGCATGACAGCAGGTTCATTAACCTATATATCCGTCCGGCTGTGTGCATTGGATCCCCGCTCGCATGTGTACTATGTGATGTATATCCTGGGGGGGTAGAGCATCTCAAGCACTGACTGCCGACTTAGCACAGATGCCACACGAAACAGGCTGTTCGTTTACTCCCCTGCCAAATGACGCCAACTCTCCCTTTGCATAGCTAATCAAGCCGTCTAAACTTAGGCAGCATCATGTGCGTTTCTGTGGCCAAAGTCGTGCACGGAAGTGCTGGTCCCAGGAGAGTGGGAAGGGAGGGGTGCATCTTTAGCACTAGCGAAGGGAGCATCTTGGGGGCAAATAGAGTTATTCTGCGGCAAGAGTGGCTGATGCCAAACAAGGCATGAAGACTGCAGACTTCCACCATCAGATCCTTGCTTTTTTCCCTGTGTAGCCTACAGCCATGGTGCTGAAGCCCAGTCGAGCATCAGAGGAGAGGCGGTGCTCCCACTGCCTGACCGCCCACCCAGCACTAAGGTCACGTACAGGTTGGAAAAGTACAGATGTTTACTACTGACACTGATGCCTTTAGAGGACGGAGGAGAACTTTTGCTTATGCCAACTGTCACCATAACCCCCCCAGAAATAATGACTTTCTATATCAAGCTTGGTTAGGCAATTTATTTCCTGGTAGGCTCAGTTTTATTACATATTTTATTATTTTACTGCATTTTGTCATTGTTTCCATTTATAAATACAGATATTTTCTGAAATGTATATTTTCCACAATCCTGTGTTAACAAAATCCATCCACACAAGTGGAGTATTAAAAGAACTTTGCAGCATGCATGCAAAAAAAATGCTCCAAATCTGTCACATTGCCTGTGCAAAGCCCTCTTCAGATCACACTACGATTTTGGACCAGAATCAGGTCGGCTGGGTCATTCTATAACTTCTATCTTTTGTACTATGGGTCACTGTCATGGTGGTTAAGAAAATCTTGACTTCAGTTGCACAAAATGTTTAAAATTGCCAAAAATGCATGAGATCGCAATTGTAATTCCACAAACAAACTTACACGTGGAATTTGATGTGTTTTGTTCACATGCACGTCACTTCCCGTACGCAAGGCGTATTGCAAACACACAAATACGAGTAGCAGATTACAGTAACACCTTGATTTACGTGTTTAAAGGGCATAAAAGCGTTTTTTTAATTGCCAATTTCTTCCCCCAGTACGATATGTAAGCCCGTTCAAATCATTCTACGAAATGTGGTTGTAAAACCAAGCCTATATATAAAGTTATGCACAATTGAAAAATTCAGAAATGTGAATTCGCGCCCACAGGTCTTATCAGAATCTGCCCAGGTAGTCAACATGGAGTCGAGTGATGAGGGCAGCAGCTTTTTGGAGGTTCAAGCTTATATGTTTGAAGCAGTCGTACACCAGGAACACGAGGATGAAGACGTTTCCAGTGATGATGTTGAGGAGAAAGAAATGACTGGCAAGTTGCCATCTTTTTAGTTTACATACGGTACATGTAAATCATTCAGTGAGCCAGCCTAGCCTAGCAAAACAAAGGCTAACATCTATAAACTATCCTTACCAGTCCATGTGTTTACTAGCTCCTTTTTTGAACGCTTGCAGGTTTTCTATTCATGCCAAGCATATTCATTTACCATTTTATTTGGGTTTTTTTAAAATTGATTTTGCTTTTTAGGTGTTAATGTGACAAGAGGTGTGCTCCACAAACATTGGGGACAATTTCATTGTGTTGTTCTGACTATTCTCCAGTAAAGAAGGAGGAATTTGAGCCAGATGCTTTTAAATGCGTTGGATCAGCTGGAAATGCATAGTGCCGCATACCATCCTTTTCTTTTGTGGCGAGTACCTTTAGTGCAGTCTGGAGCCACATAATAAACCATTTTTTCAAAAAATCGAATAAAACCACGTGAAAATAAAGTTCCAAGCACAGTACAAGCACGCTCTGATTGTGTGCCCTGTACGGTACGCATTCGTCTAAGGCAGATCTGAGGTCACGCGTTGGAAATTGTCGAGCGATCCCGATCATTCCGAGTGCGTCGGACGATACAAGTTCGTCTGCTAGGGTTTTTTTTCATCAAAATTGCTTAGTAAAGACACGATAAAGGACTGTAAAATCAATTTCTAATTGATTATTTCCATTAAAATACTCTTAAAATCTACATTAATCTACGCTCATAAAATCTACAGATGCATTTAGAAAAAAATCGCCTTTCTATGCCCTTTAATTCATTCCCAGGCCAGCTCGTAACTTGATTTACTCGTATGTCAGAACAATTTTCCCCATAAGAAATAACATAAATCCCATTAATCGGTTCCAGTGCACCTATTTTTTTTCCTTTTTATGTTTTTGTATAAGAATGATGTCCACACACGGAACAATGTATAAGAAACTTATATTAAAACAAAATAAAATACAGTGTAAAGACAAAAACATGTTTTCTTAGGTGTGCTTATCTTGAAGAGCAGACGGAGATGCTGGCGAAGGTGTAGGAGAGTGGTGTAGGTTGGAGTGAGGTTTCGTATTCATACTAATGTACGGTACACTACATAATTCTATCCATCCATTTTCAATGGTGCTTATGCTCATTAGGGTCGCAAACAAAAACCACAATGTACGACGCCATTTTTGTTTCCGTGTTTGCGGTTTTAGCGCATGTAAAGGGGTGGAGCAATGATCCAAGCATTTTCATAGAAGCTGGGGGGAGGCTGTAACTATGGAGCTGCATAAACGGCGTCTACAAATTTTTTCACTCCAGACCCGGTTTCAAAAGTGTTCGTTTACAGACCCTGAAAACGTTGGCTTTGTCTGGATGAAGCGGGGGTTTGATAAAGTATTTGTGCGTTTAGGCCTTTGATCGTCTTCGTCTGCATGGGGCTTTAATAGATGTTTGTACACTCGTAAGTCACATCAAAGCTCGAATACTAAAGCAAAATGTTGTCCGAGTAACGGCTTGTAAAATCATCATACACTGCAGCGTGAGCATGCTGAAGGTATGTTTAGTGCAAACATCACTGCTCATCACCAAAGGACCACCATATTTGGCAAAATGGTATTATGGCCAAAAAGGTCAACCTTGGTGTCATCTGACCATGATACTTTTTCCCATTAGCATTTGGGAGATTTTAAGCGTGTTTTTGCAAAATGAAGCTTGGCTTGGGTCTTCCCACCCTAGCTCACAACACAGACAGACAATGGAAACGGAGGTTGTTGTCACAAGTACTCAACAGCCAGTACTTGTCTATAACTCCTGCAGCTCCTTCAATGTTGCAGTCGACCTCTTGACAGCCTTCCTACCCAGTTTTTGTCCAGTTATTGGTAATGTCACTGATTCATTTGATGAGGACTAGGACTGTGTTCTACTGTATACTTAATTGTTTTGTATGCTTCTCCTGAATGATAACGCTGAAAGATGAAAGTCCTCTGATGCCGTGGAAGCTCTTTGCTGACCAGTTTTCTAAAAGCTCAGTTTTTTAAAGGACACAAACCTCAAGTTTGTGTGTGGAAAAAATATCTGTATGTGGACATGGCCTTAAAGTGGCTGAATAAATCAATGATGGGTAGATGATGGATAATATCTTTCAATTTAAATCATATACTGTATATTTACATATGTATATGTAAAAGAAAAAAAGTGAAACAAAATTATTCAATGTCAGAGGCCGTGACATCAAAGCAGAGATTTATCTGATCCAGATTGGCCCCTATTTAAATTCAACACAGAACATTCTATTTAACACATTCAGACTATCGCTGTCAAATGTGATCAGATCTGCACTCCGAATTATTACGCCCCAAGGAGACATTCAGCAAAGGGGAGAAATGCCAGAAATTATGCATTCGGGGTTCCCACAACTGGAAAAGTAAAACCACTAACATCATAGAGACAAAGTCAATGGTTAAAGAAGCGATGGCAAAGTTTGTGCTCAGGGTCAAAATGTTTGACTTCCTCCTTGTCGTATCCCATGAATGACAGTGTGTGAGAAAAGCTATGAAGCTACGAGTTTCCTGTTTGGATCCTGGGGTGAAAAGGTTTTCAAAATTGGTGCACTTGACAGGTTGTGTCTTTGGGTCATTTCATGGAAGATGACTGGTGTTTGAAAGAAGGGTGTTATGGCCACGGCAGAAGGGGGTGGACAGAAGGGGGTGGGGGGTTCACTGGGTACCAGAGCTGAGCCGCTCAGGGCGACTTCCGTCTGTAAGTGGCACCATTAAAATATTTAAGAGGCCTGTCCAGATAACATGCTGCCGCCCAGCGTGACTCCTCCGACACGCAACAACAGTGTTGTCTCTGTTAGACAGGGCCGGGCGCACAACCACACACACACACACACACTCCACGCTGACAGGACAGTGCCAAGAGGCGCCGAGTGTCCAGCAGACCCACGGCTGGCGATCCATTTCACACTGACTGGCGTCGAGCACATAAAGGCATTTTTCTCTGTCATGAGGGGCCGTGTCACTGAAAGGCCATGCATCAGTATGTATTCCTGTCGCATGCGCCTCTAACCAGACACACACTCGTGCACACTATGGCCCAATTTGAGTGCTTCTCAAAGAATGTACTCTGAAGAGGCTTTTACAGAAGAACCTCTAAAGTTAATTAGTTGAATTCTGCCGCCCTACCACAAATACACTTGGAACCTACATATACATTTGGTACTACCCATTTGTCCTCACTCAAAAACATAACATTACTGCGACTAGCATCATATGTAGCAAAGAGACTAACATGAAAGCATGTATCGCTGCCGCTGTGCGTTCCTCCCTCATCCACAGACACTCACAGGCGACTCCGTTTTGTATGGGACATACATTAAAACAACAAAGAGCAGCAGCAGCACATAAAGGCAGCTTGACTCCCATTCAGCTGTTATGATGCTGGACAAGACACACACACACACACACACACGCACACACACACAAAAACAAAACAAAGAGAAGCAACAGAAAACAATTTTAGTAAATGCGGCATGCTCGATTAAGCAAATTTGACAATTTTGTCATTCCCCACCACCAAGATATTAAAGTTCCATAGCAAACACTGGAATACAAGTTTTCAGCATCAACATGCACATTGTCCAAGTTGAATTGTCTATTATTTCAAAGTTATACTTACATAATATATTTACATAATAAATTTGTGGTGAAAAAATTAAATCAACAAAAACAGGCTGTTTTCTGCAAAAACACATCACATTCACCACAGATGGCCCACCATTTTTACATGATTATGTCTTTAACTTTCACTGATAATGTTATAATTTTAATAATCTTTGAATGCAATGTTGCTGTGCTGTAGCTGGCTAACCCAGCCCTATTCCATTGGGAGCCCACGAGCCACATAATGCCGAAGTGGCCATCTGTGATCTGTGGGCCATCCAACGTACAGCACAGTACAGACTTCGACTGTTATTAAAATCAGGGATAGGGATAAATGTGTGGTTTTTTGCATGTTCTACCAGTGCCTGCACAGGTTTTCTCCAGGTATATTTGAAAAAAAACTTACATTTTAGGTGAGTTAGAGACTCAACATTTTTCATAAGTGTGAATGGTTGCTTGTTTATGTGTTCCTTGTGATATACTGACTAGTCCATAATGTACCTTTCCTCTTGGCCAAAGTCAGCTGGAATAGAGTCCAGCCCAAAATGTCACCTTAGTGAGTTTTACTTATTGTGGTAGTGTCAGATGACCTAGTTATGAATGCATTATCATAGATTAAACACACATGGGGCCGCACGGTGGCTGAGTGGGTAGCACTTTGCCCTCACAGTCAGGAGGTTCAGGGTTCGAATCTCCGTCGGGCATCTCTGTGTTGAGTTTGCATGTTCTCCCGTGGGTTTTCTCCGGGTACTCCGATGTTAGGTTAATTGGCAACTCGAAATTGTCCATTAGAGTATGAATGAATGTGAGTGTGAATGCTTGTATGTCTGCCCTGGATTGGCTGGCGACCAGTCCAGGGTGTACCCCGCCTCCCGCCCAAAGTCAGCTGGGATAGGCTCCAGCATTCCCGCGACCCTAGTGAAGATAAGCTGTATAGGAAATGAATGAATGAATAAACACACATGGGCATGAAATGTACCTTCAGTACTATTCTGATGTCGTCCTTGCTACAGCCGTCCAGCTTGCTGACTCGGTACTCCAGCCACTGATGCACCACAGCTCGGTCCTCTGCAGAGCCACCCAGCAGCTCAAGGCGCTTGGCCTCTTTCACCAGGTGGCAGGCAATAGTCACCAAGCCCACCAGGGGGGCACCGTTATTATTCTGCAGCACAGGGACCTAAGGAAAGGCAGATTAGCATTAACTTCATCATTTAGTTAACAACTGGAATGATCAGGCTGTATTTATGATCAATAACAATGTCCACAGCCAGTAAGTGGAGCCCACTCTCCGTAGTCCATGGACCAGCACATACGTTTTCTGCTATTATGCTCATCAATAAGTGGAAATTCACGCTCAAGCTAAACAAATCCAACCATCCATTGTCTATGCCGCTTATCCTCATTAGCATCGCAGGTATGCTGGAGCCTATAGCTGGGTCAGCTGGACAGGGCACATATAGACAAACAAACATTCACACTCATATCTATGGACCTAATTTAGAGTCGCCAATTAACCTAAAATGTATGTTTTTGGAATGTGGGAGGAAACCCACACACGCACGGGGAGAAGATGCAAACTCCACAGATGCCCAACGGAGATTCGAACCCTAAACCTCCTGACTGCGAGGCCAACATGCTACCCGCTCAGCTAAACAGGTGAAGAAGTCAATTACACATAGAACGGCAACAACATTCATTCACACATGGCTAGCTTATCGTTAGCATTTGCTCCCTAGCAAGAATGGCCTCACAGCGACATGTAGACCACTTCGTTTCTAACACAATATGCCGCGCGGTTTTTATCACCTTTCTTTCCCCGCGAGTACTGTACTTATTGGGCCTTTTCAGCCCTAAATACTTCTCAAGCGACGACAGCTCCCGTAGCGCCATGTCTCCGGTGGAAGGAGGACGGAAAGAAGACCTCATCTGCGTGACAGCTGATTGGCTGTTTGGCCATTGTTTCCGCCCAAAGATGTTTGAATGATTGCTGAGTTGACCAATTGTAAACCAAAGAGGAGCGACGGGTTATGTTGTGTTATGTTATCAGTGAAAACATACAATAACAAAATAAATGCAGCATATAGATAACCAGATAGAATAATACAACAGATAGATATATGCATGCATGCCACTGAACATAACAGTCCTCTCCAAGCATGGTGGACTGATCAAAAGGAGTTTTGTGCAGAACTGCCCGTTCAAACTACCACGTCTCTTCACAGAGGTTCTCTGTGAGGATTTGCGGTCAAAGGGAATCAAAGATGACAGCATACAGAATTTCATTCTCGAGTCCTGCAGCAAAAGTTGACTTGCTCTGCCTTGTCTGCGTCTGCTGTGTGACCCGACGCGTGTCACGTCTGGCTGGATTTGCACTCCCCGTCTATGATGTCCCCATAATGAAATGTCACCTGTCAGTCAACTTATTAACCCTGTAGTGTGCAGGTGTGTCGCATATACGTGCAACTCCAGAGAGCGACAGCGAGGAAAGAGGTGACCCGGGCATGTTTGGAACGTCTCACCTGAATGTCACAGCTACCGGTCAGAATGCGGTGATACAAATGTAATCCCGGATTTGGATTTTAGGAAATAATGCCTCATATGGACTTCAAACCATCTTTGAGCATCAGCAAATCTCATGGGACTTTGGAGGAGAAGTGTGAAGATAACCATAGAACCCGGAAATAGAACTCAACTTAGAAATCATCAGCTGCTGATAAAACTTCTTGTTTAGCATCTTTCAGTGTCGGGAAAAGTGTCATATAAATGTGATATATTATTATTATCAACAATACTGCCAAAAGACCACAGGGCGTCACCATCAATGAATGTCTGTCACGTGTTAAATGGGGAGTGCTTTTGCTTTATTTAAGGTGTATTATACTCTTTTATTTATACTTTTATGACAGTTAAAAATAGACATTGCATCACCACTTTAGATAAACTGCCACTAAAGCTTGTAAACAGCAAATTAATGAAGGATCATTAAGTTGTTTTTGTGCATTTTCAAACACTATTATTAAACCCTATTAGCACAGCAAGGGACAAATTTAACCCCCTAGACCGAAATCAAAAACACCATCTTATTCACAACAATAATTTGCGTACTGACCCAAATATAAGACGGTATTTTTTTCTGTAGAAAAATGTCTAAAAAGGATGAGTTGGGTTATATGGAGGAATTCCAACTCAGACTTCTTCCCAGGAATCAATATTAATACATTTATAAGTCCTGTCACAAAAGCATTTTTACCCTAGAACATGGGCCATCATATATTTGGGGGTCTAGGAACAACCAAACACCTTCCCTCCAAGTGAATGAGAGCTTTTCTCCCTGTCACTCACACTCACCGGTGACCTGGAGAGGTGCTGCAGCGACAGACTGGAAAAAGTGTTTCAAAAGTTGGCCAAGTTAGCAAACAACAGAGCAGAATGCAACATTTAGTGGGGAAACGTTCTTTTTTAAAGTAAAAAAAAGAGGGGTTGTCCCATATTCAGGTCAGTACTGTGCTTGCAAAACAAAGCTGCAATTTTTTTCCCTCGTCGTGAAGCTGTCCTCTTGGCCACTTAATATAAGTGAACAGATGATATTTTTAAAGCCAATTTGTTGAGAAAAAAGCCGTTCCAGTAAACAGATTAATTATAGAAATGAGCACTATCATAACTGATTAGACGCAAGGCCAACTCTATTCCCCTCCCTTTTTTTGCGGTTTATTTATTGGCCGCTGCGTACGTCACACACGTTTTTCCCTCTGCTAGGCCTTCCATAAATGCATGCCTGCAGCGTTAAAGTGCGTCTCCTTTAACTAAATGCCTCCAAGCTGCCACATCCTGTCTGTACTCAGGCGGGCTGAGGACAACGATCCCCACAGCGGCTACGACTAACCGTAGCCCGTGGGAGTTTGGACGACTGCGATACACAATATGGGGTCGCATTAGTAAGGGAATCTACAACGGGGGGGTCAGCTATAGCGCCGTGGGGCTTCCCGAGGCAGGCATAGCCATAAACGCAGCCCTCAGTCCTGGTGGATGTGTCCTCTCGTCCTCCCGGTCTGCAGCCTGCGATATGCTGTTACGCTGATTTGTCATCATTGGACGGGCCTGTCTCCTCTGTTACCTTTCAGGACCTGTGAAACATCTCAGACGGAATGCTGTAGTTTAGACGCAAAGATGCAAAAAGGATGTGGACTGTCAGTACCGATTGCACACTGGCTGCACCCCAAATTATTATTTCATTAGGTGATGAAATATGGGCATACACTTGCCACGTATCATGAACTAAACTTAACCAAGCAGGCAGCAATTCCAGTATTTTGTTTTCTGATCAGTCTCAAAAAGGTCAACAAAAATGTGACCATTTTGTGTGATCTTTGATGGTGATAATGATAAAATTGATCACGCATGCTTTCTTCTTCTAAGCCGCCAAAGACAAAAACGCCTCAAGTGACACAATTGAAATGTTATGTGTCATCCATTTGCTGTTATTTAGGGTCACATGCTACAGTTCCAAAAAACAGCAGACAAAATACAATCAACAGTGTTATTTAAAAAAATATTTTTAATAAATGAATTAAATCTTCACCACGTCAAGACTGCCGACCACTTTGAACTTTCTCCCCCATTTTTGGACCAACTCTATCACATACTTGCATTTTCCATTTTCCCAATACTTGCATCAAAAATTAGTTTTTTTGTCCTACAGTGTCTTAGTTTTGCACCTAACAACCTTATATTCTGTTTGGCCAGTAATGTGTTATTATGCGTAGTCAAACGCCCAAACAAACATTTCTTTTTATTGAGTGTGACTGCTAAATAACCCGCCATGGGGCCAAAGAAAGTGGCGAGCTCCAGCGATTTGATAAAGGTGAGAAAGACTATTCAATTTGATCTTGCCAGGATGTATGGGACGTACGCATCAAGAGGACCTTCCCGCCATTCATCATTTATACTAATTATTTCACATTGTTTTGTAGATGTAAAACTAGAATGATTTTTTTTTTGGATTTCTTTTTTTATTTGGTTTATTTGACAGGAATGGTGCACATTAATTAGCATTAACAATAGCACCAGAATGAACTAAAAGGCTGTTTTTCATCCGTTGTCCGTGGATGTTAAACATTGTCTCTCTAAAACAACACAAAAAAACAAACAAAAAAACAATGCAAATGCAGATTAATGCAAATGTTAAAAGGGGTGTCTAGAATGGATTAATTAAATTTGTATTGTTTTCTATGGGAACATTTGGAACAAACTGGTGAGAAAAACAGAAGTTCCCCTTCACAGCAATCCCTAGTTTTCCGTGGATAATTGATTCCAGACCCGACTGTGATAACAAAATATCAGCAAAATAGGATTCCTTATTTATCAATAAACTAAATATATTCACAGTTAGCCCATAAAAAACCTGTTTACCGCCTTCTAAATTCAATTATCAACATTATTAGAGCCCTCTAGACATGGATGTGCTCACCTTTACACTCATATTACCCAATATAGTACACATAACAGAACATAAGACATAAAAGACGTAACATGTTAGCATTGGGAAATATCCTTCTTTGTTTTGTTCCTGTTCTTTGAATGCCTTTGAATGTGTTTGTATTGTAGTTCATTAAGCTGTTTTTATGCATGAAAATGCTTGATTCCTTGGTGCCCCCTATGGGTTGTGCTCAAACTGCTTTGAAATACATGCCGTATAATACAGACATCCTTAAAGTTGTATACTCAGTAGACAAATGGTCTTACATAGACTCATCTATCTAAGGTGCCCTTGCACAGATGTTTTGATGATAGCGGCCATGTTTTTCAAATGATTGTGCACAAATTCTGCACACGGGTGCTTGTCAGTGTGTTTACAAAAATTGGTAGTGATTTGGCTGAACACCCTAAAGTTACAATGGGTGTTTTGTCAATCGCATGCGGGCATGATTTGCCAACTTTTCACCCTTTTGTGTGCAGCGAGTTCATAAGATTGGGCATCCAAGTCATGACAAGCGGTGGTCCACACTGTGCCTTTTGGCTCTACCGGTGCAAAAGAGACCGAGGATGCCAGGAAAGCAGCGTCTCCAGGCACGGCCTTTGGGCCTTCATGATGGCAACAGTGATGGGATTATAGGATGCACTGTTCTCTGCTGCTGCATGTACAAACAGGCACCCAAAGGCTAAAACCAACAAGCTGGTCCTACCCCCCACCATCGCCGCCTCCTCCATCATCACATGCAAATGTATGTTTACGAGGCAGTGACAGGGGTGGAGTGATGACATTTTTGTGGCATTTCATGTCTTTCCCTTAACATTTGTGACACGAGATTAACGTTGGAAGACGGGCTCACGCGGGTGTGTGTGATCAGGAAGAGGCCCCCGAGAGACAAACAAACCAGCGATAAAAGGCACTTTCTCCATTTCCCTCCTCTTCCATGCCAAGCCAGGAGGCTGTGGGACACGCTGGGGGACACGGTACCAGCAAACAACAAAACCATGCACTCCCTGCCTGCCTGCCTGCCAGCCAACAGCAGCAGTCACTTAAGACTATTAATTACCGCTCTGAATTTCCTCCTCCTTAGCCGGAGTCATCCGTGTCCCCCTCAGACAAACAACCTCAGTGGGAGGATGCTGATTATGATAGCTTGTGAAAAGTCAGATTGTCTTTTATTGGAGTTGCCCACTGGCCATGCAGGTTCCTCTGCAGCTCTCTCGCTCCGCGTCTGTCCTCCATGATTCACAGACAAAAGCTCGAAGGAAGCGGTTACACCGCCGCTCTTGATGAGAGATGCTTCCTCACGTGCGCGAGCTTGGACCACGCACGCACGCACACACACACATAAGGTTATGTGTGTGTGCAGGAAGTGAAGTTTAACCTCAGAGTGCAGCCACTACTTGGACCATGCTGCTGTTTTGTCTTCCACCAGCAGAGAGCACTGTGGGTCTTTCAAAAACACACAAACAAGCTTTTCTATGCGTCTCAAATAAAAGAAGCTTTCACTTGGTTTGAAACTAAGACATGAAAGAGCCAAAGTCATGGAGTAATGTCTATTGTCGCAGAACTCTTTGCCAAACACTTATTTAGTCACTTTCAAGACAAATTAACATGAAAAAAATATTATACAGGCCTTTTCGGTCATATGTTTTCAATATGACATTTTTTAAATACCTTTTTAAGGGCTACATTTATTTATTTATGGCTTTGGTGTTATTAAGTACCAGTGCTGCACTGAAAAATTAAAAGTCGCATTTTTCCCAGTCATACAAGAATAAAGTTTAAATTTCTAGCAAAATTTAATTATATTGCAAAAGTACACAAAAGGTTTTCCATGTTAGGAAAATGTATGAAAATATTTTTGATAAAAAGTAATAATATTATGAAAATATTTTTCCATATACAAAATAATACAATATTGCAAGATTAAGTTTTCAATTTTAAAATAATAAAAAAACATTTTTTTAGAAAAGAAAAAATGTACTCTTACAAAAAATACAATTTCAAGCAATATGAATTCATTTCATTTTACTTTTTGTGAATAAAACGATTTGGTTTTGTATACAATTGTATTATTTTCAAGACTAAAGTTTATTCTATATTATTGTGATATTATTTGTATTCATACATATAATACATACACTGTTATTGCAGCGCTTTTCAAATAGTGGGGGCAGGCCCCACTGGCAGACCTGCCAACATGTACAAAGTTATTGTACTCAACATTCCATTTGACTCTTAAATACGCTTGCATGCGTCACTCGTCCAGTTTCAGTTTGGAGTTCAGTCTGCACCAAAGATTCCTATCAGTTTCTCAAGGGGTTAGGGGGTACGGTGGAGGATGTTGACATTTCTGTCCCCTGGGGAGGGAGAGCATGACAGAAAATAAATGAGAAGTACAGTATTAGGGTGTGCCTAATGTTGTGGCCAGTGAGAGTATATTTATATTTTTATTTTTTGAAAGTGTTAAAAAAGTTGAAAATGTCCAAACGAGCATTCTGGGACCTTTTCCATCCTCGGTGCTCATCTGTCTTCATGTCTTTAAGCCATTAGTTTGATTCACTACCACTGGAGAGGGAAAGTGAAAGCTCAGGCCTGCACTTGTCTCTCCTATGACTACGTTCGCTATATATCCCTTTAGCTTGCCGCTTTATGGTCCTGCTAGCCCGAACGTGTGTGTGTGTGTGTGTGTGGACGGAGACGAAGAATAGTAGGGTAGGGGTGTTGAGGAGGGGGTGAGATAGATATGGGCAGATTCACTGGGTTATTTGTCCCTCTTCCCCTTCTGTGAGAGCAAGGAATCATGGTCTGCCTGACAGGTCGCCACCGCCCGTCGGGGGTGATCTATATGAGACCCTCTTTATTGGCAATTTCAGGCCAGGGACAGATGAGACTGCAGCCAGGCAGCCGGACAGCCAGACTGTGATAAAAGCGTCCGGGACTCACCTGTGACTCTGACGCTGAGAAATAATGGATCACGTGCAGCTACAGTATGTGCTGTGTGCGCTCTGGCCATGTATGGGCCATAAATGTGTGTGTTTGTGCTATAGATGCCGTATAATGTACGGGTGCTGTCATGCCCGCAGGTCTCTGTTATGTATGGAGGGATGCTTTGGGTACTTTACATATTTTTGAAATGTAGAGTAAATAATTCAACTGCGAATTTGTCCATGACTTATTGCTTTTGGCCTCCTTGGAGTAGCAAATTCCATACAGTGAAAACATTAAAAAGCATGTGACAACGTCTGCAATAAAACATTCAAACAATCACAAGCGCTCAAAACTTCACCATTCTGCTTGATCCAGACCCGCAATTTCTGCACAATCCTTTCTCCCAAGACTGCAGGAACACATTTCCCATTTTTCAAAGTCTCGAAGCGCACGAGGCAAATCAGCGGGAACTGGCATGACAACACTGAAGCTCGGCGCAGACAATATAACCCCGGGCCACCGCTTCGTGCTGCTCGATGAAAGACACAAGCTTGCAAAGTAACCAACACCATGAAATAGCCCTGTAATGAACAATTGCTCTCCCCTTCATTCAGAACCAGCCATTAGGTCCGTCTCTGTGTGTTCAACTCCTAATCGATTAATAACAGTCTGCAGAGACATTGATCACTGGCTTGCTTTCATAGGGGGAGAGGTTCAGGCAGCTTTTGGAAGTGTGTCACACTACAATAGGAGTTGAGCCAGGAAATTATTCCCCCATGGACCAGGATGTTAGGCACATCTCCGTATTTCCCATATAGGATCAAACATCAGTCAATGACTGCATCCATAGAGAGAGCAGTTTGTGTGCTGTGCATGTGTACCTAATGTTGTGGTACATATACAGAAATCCCTCGTTTATTACGGTTAATTGATTCCACACCCGACTATGATGAGTGAATTTCCTCAAAGTAGGATTCCTTATTCATAAATGAAATATGTGTATAGTTTGAGCACAGAAAACCTATTTATATTTAGCAATTTTCTGCAGTTTACATTATTAGAGCCCTCTAAACATGAAATAACACCCCTATAGTCATCTTTACGCTCATATTCCCCAACATCCATCCATCCATCCGTTTTCTATGCCGCTTATCCTCATTAGTGTCGCAGGTATACTGGAGCCCATCCTAGCTGACTTTGGGCGGGAGGCGAGGTACACCCTGGACAGATCGCCAATCAATCGCAGGGCAGTATTCCCCAACATAGAAAACATACAATAGCAAATAAGCTATTTAAGATATCGACAACACATATGCTCATGTGTTGCTGTAAATGTGTTTCAGTGCTCGAGGGAGCTCAGCAGGGGGTGGCTGACAGGAAGTGATGTTTGGCAGTTCAGAATTGAGCTTTAGCTTAGCGTGGGTTTTGGCTTGTGCTTGCTGTGAGATCAAAACTCAATCAAGTCTGGGGGCTTGTGTCTCATTACAGCAAGTGACCAGTGCAGAATGCTACAAATTGTCACAACATCTTTGAATGTGTCTTCTGAATACCTTATATTTGTATTTAAATTTTGGCAAAAAATACGTCAAATTTGCTTAAATATATACATTTTTGGCTAACAATAGTCCATGATTTATAAATATAATTTTGAAAAATCATGATAGAGCAAAGCCGTCAAATTCCAGGTGAGGGGTTACATTCATATTTTGTTTTGTTATTTTTTTCTACGAATTTTGTGCGTTTATAGCATGATGATAACCATAGAGCCAAAAATGTAAAAAAAAAAAGTTTGCTTTAGATGTTATGAACAAAAAACAGAATGCACTACTTCAATGCAACCATCAGAGGTGCTGTCCACGCACCTGCAACTAATCTGCGCTCGGAAGAAGAGAACGTGACTTCATCTGGGGGAGGTTGAGCTACATCACCGCATCACTACTCTGGCATAGAAACAGGAGTCCAGAACATTCAGGGAAAATATATTTAAGAAATAAACACATTTTGGTTTAATAACAGAGTGAATAAAAAAATAACAAATGGATTGTAATTAGAATAGCGCCATGATAATTGGCAAAACTACAAGCGCATGAATTGTCGTCCTTCTACTAATTAACTTAATAAAGTGGAACAATTTTGACATTTAGGGGGCCTCATTTGCTTCGCAGCGGCAGTCCGGCGTTTCTGATAACGTGTAGCGACAGGATCAGAGAAAAGTCTGTTTATCTGGGGAATTGAAGGCTAAGAGAGGTCTGGCTTGGTGATAGGTACTGTCCTGGTGAAGTTTTTCTGATTGGGAACTCTGTGTGTGTGTGTGTGTGTGTGTATAAGTGAGAGACAAGCCCAGTTATTACTTAAATGGCCTATGATACAATCCCAATCATTATTGTCCATCTTTATAATCTTGAATTTGTGGCCTTTGCCCCCGGTGTCTGCACACTAGCTGGTGGCGCTGCGTTCTGTCTCGGTCAATCTCCCTCTTATTAATAAAGCTATCAGATTTAACAATGCACAGAAAAGCCGAGGCACGAGTGCTCTGTTTGCAGACAATCATCGCCATCCACCTGCGGGGGGACCTGCTAGCGCTGGTGGCTAAACGCATCCTCCATCAAAACATCACAAGTCAAGTCGCTTTCTCTCTCCTTTCCGGCCACCTTCAAACCGTAACCCATTTATCTTGAGATAATGTTGTCAGATTGTCAAGCAAACTCTCCGCTGGGAGCCAAGACCAAAGCTGATTACGGGAGGAGGAGAGTGGTCACCACTGAACGAATAGTCCCTTTCCCCACAGTGTTACTGGGCTTTGGGCCCGTTGGTTGCTTCATGCATTAGTTAGACCACAAAAAGTACACTATTGATGAAACTTTGTGGATGGGTTGTACATGCCCACAGCAAGAATACAAATATTTGTCTATCAATGTATTTATATGTATTGTATACATGACGCTGTGATGCAAAAGAGCCTTTTTTATCCCGGCCTCTCTAATCAAAGCCGAGCGATGATTGATTCCTCCGGTATAACGTTTAGTGGGAATGAGCTAGATAGAGATGTCCGCCCATGTCATGTCCCCTCTCGTTCTGTGTGTGACACCCCAGTTTAGCCGTGTAATGACCCGGGACTAATGCCTTTCATTTGACTCTATCAGGGTCAATGTCAGCGGCTGTACCCTGCACTGTTGACCAGTCAGGTATACTGTAGAAAAATGAACGGCTTATATTCTCCATTCACTACATGAATTATTATGTGTGTACTTGCATATCGTGTGAACTGTATTTGATTTTTTGCATTTTTATTGTTAAACAAATCATTAAAATATGTTTTTATCATCATCATTATTATTATTATTGTATAATGATTTTATATTTTTTAATTCATAATATTTTTATTATTAGGATAAACGGTCATTCTGGGTAGACCAGCACTAGATAGTGATATTTCATATTTCTTGTTGTAGACAGTTGTGGCATGACTTGTTTTTACAATGCCAACAACTTCAAAGATCCACTTCTGTCACTGTTATGCTAAAAAAACGAGACACAAAATACAAAATACATCAATGTAATAAGCTGCAGTCCCCAGTGCACCCCCTGCGGACTTTTTTGGGACCCGGCCTCAAGGGGGCTCCTGATGTCCAGTCTGAAGTTAGTACTACAATTTTTTCCAATTTGACTGAAACTTCTCAACGGAACCTATTAGTGTTAACCAAACACACCTGGAGCAAAAGAAGGCTTTACCGAACCCAACGTGATGATTTCTGACATTGGATTCTGAAAACTTTTGTATGTAGGAAATACAGTACCTAGGACAAGTTTTTCCTTCAACTGGAGTTGAGTATTTGGAGCAAAAAGGGTTCAGTCACAAAGGCAGCTTCAAAACACAAACATATGTCTGGTTCTGGCCTCCTCTTTTCTGCTAATTTCCTATGGGCATTATTCACTTACAGGCAGACAAGCAGAGATTTGTATCAGTCCGGATAGAAAAAGACTTCCTGAAGATAGTTAACAAGGAAGTGCTGTTTATTAGTTGGGGCACTCATTAAACGAATGTTGTTGGTAGTCAGTTTTTTTTATTTTTTTTTATTTTTTAGCACAGCTCAAAACGTCTTCATACCTGTGGATCCTCATAGTTAGTAATACAGCAGTCCTTGTCTGACACGTCATAGGTGTCAAACAAGTCATAGGATTTTTAATGTAAATCCGAACCTAAATCAACACCTAAGTCGCTCACGATGTAGATAAAACACAAGAAGGGTCATACAAAATACAATAATAAAAAGATAATAAGAAGGACTGTTAATGAAAAAAAACAAGATACGCAAAAATACATAGTTGGGAACCTTTGTTTTTAAGTAATTTATTGGAGTGCGTCGTGTACACCAAACATCATATATCCACAAACTGTAATAAGATGCGAGTTTGGTGAAGTTTTTAAGTGATTATATCATCAGAGGCAGGGATATTGCCAAGATAATTACGGGTTTGGAAACCGCTCGTCAAAAGCTTTGATTTGACATGTGAGTCAAGTACTGATTTTTGATTGTGTTACAAGTAAACCCGGACCCGGGCCCGGATTAATGATTTACAATAGCCAGTGAATCGGTTACTACAGATAGACCAAGTTTGAAGATGATTTGATAAAAAACTTTACATGTTTGGCATGCTGGACCCCTAACTTAGACCTATTTTTGTATTGTACATTTTCAATGTACAACACAAAAATAAAATACGGTGACGCCTTGGTTTTCGTACAAGCCATTTTCCCACAAAAAATACTATTAATACGTACAATTAATACGTAGGAAAATGCTTGGTGTGGTAGGAGCTTGAGCTTAGCTCGTAGACTTCCACGGCTGAGAGCACTTTCGCCCGGCTGGGTGGTACGTCTAGACTTCGATACTATGGAGATCTCAGGGACGAGTCCAAGAAAAAACCTTGGCTCTACGGAAATCAATGTCCAAAAGCTGGGCGTAAAATGGAAAACTGAAGCTGCTCTGTACAAACAGACCCGATGAGCAAAAAAAGAACTACAAAACTTAACACATACGTCATTTTCACTTCTTTATTCATACGTGACGCTGATTTTGTATCAAAATAAACCATACCAAAAAACATGGACAAGCTGTATAGCAGCACCCTTAGGCATCCCTATGTAGTCAGAATGGTACAATCTTGTTCACATATTTTTATTTGATTTGACGTCAAGATTGATAATCTAGTCCAGGGATGTTAAACTCGTGCCAATGAGGGCCGAGACACTGCAGGTTTTCTGCAGGTTTTTGTTTTAATGATCATCACCTTCTTCAGTTTGATGGAAGGAGTTCATCAATCAATTCACCTGCTGGAGTAACTAGTTGGTGAGGAAATCTCCATTGTCTTGGCCCTGCAGGGCACGAATCTGACACTTGTGGTCTACTGTTAGACTGCAATACCTAATGTGACCAGGAAATTGTACTCAGAGGGATGGATAGTGGATTAGCAGAGAGATAGTGGTTGTTTAGAGTTGGGATACTATCAACAGATTCTGGCAGATGACTCCTGTAGATTTGGGACAATATCGGCAGATTCTGGCAGAGGAATAATTTAGAGTTGGGAATCTTTGTGTCATCTTTATTATGTATGTTTTTTTTGTTCATAGAATGCACACCGAATAATTAACAACTCTGTATCCTTTAAGAATGCATTCATTCATTCAATCATTTTCTATACCGCTTGTCCTCATTAGGGTCACGGGGATGCTGGAGCCTATCCCAGCAGACTTTGGGCGAGAGGCGGGGTACACCCTGGACTGGTCGCCAGTCAATCGCAGGGCACATATAGACAAACAACCATTCACACTCACATTCATACCTATGGACAATTTAGAGTCACCAATTAACCTAACATGCATGTTTTGGGAATGTGGGAGGAAACCGGAGTACCCGGAGAAAACCCACACACGCACGGGGAGAACATGCAAACTCCACACAGAGATGCCCAACGGAGATTTGAACCCTGGTCTTCCAGATCTCCTGACTGTGTGGCCAATGTGCTAACCACTCATCCACCGTGCGGCTAAGAATGCATTCATGACAAACAAATGATATTTTTTAGAAAAATGTCTGAAAAAGACAGCTTACAATTGGGGGTCTGCTGCAAGAAAGCTGACAGCTGACGACCTCTCAGAGATTATGTCAGAGCTTTTCTCCCTGTGACTCTGAGACCCGCACGAAAATAGGTTTGCAAACAACAGATGCTAAATTTAAGATAATGATGATCAATGAAGCCGAGTCACTGGTGTGCATCTAAAACTGTTTTTCAAATAGCATTTGATCCAAGAAGGGAGCTCTTATTTTCAGGTAAATACGGTAACAAAGACGTTCCAACTAGTGATAGTGATACCATATATTTTATGAATTTGGGGGCAATAACAGACACAAAGTCCTTGATGCGACCTGTCGGAAGCCAGCCAGACGATGTGTGCAGCAGCCGTGACTAAGCGCACACAAATCAACTGCGAATAAAATAATGCAATGAGGGGGTGAGGTGGCGTATTATATCCATTTCCATTTTGGGGGGTTTTGAAAGCGGGAAGTATCTGACTGAGACGGACAGCTCCATCATTACCAAGCGAGACAGAACGCTTCACCTTCCCAGTCCAAGCAGGGCGTACGAGGGGGGCGGGGCCAGTCAAAGAAGAACGGGTTGCCTGCCTGTCATCTCTGTCTTGTCCATGCTTGCCAATCTCACTAACTATTCTCTCTCTCCCACACAAACCCGGGCTCTGGCTCTCTCTCCATGGCCGCCTTTTCTACCAGTGCTGACAACCCACATATAATTAAGGCCCATGACCACAGCACTACCTATGAGTGGAGATGACAGCCAGGGACCGTACCTACAACTCCTCTCCTCCGCTTCCTCTGCACCGGTCGAGCAGCAGCGCAGTGGGAAAAGCTGAGGGACCGTCACAAAGAGGTCTAATTGGTTGGCTCATACACCCAGTAAGGGTGCGTCTGGTTGGGCGTGAAGAGGCATGGGGTTGGCTCACTGTAACCCCACCCCTTCACTACATCTAAAACTAAAAGGGCACAACATGTCTGACAAACTTGTAGGTAAAGCTTTAGCTGCTGGAGCTACAAATTCTGTCCCCAATGTAAGTGGACTGCAAACACTGCAAATACATTCAAATACAGCGGAACCTCAGTTAGCAAACGCCCTGGTTAGCATGTTTTTCAAGTTCACATGGAAACAAGAATTGTTAGTTGACTGTAGCTGTTTGCCAAGCAGCACTTTTACAAGTCTTGATCACAGCTGCAAAATAATCCACCATGGAGCCAAAGAAAGTTGCAAGTGCCAGCATTTTTTATAAAGAAGGTGAGAAACACTACTGAATTTTAGAGATAACTCGTGGCAAAACACGATCCAAATTGCCGTCTTTATCGACCACCAAGTCTTCAATCAAGATGAAAGTAACATGAAATGTTAATCATTGATATGCATTTCCAAGTTTTTTCTGCATGTAAAACCATACAAACGTTCTTCATTTTAACATCATGCTAGGCTTGCATATTCCCTGAAGAAAAACCTACAAGTTGCAGCTACCACATCTTTAGCTGACAGACAAAAAAATGGCAGAGCCCTAGGCTTTATTTTAAGACTTGTAGTGAAGCCTATGTTTTGTTTTCTACGGTTGTGTTATAAGAGGAAGGACCTTTTTTCTTTCATGATGTCATGAAAACTCAGAACTGTTAGAAGATCAATAAAAAAGGGCCACTTTGATATTTTGCATTTTGTAAACCAATCCATAAACACTATAGATAGATAAATAGGTCATTAAAATGAATCCTGTCTATTTGCTTTGGTATATCATAGAAAAATCCATAATTTTATTAAACTTTATAAAATTTTTTGGGCTAGTTTTTTCATTTTAAATGTTGTTTTTTATTCCACAAATACTTAAACGTATGACTTTATTCCCATAATATTTTGACTGTTGTGATTTTTGCAATATAATCTTCCAAAAATGTAAAATTTTTTTTTTAATTCTTATAATATGACGACTTTAGAAAATAATGTTTTTTTCTATGATATTTCAATTTTAATACGTTTGATTTTAATTTACTCTGATCGACTGGCGACCAGTCCAGGGTGTACCCCGCCTCCTGCCCAAAGTCAGCTGGGATAGGCTCCAGCATCCCCGTGACCCTAATGAGTATAAGCGGCATAGAAAATGAATGAATGAATGAATGGGTTTCATTTATATTTTGTATTATTAAAATTATTAATAATTAAATTGTTGTTATTGATTTTCCTCATAACATTTCAACTTTAGTCTCGTAAAATAGAGCCGTTTTGTCATTATATTATGAGTTTACATTTTAACTATAACATGCTGGGTTTTTCCCTAATTTTACTGTTTTGGCTTTTCATGTTCTTGTTGAATTGTGTTTTTTTAATCCGCCATGGGGCCGCACTTTGAGCACCCCTGGTGTAGCGTTTAATGTAACAATAACACACAAAAAAGTGTCCCGCCTCCCGTGCTGCAGCCAGGCAGTGACAATCACCGCCAGTGTAGGACGTCAATTCGGTCCGCAGACCCCACGCTGTTGTGACCGTGCTAAGGAAAGGGGGAGGGTGTTCAGTCGGTCGGCGAGCCGTCAAGTGATTAGAGCAATTATTCGTCAAGGATCTGTCACGACCAATCACATCTGTTCCTGAGACAGGCCTGGGGAGTGACCCAGACCTGCCTGCGTTGGGCGGACCGCAGCCCTGGCTGTGTGCGCCTGAATGGTACCGCTAGGGATGATGGGTGATTGGCGACTGCTCTCAGGGGGAGCAAAGGTGTCTCGGAACTATTGTGGCGCCAGATCTACGTTGCTTGAAGTGTAGCCAAACTCTGTGCGCTGATCTCCTAGTATTTATCTTTGCAGCACAGTGCGGTCCCGCCTGTACGCGTGCTGTCTAAGAGCCAAACACAGCTTGTGAACGTTCTACCTTTTTAAAGATGAAAGATTTTCACTTGGGTTTCACTCATACCGGTGTTGTCCTGAGATGCTTCGTGAAAATATATACTAGAGGCACCTATAAGTCGGCTCATCTGCACCCAATCTTAGACTTTCAGTCCATATTGTTTGGCTGTGCTGTGACTCGAACAGACTTTTGGTAGCCCGGCAGCATCGCAATCGCTATTAGAGGTTCCTACAGACGACCCAAGATGCTGCGTTGCTCTTGGTCGCCACCTGACCTCCACTAGCCTCAAAACAGAGCAGCATTTCCTGCACATAACATCAGGAATAATCATCCCGGTTTGCTACCTACCTTGGTTTGGCTCATTTTGGTTACAGTAAGAGAACAACATGTAAACAACCAAAATGGGTGACCCACAGTCCTGTTTTCCCAGGACCTGATTATTTTCACATCCTGTCCTGGTTGTTCTGTTTTTTTGTTTTTTTTTAAAGAAAGTGATGAAAAGCATGGCTCTCATCGTTCTTCATTGGGCCATTCAAAAATGGGCCAATTTTATTTCATATTTTTTGGTTATTTGTCCATTGAGACTTGAAAAGAGAGAACTATTAGATTATTAGACATATCATTTCATTACAGACATTATAAAGTCATTTTAGCACCAAAGAGATATTATTTTAGGCATAGTAAAACATGTCGAGTAACCTCTAAAAATCTGAATTTGTGCCTTCGGTTAAAGATAGTATTTTGTGATATAGTAATCCCTCGTTCATGGTTCAGCTAATTGGTTCCTGGGGTGACTGGGAAAAGTGATTTTCCACAAAGTAAGAGCATATAAGAGAATATGTTTACAACTTTCTAAATACACTTTTTAAAATTATTACAACCCTCTAGAAATGAAACAACACCCCAATAATCACTTTTACACTCATATTACCTAGTACAGTAGACATAATCATAGTAGAAAATAAGACATATTAGAGATCATTAAGATGTTCCTGAAGCTGGAGGAGGACGGACAGGAAGTGACGTCGGGGTTCAGAGTTGAGTATTTTTATTATATTTGTGAAATCATTCACACCAGAAATAAATGCCTGTTGCTCCAGTGATCAAGTCTGGTACTTGTGTGTCTGCAGTAACATCACCGACACCAAGTGGCCGGCGTAGAATACAACACATCATGTCTCTGAATGCGTTATATTTGTGTTTTAGTTCATTTAGCTATTTAGCCGAGAATGCCTCATGTAGGTATGCCAATGGGACGACTGCATAACATTTTCCATCCATACAAAGAATTTTGTTCCGCGTGGAGCGCTTAGATCGCCAGTGATACATTTAACGAGAAAAAAGGCATAAAATATAACCGAAACGGTGCGCATGTGTACCGAACCGAACATGCAAAACCGAAACGGTTCAATACATCCACCGTGTGAAGAGTTAGGTGCACCTTCTCATATCTGTAATCAGCCAGCAGAAGAGAATGTTTGTGTAAAGGGCGTATTCATGTACTCACTAGTACCCGACATGGGCAGATGGGTGTACGTTTGTTAAGTGGGCTAATCTGCCTTCGCCTTTTAAAGCAGCGACCACTAAGAATAGCAAACAGTGACAGTCTGCCAGAAAGTGTGACTGCAAGCTTGCTGCTGGGAAGATGTGCTTCAGGCGCTTTGCGGCCCCCATCTCCCAAAACCTTACATCATCTATTATTCTCCAGCTCATATTCATATGTATATTTTTTTTCTCCTCTTTATCCAAATTTAAAAGGACAGAAGTGCTCCATTTCGCTGTTTTCCTCCGTAATTCTGCAAGCATTGCGTTTTCATTGGTGTGATTGGTTTTGAAGTTGATCTCAAATATATCGTTTGTGACGTCTCCACGCGGTCCGGCTGTCACCAACACTCCCCATATTATTTCTGGCTGTGCGTACTCCGTCTTGGGGCGCAACGGAGCCTCTTTCATTTTCTGTGTCATAAAGCGATAGCACAAATTTCCCTGCGAGGCATCACACTATTGGAAAAAGCGAATAACATATGTTGTGTCTCAAAGTCACCCTTCTTCCCCTTATCCCACTGGTGCAGATGACCAGCCAGTGTGCCGGTGCCAAAGGCTGCCAGACGAAGACGAGACGCAAGAGGAGAAGAAGAGCGTTGAGGAAATCATTCATATCTGGCGGAAGGAGTGCCTTCCCCATCAAAGTCCAGAAGAAGATCGTTAATGCATTACGTTTTGAGCAGCGCCGTGTGTTTTATTGATATTGGAGGAGAATCGCTGCTCTGCCCTGCCTTGAGGAACCTTCACAAAGTAGATTATCTTTTCCTTGGCATGGGTTCGGACTCTTTGAGGCTTTCCAGGAGGTTGTGCTCGTGTTTTCTTTTTTAAATTTTATTGTATCATGTTTCACGATAGATAGCCATGCTAATCTTTCAGTCAAAACCAAGCTTGCAGGGCATGCTGGCAGCTTTGTTCTCCAGAGGAAAAAAACCATGCTGATGTTATCCTGACTACGGATCACAACAAGAAGTACTTTCACTATCATTAGAAGGGTTTTTACCTATGAGGATATGTTTTCTGTATCTGCATAAAGGTGCACATGGCAAATGTGTGCATTATTTAACACTTATTTAATTTTTTGTTAATTAACTTTTACTTATTATTTTTGACATTGCATTACTACTACTACTAATTCTAAAATAACATTGCAATATAATGAATTAATAACAAATACTAAAGACAGTAGTAAGAGAAATAAACATATATGCCAATGAAGTTATTTTATAAATGAGTCAGTAATTATTTATCTAATAGAAAACAATATGTGTCGGAAATGAGTTCAATCGAGTGTGGAATACCACAAGGCTCAATTTTGGGACCGCTATTATTCCTAAGATATGTAAATAACTTTGCGTCTGTTTCAACTATGACTTTCCCATTACTATTTGCAGATGATTATTTTCTGCCAACATATGCATGTTCTTATTAATAACATAAACTATGATCTCTTACATTTTTCAGTATGGTTCAAAGCAAATAAACTGTCATAACATTTTTAAAAAATCAAGGTTTATGTTGTTTGCTGGATGCAAAAAAATGAATAGTGACGGAATTCAAACGTACATCGAGGATGAAGAAATAACAACAATAACCTTAACCTGTTTCTTAGGTGTTTGGATAGATGAGAAGTTGTGGTGGAGAGAACACATTGAACACGCTTGCAAAAAAATAAGGCATTTAATTCATTATAATTCAGTTGAATTTATCCATATTTTAGCTATTGCAATATTGTATGGGGAAGTACCCTTACAACTTAAACAAAATATTCCTTCTACAGAACAAGTTTGTCAGAATTGCTACTCCAATAGAAATAAGAGCACAAAGGCAAAAAACTAACAATACCTTATCATTAACTTTTAAATACTCCAATAGAATAATTAAATTCTGACTGTGCGAATATGTAGCTTTACAGTATACGCGTATCTCCATTCAGTGGACAAAGCATTAGCTACACAACTTCATTGAATGATAGCCAGAGTAATATATATATATTTTAAATCCATTATTTTGAATACTGCCGTTTCTCGTCACTTTGCAATTTCAATTTGACTGGCAGTTTTTCAAAATACATTCATTGTTAAAGTATCAGTTTTGTGGTTGATTATAGCATGTATGCAGATTTTTAAAATGCACAAATTGTATACATTCTTGGCCTAAATTAAGCCTTTTCAAGCATACAATTCTCTAAATGAAGAAAAATATTGATATCAGGCATTCAGAGGACACAGATATGCCTGACAGGTGTAATGTTAACCACAGCAGGAAGCACACTGTCCAGAAAAAAACAAGGAACTTATCACCGTCGGGTGTGAAACCAATTAACCGCGATAAACGAGGGATTACTGTATATTTAAAGACAAAAGAATTTCTAATATATACTGTGAGAAACATGTCCCAGACTGAAGCAATACCACTGCAACCAGTATGACGACCAGTGAAAAGCAAGCATTGCTTTCTTTGTACGGCATCAAATGCGGTGGTGCAGGTGTGCCTAATGTTGTGTCCGGTGCATCGTGACCGGGCTAAGGAGCGTGGTGACTGTGCCAGGTAACTTCACACATCTCCTCTCTCCCTTGAACGCAACATGAGAGGTGTGGCTATCAAAGGCAGATTAGGAGAAAGTGAGACGCGGCAGCGGCGGGAGAGTTGAGATGAGGCGAGAGAGAGAGAGAGGGATGATGATGAAAACAGCGAGGAGCCGCTCGGTCCTCGGAGACTCCTTTGCTTCTCTCGCTGCCAAATTAGCCCAATTAGTCAGAGAGTGGCCTCCGTTCGAAAGCACAGCACCGTATAGCAGTGACGCCAGCGGTCTTTCGCTTTCATTTAAAACCACTGCTTTGACTCTCTCTCGAGCCACCTGCACACACACACACACACACACACACCTTCTTGAAGGGCATGTGTGTTTGCATTGATGTGTTTGGAGAGAGCGTTTGAAAGGGAGAAGATGTTCAAATCAATCCCCACCTCAGCAACATGGTGCCCGCATGTCCTTCTAGCTTCTAAAGGGAAGGTGTACCAAGGTAAAATCTACCACATCTCTTTAAAGCTCCCCTTTTTTTATCTTCTGGCTTTTGAGGGATCGAACTTCCCTGCACTTCTGGGCAGAAAAAATGAATAGAGGCTGAATGTTTGTAAGTGAACAATACTACATGTTTTTGACAATAATTGGGGTGCTTGATAGTTAAACAATTAATATTTCAACAACAGTAGTGAGATAAAAAAAAATCATAGAGCTTCAACACATCAAACCTTAACAGCCTCCTGAAATGCCAGCATTGCTAGGACACCCGGGGCTTGTTCCTATCGCCGTGCCATTTAAAAAGGTTTGTCATAGATGGCCTGAGAGTTAAAGCGATTTGGAATTACATCAAGAAAATGACACCGCTTTGCAATTGCTTAAGATACCAGGTGTACACAAACTACAGTTAAATCTAAATTTGAAAGAATAATAGATTTAAAAAAAAGTTAGCAGTGTTGGAAAACAAACTATTGTGCATCCCTAACCATATTCAGAAGGTTTGGAATGACAGAAGAACCCATGGGTTGGTCGTAACAGCCCAAACGGATCGGATCTAGCTTTCAGGGTCAGCGACGTGTGGTTAAGATGGGGGTTAATGTGAAGATCTAAGGCTTCGGGCCCAAGTTTTGGTGACAGGATCCATGGTTACGATTTAGGTTGAGGGCTAAGCTTGGGGTTGGGTTTTGGGCCAAGTGTTAGGATTAATAGTTTGGCATGGGGTTGTCGGAGAGCAGGGAGGCCAGTTGCTGCTATATCTATGTCGCTTTGCCAACTTCTCTTCTCGTTCCCAGGTTCTACAGCCAGGTTCTCCAATCAGACCCCACGACGAGGTCCCTGCTATTCCTGCACGTGATGATTATCTGGCCCAAGCGGCACAAAAACAAAGAGATGACAAAAAGTACGCTCTTACCGTCCATTGCTGCATTTTAGCTCCCTCGCTTTCTTTAAAATCAGTAAAAAAAAAAACATTTCTAATTTGTCTGCTTTGCATATTCACACACAAATGCAAGTAAACTTTCTGAGAAACAGCCTGTAGTTCTCACTCCACAACAACAGGTGGTGCTGTTGATTCAATTTAAGGCCTCTGGGACAATTTTTTCCTTTAAACTTTATTTATGTCCGCCAACAGACCGCAGTAAAGTAAGTAATACATTCACAGATCGAAACTTTTTGGAGGTTTTGGCATGATTTTAACTCCATATCATATCCGATCCCAAGGATTAGCGGTCAAGGTTAACGTTGATCCAACCTGCTGTGCAATCAGAAGAACTGCCCAAAAACATCAATCCCACGATTGGAAGACTTTCCCCTACAGCATGACGTTGCCTACCTCTTGTCGCCACAACGTGGGAATCACTTGCAAGTTGTTAGCATCATTCCTTTCAAATCGCTGGAAATGGAGGAAGAGCTGGTTGCTCATCATTACCTGCCCACGGGCCGTTTAGGTGCAAGCGAGAGAGATGGCTAATTGGATGACCTTGTTGCAAGAACAAACACACCTTAAGCCACATGAACGGTGGTGTTTCACCCTGGGCCTGCGACTGAGATGAAGGAGGAAGAAGTGTTTACATGAGCTTGAGTGGAGGACAAATACACACAGTTAGCCACGTCTACCCAGGGAGGAAGACTTTGCCCAAGGAAAGCAGGGCTGCTTTGTGTGCAGCATAGTACACACTGTTGAATTGGGGATATTATACAGCGATCACACATATTTACAATACATTACTCACCAGCCATATTTGATTTTTCTTTTGCAATACTACACTCCCACCCTGAACACAAGTGGTCCCAAAGGTTGGGGACGGCTGACATGAGGTACCACAAACGCTGCAATGAACGCCTGTATTCAATTAAATCTTTTCTACAGTCGCCAGGTGCATATCTAACATAACCAAATAACCGCTGGGGTCTCTAATTACCGCCGCTTCAGAAAACATTGGCATTAAAATCTGTGGCTGTAGGCAACATCCTGGTGTAGTTTGCAAAAAAACGAGTTACATAAATGGCAGCAGTATCATGAGTGGGCAGCATCCGGCAGCTTTATCTACCTCTGCATGCACTTTAAAGGGTTGCTATTCAGCTGTTAGTGTGAAAGTCAAAAGAAGCAGACTTTTGCTTTACATACTCTTAAGCATTCCAAATCCTTGTTACAGTTAAGCTACCAATTACCGCACCTACGTACCTGTAGGTAGCACCTACCATAACTAGACTTAACTCTTCCAAAAAAAAAAAACCACACAATATGGTGAATCCACAAGAGACACATTTGACTGGTTTAAAGAACATCATGTATTCAGCTTTACAAATGACTGACATCTGATGTTATGTTTTATTTAATGTGCATGCCCGTCTATTTGCTTTACATGCAGTAATTCTCTTAAGAGTTTTATCCTTTTAATAATGTTCCGTTCAAGTCCCCTGACATGGACTGTCAAAATCTTGTCAAAACAAAGTACTGCTGTTAAAAGCTAACGATTATCCCCTTGGATTTGTGTCAAAAATCATAAGGACATGATTTGTTTTCCTTCTGTAAGCAAACATAATGGAGAAATGTGATTGTCCACCCCCACAAGTGAGAAGTATGGTTGGTTGTTTGGATGGACGTATAGGTCATCTACTTGAGAGGCTTTAATGTGACCTGATGGGAGGAAATAACCCCCACCTCTTTTAATGCCAACACCCCCATCCACACACACACACACACACACACGCACACACACACACGAATACAGTCGACAAACACAGCGTGACCCCAAAACCCCTTTCCACATAACACTTCACTCAAGTGGCCTAATTGTTGAGTTAGGTCTTCATTCCCTGACTCTATTTCTTTCTTTGGAGCTCCAACATCCCTCAGATGTTCTTTTTTAGATTTCACATTTGCATTTTGTACAGTTATTTCAAACAAAACGGAACTCAGGGTTGTGTGTGTTATGTACAGTACCTCTTTCATTTCCATTTGGTAACGATCAAGGGGTAACAATCAATGTGAGGGTTCAATGAATAGGATTGAGGTGTAAGGAGTATTATTTAAGTTTTGAGCTAGGGTTAATGGTTAAGGTTTAGGATGTTTTTGACAAAAGTGTTCTGTTCGTGCCCTGTGATTGACTGGCGACCAGTCCAGGGTGTACCCTGCCTCCAGTTTTTTTTTATTTGGTTTTGTTTCTTTTTTTCTTTTATCCTTATTTTGTTTATGGGTTTTTTAAATTGTTTGATTTTTTGGTTTTTTTTTTTAATTTTTTTTTTCTTTTTTTTTTTTTTTTTTTTAAATCTTTTATTTTTTTTTTTGTTTTTTTTTTATGTTTGTTTTTTTTTTTTTGTTTTTTTAAATTTATTTTTTTTTTTGTTTTTTTTTTCTTTCTTGGCCACTTGGACATTGCTCCATGTGGTCCTCGGCCCTCTAATTGAATAGGCCTGGTTTGGCGTCTTAGGTTAGGCTCTAGGGGTTGGGTTACTTATGATTAATAGCTAAGGTTAGTGTTATATATACGTACAGTATGCTTAGCCTCTAGGGTTAATAGGGTTGGGATGAGTTGGGTTGATGGTTAATGCTAGGATCTAGGATTAAAGGTTGGGATCTGGGTTTAGGATTAAAAGTTAAGGTTAAGGATGGGTTAATAATTTAGTGAAAAACGCTACAGTCATAGCCAAAAATATTGGCTTGGCAAAGATGCCAACGTTTCAGGCCATGCCTGTATGGAATTCAACCAAACCAGCCGAATTTATTTGACTGTATATCCTCTTTGACTGTACATCAATGACTGTGTATTTACAAAGTGAGTAAAATCTCCAAAGTTTGGAATCTACAAACATTTTCAGAATGTGACGGCGAAAGAGGAAGCAATATGTTGTGGTGCTCTCGAGCAATGAAACATATGAATATACTGTGTCCAACATCTTTTCCTAATTGCACCACAGTATGCTAAACCCAGAAGTAACAGCGTTGCAGCAACAAGATGTTGAATGACAACCACAACTCTTTAGACATTACTGACTTTCATGAAAAAAACAATGCAATCCTTACACGTCAATCTGCAGCACACTCACTTTGATTTGCTGGAGGGCGCCCAACAGACCACCTCTTAACCTCAGCTCCGGCATATGTCAAGGCTGATCCGGGACCCGGTGGGCACTTGTAGCCGGTACACCGACTAATTAGGCCTCTCCACATGGGTCTGGTAAGAAAGGCTGAGCAGCAATGGACGATGGAGCAGAGCCTACTGAGCGGACAAATGTGCAGGGCATGGAGACGCCTCAGCAGACAGATGGTGAGAAGGAGACCCAAGGGCCACACGGGTCTGATTCTGTGCAAACAAGGAAACACACAGCAAACAAGCACTGAAAAACTTGTGGAAAGATGGCTGCAACCACATGATTCCCACTTGGGATGTAGCAGGGTGCAACTGTTTGCATAAAAAGCTATCAAAGTGGGTCAAGGGCTCTTCTCATGAACCTTTTGTTTATCCAGCATTTTTATTTTACTTTTACCGTGGGCGTTTTTTTTTTTAATTATTGGTGAACATGTCGCAACCTCCTGAGAGCCAGCGCAGTCAACATTTGTGTTTTGCATAACACGGCTATTTTTTTCTGAAATTTGTAACTTTCACTAAAGAGACAAACCACAAACCGGGTCTTCAGTTAAATGTTGGGATTTGGGATTAGGGTTAAAGGTTAATATATGGTTTGGGGTTTACTAGGGTTATGATTGGCAGTTAGAATTAAGTGTTGGCTTTAGAGTTCATGGTTAGTTGATAATATATCGGGGTAGGCGTAGTGTAACCATGCAGTTTTTTGAGATAGGGCGTTTATTTGAGAGGAGGTCTTTATTTGAACACATGGTTGGGCCTTGAATAATGCCAGCGGTGTAACTTTTACTGCTAGATTGCAATGTGTAATTGACAGATTTATTGCAATGTGTTTAGTAGAGTGGAGGTCACTCATTAAATTTGTTGAGTCAGGGATAGTTGGGTGAGATTAGGGTATTTGGGTAGGTGTTAGAATTAGAGTTAATGGTCGGACCTAGGTTACACTGCCTAGGGTAAGGGTCGAGGGTCGGGATTAGTTAAGATTAGCTTTCGGGTTCAGTAACATTTATTTGGGGCAAGGCATCTATTTGAGAAGAGTTCTGTATGTGTACACATACAGAACAGTCAATGGAGGACTGCTACTTCATGGTTACTGTTGAAATGCAAAGGATGCCACTACTAAGGTAAATATTTATTGAGCCAGGGTTAGGATCAATGGTCAATGTTAGGTGTTAGGATCTAGGATTAGGGTTAACGAATAAGATTAGGACCTAGGGTTTACTGCCTAGGGCAAGGACTGTGTGTTGAGATTAACAGTTAAAGTTAGTTTATTTGAGGTAAGGCGTCTTTTTGAGAAAAGCTCAGTAAACATGATTAATTGAATGCTATTCCTGGTTAAAGTCGGAATGCAATGTACAATGGATTTAGTAAAGTGTAGGCCACTGTTTAAGGGTATATTTATTGAGCCACAAATTGTGCCCATCTGAGGCGGTAGCTCCCCTGTGTTCAGTACGGTTTTCATCCGCAGAAGGTGACTTATCTGTTTGTGTTTTGTGTGCATGAAAAATGTCCCGGTCAGGATTTATATTCCAACATGTCTCATATCTGCAGTAGAGTGGAGGACTTGTCTCAACAGAATCCCTGCGAGCTACTGTATATAAAAGATCTCCATGACAGAACGATTCAAAGCTGTTCTTCACTCCGGAGCTCTTTGTCTGTCATGTAGCCTGCAGACAGAAGCGAAAAGGACATTAGGCCTGAACATCACTCTGAATGTGTACGTGTGTGTGAGACAGTGTAAGCCCACCCTGGTGACATGCTGGCAGCAAGCCCCTCAGTTGTGCACGCCTTGAACTTTTGGATCGTAAAAAACAAAGAGCCCGCATGTTAGTGTTTTTCTTTTTTTTTTCCCTACTGTACATCACAAAAGGAGTGATCAGCACTTTGTAGGTGTGTTTGCAAGACAGGAAATGCACTCTGGGGAATTGGATTGCATTTAAAATATCTTTAAATTTCATGTATTACTATCATCGCTACATAGTTGGGATGAGTGACACGCTCCTGCATAAATCCATGCTTATTGTTGCACATTTCGCATTAGATAAACACACATAAAGCACAGTAAATGCCCATAAAGATGCAGAAATGCCATAAAACATTACACATTAACTACACAGTTGTTTGGAATTGGTGAAAAATGATGTCTTGCCACATGAATTTACAATTCAGATGGCTTTCCTTAGGGATGCCCATTTAAGATGCATTGGCGTAATATATTTGTTGTCTTTTTCTTCACCAACTGTCATTGAACATCATTAGGTAATGCGTACTGGCTGGCGAAGGGAGAGCTCGGGTTTATCATCATTTACATGGCAAAGCGTCGTTAGCGGGGTGGGGGAGGGTACTTGTGGGGCGACTCGCTTGCCAACAAGACCAGGTCGTGCATTAGCGCCGCCACTGTGTTTCACGCTGCTCTGCACGTCACTTTTACACATTAGTTCTAGTGCTATATTTTATACATTATAATACAGTATATGCCAAATATATTGCCTAATGGGCGGGCCGGCTCTAATTTAATCCCACCCATTCTCCATGCCTCAGCAAGTACTGATAATTTGTACACTTCCTTTGTTTAAATTATACCATTTTGATTTAATTGCATTTCATATATATATATAAATGAAACTACTCACAATAAGTTAGGGATATTGTTATCTATATGAGTAAATGGACCTATTTGGTTTGAATATTAATGAAATAAGTAAAAGTTCCCTTTGATATTATCAATAATGATTGAGAGGAAACACCATTTTCATGAGTTTGATAATTCCCACAAAAATTTAGAAAATAATTGACGATGTCAGTAGCGGGTTTTTCCACCTTTTGCCGCAATGACAGCGACATCTCATGCTCCTCACTAGCCTCATGATGTTCTAAGGCAATGCGTTCCACTCTGTGCTACACACAGTTCTGCCAGGTCACATGGCGGTGGGGTACGACCATCCGATCTCTGCTTCAGCTGGTCCCAGACGTGCTCTATGGGATTCATTGCTGGCCGTACCATATGAGGCACTCCGACTTCCTAAAGTCGAGCTGTGACAATTCTGGCACTATGTGGTGGAGCATTATCATCCATGAACAGAAAGTTGGGGGTGTGCTGGCGGAATTGGGGGATGATGATGGCTTTTATGATGTCTCTGAGGTAAGAACGTGCAGTCACTGAGCCATCTACAATAACCAAATTGGTTTTGCGCTGGCTGGTGATGTCTGCCCAGACTGTTGCACCAAAGGGAACCCTGGGGACCATGTTAACCTTGGCCTATCGCTCACCTCGCCTTCTCCAGCAACGCTGACGACCATCATTTCTGTGCAAGGTGACCTGACATTCATCAATGAACAGGACGGTAGACCACTGCTGCATTGTCCAGGTCACATGGTCTGGTGCACACTCCAAACGTTCACGGCGGTGTCTTGGTGTCAGTCGTCACCTGCAATGGTCATCTGGCATTTAAGCCAAAGCGGTGGAGTCGGTTGCGAAAGGTTTGTCTGGAAACCCTATTACACCTATCTCGTAAACGGGCCTGCAACTGTGTGGCAGTTGCATATTGATGTCTGAGTCCATATGTCCTTAGGTGCCTGTCACTCGTGGGGTTCCACTTCTGGGTCATTCACAAACTCTGCCAGGAGTTCTGTCTTGATGCAAGTCCGCTGATGACACTTTAAGACACACCAAGTTCAACAGCAACATCTGACTGCCAGGTGGTGTTGCTCGTTCGTTAAGTGACGTCGTGCGTTCGTGGCTGTTTGAGTGATGAACTTGGAATGACTTATTGACAATACCAGCTTTTTATACCCACAGAAAGTTGAAATTGATGCCCCATTAAAAGGGCTGCCTTTTTTTGGACCCAATATGTAAGGCACACTGTCCACAGTGAAACCATTACGTGGAAAACACCAAATGGGGTGGGGTCTATCACCCCGATACAATTCCTCCCTATCCCAATATATATATAGAATATATATATATAATGTGTTTGTGCTCCTGCCGGCTCTCCCTGTCCTTTCTCGGCTGCATGGGTCAGACAGTGATATAGATTTTTCATGGTGTTTCCCTGGTAGCATATGTTCTTAGCTTCAGCAAAGAGGGACAAAAAGACAGGCAGGATCTGTTAAAAAAAAAAAAAACTCAAAAAGGCTTTGGTTTTCAATAGAGAAAATGCATTTTTGCTTATTTTGATTCACGGTGATGGAGTTAACAAGCTGCATCCGTACGAAGTCTAGCTCTAACATTGGCCGGGAGCAAGCAAGATAAAAAAGTCAGCTCTTTTCACAATTTTGGCTTTTCACATGGAGCACGCTGGAAATACGTTCTGGCCCGGCATAATGGGGAGACTCATTTGACATGGCAGTGCACGTTCAGAACGGGCCCCACCCTCCTTGCACCCCATTCCACTTTTCGCACTGTTTCTAATTGAATCAAACATTTCACGCTGTTATGTTACTGTAATTAGATATTCTTCAAAGGGCTATCATTTACTGTCATTATGATGTGTGACTATGCATGAAGGCTGCATCTCTCAACACTTCATATTCATATTATTAATTATATGCTGATATGGCCAATATCTTCATGACTACTTTTTGGCATTTGAAACTTTATTATTCTGCATTTCAAAAATAAATATGCAAAAAAAGTCACTTTTCTGTCTTGTTGTGATTGGATGGAATGGAGTAACAGTGCACTAGATTAGTGTGTCACATATATAAGAGACCCGCTTAACAGACCAAAGAACAAATGTCTGCCCACTCACCCAAACGGGGTACCAGTCCCCAAACAAGGCAGGCCAATGCATGGCTCCAATATTCCACTTTATTGACCCAAAATTAAAACCATACTTTTCCCAAAGAAACTATACTGAGGCTGCAGAGATTTCAAACAATGACTTCTATCAAAGGGAGTCGGAGCTTTTCCTCCTGCCACTTACACATGCAAAATTGCTGGGTTGGAACCACGTGAGCGGGAAGCAGTCTGTGTCACTTCTGCTACGACGCTTGGGAGGCAAACATTGTATACTGCCACAAGGTCAGTATCTTTGTAAAATGTTTGGCAGATGAATGCAAATAACGACGCATCTTGTTGAAATTATGTGAAATTATATGCGTGAGTGTGCATTGTGTGTTGCATAAAAACATGAAATAGTAAAAACAAAGAAAAGAAATCAAAGAGTTATGAAAGCATATGTTTTGTGTTAGACGTAATGATGAAAATAGTGCTTGTAGGTGTACCTCATCGTTTTGCTAAAATTCACTTGTTGCAAACGTGACCCTGTTAAGTTGACAGCAGTTGACATGAATGGGCCATATTTGCTACCAGATTGTGTCGCTCAGCCTGACCACTGCCTTTTTTCCACAATTATTACTTTTAAACATGTGAAGGCACGGATTTGAATACAGCTGCCGCAGACTTTCCCTCCTTTTTGACTTGTGGCTTCCTCATCTTATTTTCTTGCAACAGAGCAGGTTTTGTATTCTTGCTGGTGCTTATTGAATAATTGGGGCTTACACGGCTGGAGCATTTTGATGAAGTGGTATGGGGGAATCATGAATCTATAGTTTTCCATCCATCTTTTTCCACATATCTGGGTCTGGGTCACAGGAGTAAGAGTCTCTTTAAGAAGGTCCACACTTCCAGGTCTCTGGCCACCTCTTCCAGTTCCACCAGGAGGACACTGAAGAGTTCCCAGCCCAACTGTAAAACTTGATCCCATGAGCTGCCTTGGGGCGTCCACCCAACTGGGCATGCCCGGGACCGCACCAGGAAGGTGTGCAGGATCATCAGGACTAGATGCCACCTCAACTGCTTCCGCTTGATGCGAAGGAGCAGCGGCAATACTCTGAGCTCCTCCCAGATGACCAAACTGCAGCCACCCTATGGAAGAAACTCCTTTAGTTTGAGTTAGTATTGCCAGCAGTAAGTCGGGCCTGTTCCCAGTCAACGCTGACCTCCACCAAGGTTCTTGTGAGGTATTCTTTCTGCTTTCCCATTTTCAGGAGCATGTTTGAGTTGTCACGATATTTTACTTTGGTTACAGTGTTTTTGGAAAGCTAAGAAAAGGGATGGGGGCATTATCCTTCAACTTAGAGTTCCATTTCTCAACTGTGTCAAGTCAATTCATAGCAAATAAGGGCTCGTGTTGCAAGGAAAGGAAAATCCAACCTGTTTCCCGCCCTCCAAATCTTACCTTACTCAGTGCGTTATCTTTGTTGTTCATTCTGTTCCCCCTCCTCTCTTGCCCATGTCTGGCCCACCACACAGCTTCTCCCACAATGGCTGTAATGTGAACGGACTCAGTCTCCCGGGTGTTGAGGCCCCCCCTCGAGCCTCGCAGGCAAATGTGTGGCGGCCGCTCGGATGGGAGCAGCGCACGCCGACTGCTGTGGCAGTCTGCGGGGGCAAAGAACACAAAGAAGTGAAAGGACGATGATGGGTTCGGTTTCGGGACTTGGGAGGATGAAATCGCCCGCTGCATGCACAGTGCAGGGAAGCGGCCCGCCCGGCCAAGGCAGAGTGTTCTTGACAGCGCTTTGTTTTGAATCCGCAAGGACTTGACATATGCCTCAAATCGTTTGCTTTCACCATGCCGCAGATCCGCGCTCACCCCCTTAGCGGAGACAGGACCCCGCTGTCGACTGAGCGCTACATATGCAGGGAATGCGTATGAGCTCGGGTGTTGGCGGCGCAAGTGTGCAACATCCGACAGCGCTACTGCCGCTTTCACGGCCCATCGTGGCCTTCTATGATACAACTGGTTGCTAAACAAAAACATCTCTCTATTTCATCACCTTTGTCCTGCTCTTCTTCGATTTGCTCCAGTTTGATGCAGGAGCACGTGTTCATTGTTGCTACATCTCACATGACTTCTTGCCGTGTCATCTTCACCAAAGATCTCACTACATCGTACCTATGGGCCGTGCCGCACGATAAATGACATGCACTACCTTACAGCAATGTGCTAATTAAATCTAACCCCTAATTGTCTGCATGCAGATGATAAGGCAGAACTAAATGCTTTTTTTCTTTTGTATTTGAAAAATTATCCACTGGACTGTACCATTTGAGATATGACTGGGTAGACTTTTAATATCATTTTGGGGGGGGGGCTCCTCAGCTAGCATTTGACATGAGTGGAAGTGTTATGCATCACGTGCAGCTAGGATAGGCTCCAGCATACCCCCACAACCCTAGTGAGGAAATTGATAAATATAATAAAAAAACACAATAAAAATAACATTTTAAATAAAGTCTTAAAAATGCAAGCTAATATAAAATGAAGAACAGAGTTGGACTATTAAATATGCCATAGCGCCATAGTCCCCCCCGTGTTGTGATCCACACCAAAATAATACTACTACGTGTTTTGGCTCAGTCTCTGATATTTTTGTAGAACCTGTTGGGAACTTCTCCTGTACTTTTGTGTTCTGACCATTTTTTGTGCCGTTATATGCACAAATGCCAAACGTGGTTTTACCGTACAATGTTAAAGAACCTATTAAAAAATCCTTGACCCAGACGGTGATGCGATCACCCCCAAAACGTAATCAGTTCCTCCATATCCCATCTTGAGCACAACCTATAGGGGGTGCCACAACTGTCATTTACTGGATGTCCTTCCCAGTAGAACAGCAGTTGCCAACACAGGGTTTCTCCATGCCATTACAGCTAAATAGGCTGACCTCCATGGCCACTACTACTCTTACTTCTGCTTACTAGGATCATTTAAGGAGCCATCACTATTAACGCCGCCGAGCAGAGAAAAACAACGTTGCACGACAGAAGCCCTTGCCCCCTAACACGCCCTTTTACTTAATGAATTCATAGGTGATCCTCACTCGTGAACGGCCTTCCAGTTGGATACCAATTGAGAAGATATTCATCTTCTCAATGCCTGTGTCATCAGCTTTAAGGCGGTCTAATGACTCGGAACGAAGGCAACGCTTGTTTCTTAATGTTGGCCTACTGGGACCCATCCCCTCACACCAGGTTGTCCACTCATCAGTTCCACAGGACAAACCTTGCCTTCTTCTTTCAAAACATCATTACATTGTGTCTTCTTTTGTCTATTTGATCAAGAGTAGGTGCCTTCTGGAGGGCTCCGTTTTTTGAACCGGTCCAAACGCTTTCCATCGTGGGCCACAAACGGAAAAATGAAAAGATGAATGGGAAACGCTGATATTTCGTGAAGCAGCATGTGTAGAAATGCCAAAAAAGTTACATACTGTATATCTTAATAAAAAAAAACATAATATTTGCAGGTGTCGGACGTATGACATGGTAACAATATGATAATGTTGGCCAAAAATATTGACAGTTTTCGGGGTATAACTACAGCTTTAAAAACATGTTATTTTAAAATATCTTCGTCAAACAGATGAGGAAAAAAAAGGCCAAAAGTATCTGTTTCACCTTAACAATCATGTTTTAGATATAAATTATAGAAAATATTACTGAAGTTTTATTCTATGCATTTACTGAAATTGATGGAGATCAGAATTTGTGTCATACTTTGTGTCAGATATATATACATACTGTATGTCTACATGTTAACTGTAACCCTACTTATGGAAACTTAAAATATGTCTTTCAAATAAATGTTTCTAAAAAAATAATAAATAAAATGCAGTTCTTCATGCAGTCTACGGTGGCCAATACTTCCATAAATATGTTCTTATTAAATAAACAACAAAGAAAAATGCAATTAAATGGAATGTTATAGCTGTTTTTTCTTAATTCCAATGTTTGAAATTTCTTCTTGTAAATTTTCTTGTCATACTTATGACTTTATTTCAATAATATTTGGATGTTATTATTGTAACATTACAACTTTTTTCGCAACCTACCTTACCAAAAATTCCAACTTTGTTATTTTGTTTGTTTTTCATATTATTACAAGTTAAAAATACTTTTAAAACTCTTTAATGTTTCAACTTCATGCTACTAAAAATGACGTTATTTTTCTTCATCCTATTACTTTCTTTTTAATTATGACTTTTTCCCAACTTTTTTTCTCTTAACAATTTAAATTTATTTTGGTAAAATGAGGTTTTTTTGCAGTTTTTCTTTTTTTTTTTTTAAAGTTTTTTTTGTTAAATTCTTTTTCTAGAGCGTGTAAAAAAAACAGCCGTGGGCTGCAAATGGGCACACTGTGGGGGCTAATTATGGAGTTACCTTAATGTTAATTCATTTGCAAAATCTCCATTGCAAAAACAAAAGAAAATCACACTAAGCCCTAAATGTAGTGGGGTATTCCTTTTTTTGGGGGATACTAAACAAAGGAATTGGCTACTCGACACTGTCATTTTGTCGTATGCCTTTTGGACGTATCGCTTGAGCCGCTCTCCAGGCGAACTCGTCACCTCTGTGTTACCCCTGGCTTTGCCCCCGCGCTCTCTTTTCCCGGCCACATTATTCCATTTTAAACTTCAATCCTATTTACGGCCACAATCCTTCCCCCTCGCCCGCCTGAGGCTATCAAACGATTCATCCATCGGACTTCATGTCACCCAGTCCCGTCATAAAAAGCCTGCATTGGGATGTGTGTGTGTGTGTGTGTGTGTGTGCGGGCATGCTCTGTATTGATGAAAGGTGCTCATACTTCTGTGTGTTGGTCAGTATACATAAGTTTGCACAGAATGGCTGCTTATACTTTCTGTGTTAACCCCCAGGTGAACATTTTGACACAAAGAGTGCCATTTGGAGTATACACAGAGTGAAACAATACATGCTGAATGATGTTCTCTTTTTTATGAAACGTATACGCTTTTTTAAATGATTGAGTATCTGTGTCAGGTTCTGATACCAGCGTAATTCGCATACCGGGCATTTCCGACACCGCCTGCAATCTACGAGGCATGTCTGTGCTTTAGTGTTGTCAGAAACCGCAGCTGGAAAAATATCTGCAAACTCATTAATGACCAAAAGAGTATCAGCAAAGCTAGCTGTCTCCACACAAGCATGTGAACACGTCCAGTTGAGCACTTGAGTTTGTGTTATTTTCACTGATATTCTTGTAGCTAAATTTGCTGATATTTTTTTTGGCTTAACCGTAATCCTTGTCAAGCTTTCATTGTCTAAAGACGCTACAATATTAATACTCCTAAATCAAACAGAGCTGCGGTATTGGAATGGTATCAGTATCAACAGACATCTAAATTCAGGTATCAGGATTGGACGTGATGAAAGTAGATTGGTGCATGCTCTGGGTGGCTTCCAGGCTAAAACAACACCCAAACTGGGCTACATGCATCATCTTTAGCATGTTACCAACCTCACATGATCTGCAGAAAGGTATTAAAGCTCTGCCCGTCACTGTCCTGCTCTCCTCCCTTGTTTTGTTGTCATTGTGGTGTTAAACATCTCACCAATTAGTCTGTAAGAAGCTCCTAATGGGCCACCGCAGCGGCATCGCATGCAAGGCGAGGCTCTTGCGGTGTGCCGGAGTGAAGGGGTGAGGGCGATGCGGCAAGACAGGCAGAGACGAGGGTGATAATGTGAGATAGATTGACAAGCCAGAGAAGGTATTAGGCAAATGGCGTCATTAAAGGGTGCAGCTACCTGAGCTCGCCGCCTTCATGCGGCACCACATGAGAAGAAGGTGGGTAGGGGGCGGAGGAGAGCTTGACGCCCCTGAGCTTTGCTGCTCTGCTAATTTTGATCTTCCAGCGCTTCTTCTCCTCCTTATTATCATCCAGCATGCACTTGGCCTTCAGGCACACCCATGACACCAAAGGCGAGGGGCTGCTTGAGGGGCTTTGATGCCCGGTGAGTTACTTCTTATGCTGGTGGACATAGTCAAAAATGTCAACAAACAACTGGAGGTGACGGCAAACAAATGCAACAATTACAATTCTTACTGATTGGGAATTTTGTCAGAGACACAGTAGATGGTAAATATATATTATTAATATCAATACTACAGCTTTTTCTCATTACATCTTTTTGCTCTTTTTTCCTCCCTGTTATTGTGGTAATTTTATAACAGGCCACAAATAGCCCTTGGCCCGCACTTTGGAGAAATCTGCTGTTCGGTTGTGCACGGGACTTGACATCAACAGCAACCCCACTCTTGTCGACTATTTACCAAACAATGGCAATTAAAGAGAGAAGCGGTGTGCTACTGCAGCTGGCAGGTCTGCATCTGTGTAGCTTTTCTTAACCCCACATAATAACATTAACTGCCTTTGAGTTATTTATCTACCTCTGCATGCGCTTCAAATGTTGCTAGTCAGCCGCTGGTGTGACGCTCCTGCGTGTAAGGATTGTACTACTGTCGCAAACTAGGCAGCTAACCAGCTAAAGGCTGTTAGCATGCCCTGTACATTTGTACATTTACAAGACAGACCGACTGCGACAAGGCACACACACCCAACAACACAAATCAAAGATGTTTTGTGTCTTCTTCCCGATGCACTGTATGCTTGCGTGCACGTTGGAGTTTGTGCACGTGTGATTTGTGTGCATATGTGTGCACTCGCTGCTCTTTGGGAATGACAGCACAGGCAACCAAGGAGAAAAGAAAAGAGTGTGAAATCATTTGACTGCAGATAGTCCTGCTGGGTTGCCTCTGGCAGAAGGTCTCTCTCTCTCACACACACACACACGCACTTCAGAGTACTTCATACGGACTCATTTCCTGTAGACTAACCCTAACCATGACTCGGTCTGACCCAAACTCTTACCTTATCATTAACTTAACCCTAACCTTAACCACTGACCCAGAAATATGCATTTTCTGACACGGTGTCACCGTTTTAGACACGGCATCTGTCTCCAATTTCACAAGCTTTACGCCGACTCCCTCCCCACGTGCACATTGTACCTATTTAGGAGAAATCCGCTGGATCGCCTGCAATGTAAAATGATATTGGAATAATGTACATGTTATATCCAAAGTGCCGCTGTATCCGTTTTTTGTATGTCGCCTAATAAGCCATCTGAAAAATGGTGTACAATTTGGGAGTTCAACTAAAATTGTCTGGAAAGACCCAAACAAATCAAACTAAACAGAGGGTATCAGTGATGGCAAGGAGGAAAACTGCAATGACAACCATAGAACCAAAAAGGCAAGTTACTGCAAGATAACTTTAAAACACCATCATGTGACAGTATTGCTGCAAACACCTCCCTGTTCCCTCTCTGTGTATTGTCTGCTTTCTTGCCTGAGCTACAAAATAGTAGTAGTTTTTCTGTATTTTAGCTTTATTCTACTGGCTTTAGAACGTGTTTTCTGAACTGTAAGTGTATGTCAATCATTTAAAAAGTTTTTAAATGTTACCTCATACTGACTGCCAGGACCCACAAGGGGGCGCTCCAAGGTCGTGATAGCAAGATGCTCCTCCTGCCATTGAGTGATGTGGTATGAGATCGGGAGCTTGATGAACTTGTGTGGTGGACTCACTGGCTTGTTATAGAAATTTAGCCTATTCAGCCTTCCTTTTTTAAGGGCTATTACACACTTTTATTTCACCCAAATGAAGCAAAAATATTGGCTCTACAGATGATGTCTTAAAAAATAATACACATCCTTACATGTTTATTGAGCATTTTAGAGGAATTTATTACAGCATCCTATTATTAAAAAGATGAACAACTACAAACAATGCATTGAAATTTAAATAAAATATGCAATTTTCAAATACAAATGCTGATAATGACTCAAATATTATGCCTTACTTTAAAATATGAATAAAAACCAAGTCAGACATTTGTATATTACATATGTCCTTTTTGACTGGCTTTCTGCGACCCACCTAGAGTGTCCCGACTCACCAGTTGGGAACCGTTGCTTTATGTTATTGAGTATTCAGCTACTCGATAGCATACGCTTGACGTGTTCTGTCAGTTCTTGTTTTGTGAAACCAATTTCTAAACAAGACTTATAGTCCAGTGGGAGTTATATTTGTTTTTTTTTCCTCTCCATGGCGCATTTTTTGACTGATGCGACTTACAGCCCAGGAAATACGGTTCTTGTTTGTTGTGGTCTTTCTGCTTGTCCTATCAGGGGTGAAAATCAATCACCTGATTTGTTTGGCTTAGCTTTTATGCCAGATGCCCTTCCTGACGCAATCCTCTCATCTATTGGAAGTCCTAGCCGGGAATCAAACCCGCGCCATCTGCACCTAGGGCACCATCAATTGACTCCAAAAAAAGAATGGTAAAAATGTCACTGGTTCCCGACTGAAATAGCCCAGTAATGAAATCAGCAAAGCAAATGCCTCGCACGAGTTGCAAATCCATAAACCTATGGATCTAATCTGCTTGGCAGGAGAAATGGAAAGCAGTTGAGAACCTCACATTCCCAGCGTTCCGCTATTATGTAAATTGAAGCCAATCAAAGCGCCGCCATGGAGAAGCTTTGTAATGGAGCGTTGATTAGCAAGGCGGCTTTGAATCAGCCATAAAAAGAGTCATATAAATGGATACATTCCGCCAGACCGGCATCATTTCGCCCGGTGAACTTAATTTGACTTTGAAGCCACACTGTGTTTTATGAACATTACGGTAACCATCAATGTTGAGTGAAAATTATGCTTTATCTTTGATGGAATTAATGCAATTATGTTATTTTAATGTTCAGCCTATGACCACAAAATTAGGTACACAATCTATAAAACTGTACTTTTTCCGTAGTCAAGGTCGAAATAAAAAGTTGTTTATGTTGAGGACTAGAGATTTATATACATATAAAACAAAAATAAAAAAATAAAATTGCAATGTTTGGAAAAGTAGGGGGTTGGGGAAAAAACGTAACATATTATGGGAATAAAGTTGTAACATGGAAACATGGACCACACGGTGGATGAGTGGGTAGCGTGTTGGCCTCACAGTCAGGGGATCAGGGTTCAAATCGGCGTTGGGCATCTCTGTGTGGAGTTCGCATGTTCTCCCTGTGCGTGCGTGGGTTTTCTCCGGGTACTCCGGTTTCCTCCCACATTCCAAAAACATGGATGTTAGGTTAATTGGCGACTTTAAATTGTCCGTTAGAGTGTGAATGTTTGTTTGTCTATATGTGCCCTGCGATTGACTGGCGACCAGTCCAAGGTGTACCCCGCCTCCCGCCCAAAGTCAGCTGGGATAGGCTCCAGCATAGCCGTGACCCTAATGAGGACAAGCGGCATAGAAAATGAATGAATGAAATGAACCCCCCCCCCCAAAGAAGAGCAAAAGTGGGTAAAAAGAGCAAAGTTCATATACCCTTTTGCACTTCTATCACAAGGCTGAGCAAAGTGGCCCTTCATCCTGTCATTTTTCAGTATGTGGCCCTCGCTGGAAAAGGTTTGGCCACCCCTGTGGTGTACCTAATAAAGTGGTGTAGAAATGGTATCGTCCCACTTGTCACTGATTGCCCAATGTGGCCTCTCCTTCTTTCTCCTCCCCGTCATATTTCACTGTACGGCAATCATCACCACGCCTCGCCTTTGTGGTGACCTCTGAGATGATTAAGTGAGATTACCTGCACAGAGGCATGCTGAGGGTTTAACTGTGTGTGGGGTGTCGGGGTGGGGGTGTCATTAGCCAGACAGCGGGGGCGGGTTCACCCTTACAGCATGCTTTTGGAAGGTAATGCTGAACACAATTCACAGGCAGAGTAATGCACTGTAATTACCACATTGTAGGCAGTACTTGGTCTATTCTATACTGTACGTTACATTCTTTTTTTGGGCCTGAAAGTTCTTGTTTACCCTCCTTTTTCAGGCATGCTCGCATCTCCTGGCGAAGTAGAAATAAAGCTTTAGGTCTCAGGAGGCACGGAAGAATACTTGAAAACACATTTAAGGTTGAGGCAAAGTTCGAAACTTGGTACTTTTGCTTTTGATGCACTTCATGTCAGACCGAGGAGGTCACTGGCGAATGTTTCTGGAGGTCGTATTGTGTTGGTCTCTTACAAGTATCGTTATATGACAGCATCAGTGATGCATGCGCTCTTTTGTGATGTGCATTTTTTTGTGATGCAACTCTCCTAGTCAATCTCATTAGATGTTGTACCTGATGTGATGCGGTGATGCGGCCTGCGAGCACACAGTTGGCTCCTCGTGAGCTGTCCCTTTCTCAAAACCACCTCTGGGTGGAAATTCCACTAATGAGGACACTACAAAGAGCAACCCCCCCTTTCCACAGAGCCCCAATTGTCTTTAATTACGGCACTGCAACTCTGCTCAAGACAACACACACACACCCTCACCCCGGAGAGGTAAAGACAACGCACTTGCGCTTCATATTTAGAGAGTCGTGGTGTATTTGTTCATGACGCCGTCGTTCTGTTGAGGTCGGCTAAAAAGCAGCTGTGGGCTCCAGATGCTCAAACACAGAGCTGCGAGTCTGTGTGTGAGTGTTATCAAAAATGGCTTCATAAGGGGAGGTAATGACTGAAGCACTTGCTATTTACTGTGCTCTGCCTTCTATCCCGCCACCACACACTTGCATTGACTTGATGTGGTTTTTGTGGTTGCACGATTGTGCTAACATAATATTTTTGCAATCGGTATGAGCATAAATAGCTCTCTGTGCACGGCCAATCTGTTCCATCTTAACTCACATATAATTATACACATGGCGTTTGTTTACGGTTTATATCCACTAGCAGCGCGAACGTCGCTCAAGCGCCTCCTCGTTGTGAGTGACTTCTCTAGTAAGTCTTGAGTGTATGAACCAATAAGGCGTTTTTATTTCATTTAACCACAAAGCGCCGTAAACCGAGGACTCCCTGTCATTTCCCTGCAAGTGTGTCAATCATCAAATCAATAGCATTCATCCCCAAGAGTGTTCATAAAGAGGTCGTCCAATGGCAGCTTTCTATGTGACCTAGATAAGACAGTCTAATGGGCCATTTCAAGTAACGAGACCTCCAAGACTTGAGTCAAAACTGGCTCTCAGGCCTACATTTCCCATGAACACCTTCGGCTATTATGCACAGATTCAAAGACTGACCAATCCCTGCGGCCGCCGGATTCTCCTCCCAATCAGGCAAAGCAGGCACTAATTGGAACATTGGGGAGATCCAAGTGTGCCTCAAACTTCATTTTAACTTCACTCTTTAATCTCTCATGGAAGCTAAATGTCAGGCGGCCATGTGCAATTACATCCTTCCCGCGCCATCAAATCCCCATTATCCATTTGGTTTGTGGGCAAAATAACACATACGTTGTTAGTGTCCGATTGGTCGTCAGTGCGCCTTTCTGTCTGTTTTTACTCCTCTCTGGTACCAAAGGTGCCTACAGCTCGTAATAAAAAGGCAAAGGATTTGGAAATTAGACATTCATTTGGCTAATTTGTCTCAGATGAGCACTCTCCTCCTGCCAGAAATATGTTCATATATCACACCGAGTCATTTCTGGGCACAGATACACACTCGGATGGCGAGAGCGTATGAGAGAGCTCGCAAGGTCAGATGTCTAATTAGTGAGGTTGTCTCGCTGGGCGTCATTCTAATGACACCTTCAAACTAGAAAGGACTGGACACATTATTAGGCACACCTGCATTATCAAATGGCCACCAAAAGATGGATTTCAAATCCAGCTTTCTTTAAAGGAGTCGTGATGACATGACAAGACACCACATTTTTCATAATACGGTTGGTCTTTTTTATTTTAAAAAATTGGGTTTATTTATAGTCAGGAGCAACTGATTGAGGAACCTCAGGTAGCGTTGAAAATGTATGGCCAAAACTTTGCCTCCGTTTGCACATGTTTTTTTGGTTATTGTACAATATGGTGTATGTCTTTCGCCATTAATAATACCTTGCCGGAGTCCAATTCCCATGATCACAAACGTCCTGTTATCATCCTGTTAAACGTCCTGTAGCTCGCCAACAAACTACTGTAAATGTTAAGGAGTCAACGTTACCGTCAAGAGCCGGGAGAGGGCGCTCTAGGCTCGCACCACAGACGAAGAAAAACGAAATGGCTTTTCTGTGAAGTGGAATGAGATTGAGAGCTTGGTGAATTTGCTTACCAGTAACTTTCTAGTTGGACTCACTGGCTTATGTTATGTTAATTTTGGCCTATTCAGCCTCACCCAGGTATGTTCTTTATGTTCTTGTGTAATTGAATAACTTGCCTTTCCAAATGAAATGTCTGTCATTTGTCTTGAACTTTGTGAAGAAAATTCTAACGAAATGCAACTGATAGTTTAGTGCAACTTATGCGACTTATTGTAACGTAAAAAAAAAAAAACACACACAGTGATGTCATACTCTGTTCCCTGTGCTTTTATTTTTCTGACAAATACGCCACGGATTGACTTGAAATTTCTTACACAGCTCCATGGACGCCACAAAAACCCTACTGTAACTTCAGGGGGTTTAATCAACAACAGATACACACCTTTGGGCCATCAAGCTTAGCATCTTTGCAGGGACAGGGGCGGGACTACCTAAAAACTGGCATGTGATATTCACAGCCCCCATGGAGTTGCATGCTTATTGTTCAATACCTGCATGCCTAAGTAGGATTGTGTGTGTGTGTGTGTGTAATTTTCATATAAACGTGTGCTCGTCCAGCATGTCTGTGCATTACAGCCAAACGTATCCGAGCACATTTCCACGCTCCGATGAAGCGGATCATTCCCCCCCTACCATGAGGCCGAGAGGAAAAAGAGGGACGTATTACGCTTTCGCAAGCGCCGCTCATGCTGGGAATTGAATGGGGAGAGAAATGTCATCGCAGTAATGGCGGCACGGCGAGTAAGTGACTGTAACCTGAGATCAACTTCGCATTAAGGGGCGCCCCCGTGGGTACTTTGACAACAAGAGAGAGCAGGCTGGCGGCAAAGAATAACGCGAGACGACGAGCGCTCAGGTGACAAACGCACCAATCGTGCTGTGCATTTTCAACAAACAAAAAACCCCCACAAAACTCTGTCTTTTTGGCTCCCGGTCATGTGACTTGGGCTGTGCTTAAACACTGGTCCCACCATTTAAAGCAGAGCAAGTTATCATCTGCATGTTTTAGGGATCATAGGGAATGCTAACAAATCTTGGCATTCCTCTAATGCGGAAGGACAACTTGTAGCAGGGGTGCAGTCCACTCCCTTGGCAGAGAAGCGACCCCACACATGAATGATGTCAGGATGCTTTACTGTTGGCATGACATGACTGATGGTAGCTTTTCTTCTCCAGTCCAATACCTGTATCTTTTGCAGAAAAGCAGTTTGATCTTGATGTTTTTTCCCGGATAAAAGTGGCTTCTATATGCCCTTCTTGACATCAGGCCAGACGGACGACAAACGGTTCGGAGCAGTAATGTGGTCGCTGTACCGGACTATCTTGGTAAAGAGACAGCTGAGGTAGAAGACTCTAGAAATCTCTCAATTTACCGGTTGATCTACGGTCCACCCTAACCTAGGGTGATGAGCTTCGGGTCATGACCGAAAGAACGAGATGGCGGATACAAGCAGTGGTTCCTCCGTAGGGTGGCTGGCCTCACCCTAAGAGCTCAACCATCTGGGAGGAGCTCACAGCAGAGTCGCTGCTCCTTCACATCGAGAGGATCCAGTTGAGGCGGCTCGGGCATCCAGTGCGGATGCCTCCCTGGTGAGGTGTTCTGTGCACGCTCAGCCCGGAGAGGGGCCCGTGGCACACCTAGGACCCGCCGTAGGGATTATGTCTCACAGCTGGTCTGGGAACACTTTGTGGTCCCCCCCCCGGTGAAGCTGGAAGAGGTAGCTGTAAACAGGGAAGTCTTGACTTCCTTAGTGAGACTGCTGCCCCTGCGATCCAGACCCGGATAAGCGGAGGAAAATGGAATGGAGTGGACACCAGGTCAAAGGTTCAAAAATCTTTGCCTCACTGTGCAAGCAGAAGGAGTCATGCTTGTCCGCTACCATTCCTGAGCAAGAGCTACACTGGTAATGCGCTGATCCCGCAGCTAAATCAACTTTCGGAGAAAGTCCAGACGCTCGTTGGACTTTCTTGGGCACCCAGAACCTCTCTTCACAAGAACTTCAATATCCTTGACAAGCAATGACAACTGCACCTGCCTTTGTTTTTGTCAACACTCTCCCCCGTGTTGACCAGAGAACCACCAAACGTTCTTCTGTGGAATTTTGTAGAAATGTTTTTTAAGAGGGACAATCTTCATTCCTCATAACGTTGTGGCGCATTTGCAAATTGCCGTCACACAAACCGAGGCAGCAGACTTTGTGGAGATTATTATTTGTGTCATTCTCTAAACTTTGGGCCATGTCAGTATATCCCGAGTTAATTACATTTCCAGTCCCCCACTTAGTGTGTGCCGTGTGGGAACTGGGTACGCTTCTGTACCATTCCAAAAAAATCAGACGTAATGTAGCCTTTTCACCCTTAGTAGTTTGTAAGAATTCCGGCGTCCAACAACTTGTAGGGATTTTGAACACGGGATGCAACCATACAACCCGCAACTACTATTCTAAAAACTCAACAAATGTTTAATTAGATGGCATTAATTAACTTCTTCCCTTTCCAGTCTTCCCGCTTTCCTCCGCGTTCTTTTTGTGATAGATCTGCAGCGTGACCCCCCCCAGTTAATTGAAACCCAGGAGACTCTTCTTGCATAAAATCAGATTTATCTATCCATAAAAGGATTTCGTTAAAAATAGTCCAAATCCAGTGGCTCACAACTAAAAGCCTGCAGCTACGGAGGCGAGCCTGCCTTCAACCTCTTCTGCCCTCTCACAGTAGCCGCGGTGGAAGTAAGGGCTGCCTGCTGCTAACTAGCTGGGGACCCATTAATTAATTGCAGGAAAACACAGACATTATATCTGTGGGGCACATTTTCTACCCCCCGTCCCTCAAAAGAAAGAAATGTCCCTCATCCACAGAGTTGGCTCAAATGTCCCCCAGACTCTAATAAAAGGAAAGTAGTGATGGGCCATAGTGATAATGAAGCATGCATCAAGCAAAAGACCCTGATTCCACCAGACGGGCCAGATGGATTGCTAACAAAGTGGCAGACCAACATTTTCTGCTAATGACAGCAAATTAGTGCATTTTCTTCGCTAACCTTTAGAAAGGTAACAATGTTCACTTGTCTTTCTCGTTTAGCAAATCAATTTGGATGCAGTCGGTATTAACAATTAACAACTCATTCATATTTTTTTATGTAAATAAATATGTATATATTAGGATATATTTTATGATTATGTTCATGTTTGCAATTTTTAATAAGAAATGTATACATTGTTTCTCTAAATGCGAAGACCATAATATTAAAAGAGGGTTTGCTTGAGTTACTTTTAACATTTATATATTATGATATGCTTTTTATATGTTTCTGTGTGGATGATAAATAGTTTTTATTATTCATTTGTAGTATGTGCTTTCATGTGTAAAGATTATTGAGCAATGAGGACCTTAATAATACTGAAACAACTTTTGTTTAGTGGCTTTATTTACACACATCGACATTATGTACAAATTTCTCTTTGACCAAAAAGGTGGAGGCTGAAGCGTCAGCTTATTTTGCCTAACCTTCTGATTTTTTCATTGCCCGCTAATTTCTTCATCCATTCATTTGAACTACACTTAGACAGGACAAAATCATGTTTAACAGTCAGCAGTTTGTTACGTTCAGACTTTTTGTACTTGTGAATGATCAAAAACATTTCCTTTTGATTTTTGCTTTGCAAATCATTATCTAAGAAAATCTACTTTAGTTGGACTTTCTGTTTATTCATTTTTCTTTGTTATATAGTATATTCAATATTAATGTATAGATTTTTTTGGTAATGCTTTACGTAACCTTGTTGATCAACATAATTGGGACTTTGTTTCTGTTATTTACATAGTATTTTATATATATCTTTTGTGTATGTTTGGTTTTATTAATTTTTTTAGTACATATTTTTCCTTTGTACACTGATATTCTAAATCCTGCAAACGTGTCACACAAGGAGGGTTATTTTCATATGACGCAGTGCAAATATACACGACTAGAAACAACAATGTGTATATTGGAAGATAACGTATTAATGCAAGTTTTCATTCTGACAGGTCAACTATAATAAGGTTCTCTCTTCTTATGCAATTGTATTTTTCTTTTTCTTATATTTCATATTGACATCAAATGTATGTTGGGTGGCCCGTGTCCAACGACGACTGATTGAGGGTACTGTGGGGGCTGACAGATAATATTAGCACCACTTTTTGGGAAAGAGTCGGGGTTCAGAAGCTGTGGATCTAATTAAAGCAGTGTGGGATTTCTATTGAATGCAGAGAAGAAGCCTGCAGCGTTCTTAGTGCTGCAGCGCCCTGAGGACAAGAGCCCCAAATGGCGCCCCTCTATATGTGTAGACGTACTTGGGTAATTCATTTATTAGGAATACAGTGTCACCTCGCTCCCATGTGTGTAATGCCAATGAGCGTGCATTTGTGCGTCTTGTTTGGCCGGGAAGTGATACATGATGCAGCTGCTATCCAATCAGCGCTTGCAGGAACCCCAACCCCCAGCCCGCTCTCGTTCTGCTTCTACAAGAAATTAATAGGTGGCACGCATTGATGCGTTAAATTACTTTGCATTGGGCACTGCAGACAACTGGATTATTTATTCTTTTATATGCTCTGTGTTAAAGCGGCGGCCTTCTGTTTTGCTATTGTTTTTAAATGAGGTTTTCTTTCCCAGTGCGGCATGTAATATCTTGGATGAATGGAGATGGGTTTTTTTATTATATAATAATAGTAACTATAGCAGTTATTACACTAATAGTAATAATGCTAATGTATGTAACAATCCTTTGCTCTTGTTTGCCTAGTTTCTTGTCTGTGTTTTGTCAAGGGGCTCTATCTTTCTGCATGGAGGGGGTCTCTTCCCCCAACCCCCACAAGTGGGCCGCTGTCAACGGGTATCTCCTTCAAACCCCTGCTGCTGCCTGGGCCGACATCGCCTCACGCTGCCTCTGCACATATGCATGTCACGTGGCGTCAGCGCTAAGGTGCCCGCTGATGTTATTGGGCCTGATGGTAGCATATTCCCTGCTGATAGCGATGATTGCCATGCTCAGGTATAGCTGTGTGTGTGTGTGTGTGTGTGTGCCCTCAGTGCACGCCCTTCACGTTATGGTCTGTGCCCAAGCCGACTGCTCAGCCCCCCGCACCTACACTGGTTTGTAGTAAGGATTTAACTGGGCAGTTGCAGGTTTAGTGGGGTGACTCCCCCTGTTTTGTCTGCTCTAGTTCACCTGGTTCTACTTCACGCTTGCGCTTATTCATCTGTCTTTTTCCATGTGGTTGCGCTTTGGTTGACTCACAAAACCTGGCTGGTGAGAAAAAACTAGGTTCCATTTGGCCTCTACAAGCTTAGTGTGTATTCAGAATGTGGAAAGGGTGGCCAACAGGATATGGAAAGTGTTATATTTTGTGCTCTGTTTGTGTTCAACCAATCACAGTGGACTTCCATTTGCCTCCAGAATTTCACCAGTTTTCCGGAAAAGCACAAAACTCCAAACTTAAATCCACTTTCATGCATGACATCTGCAAATATCCTGAGAATTCACAACATCCAACTTTAACCTTAGTCACCACAAAATTTGTTACAAACCTTTTGGGGCGTGACAAGCACATTTCTGTAAATTGTGAGCAAGATTGTTTTTTTTAGGTCTCACCGCATACCAGTGAAAAAGGTCTAAACTACTACTTGGCTTTGGACTACTATGCGGCTGGTATCGTCATTGATCTCAAAAGGCTTTTCACAAAATAACTCGCTCAATTCTGCCTAATAAACTAGAAGGATACGCCAATAGACATGGACCCGGCTAGACAGGAAGGTTGAATATGTTGATATCGAACAGGTAATCTCTAGTAGTCTTGACACTGCGAGTGTTTTTAATGTGCAGTTCAATGCGCAGTTTAATGTTCCAGTTGTTCATAATTAGTATTTAACTGCTGCTTGGTGGTTGACTAATGCCTACTATTATTAAAAAAAGATTGAAAGACAAGTCATGTAGTATTCTGGTCACTATGAGTCGGCAATGTTAAGTTTTAAGACGCTGGCTTCTAATTTCGCAGACCAGGCGCAGGCGAGAAGCACCTTCACTTGCGCCTCGCCAGTGGGCGTGTTTTAAGCGCATCTGTCTCTCTTGCCGTCGCAAGTGGCAAGGAGGGAGGAGAGAAGGCGTGACTGGGTTTAACACAGTCGGGTCAAATCTTCACCAATCAAATGAGCTCCTCTCCTCACCTTTAAATGCGCCGCTGGCGAAGCGAATTGCAAGTTTTAGTGAATATGGATGAAGACAGCGGAAGACGGCCAAACTTCTGCCAGACGGAAAGTAATGTTTTGGTCCGGGAGGTCCAAGCTTGCAGTGGTCAAATATATGGTCATGCGAGCAGACCTCCACGAGCTGATGATGCAAAAGCGGCCTGGAAGGAGACTACAAGTATCGTAAATCAGGTTTGCCCTGACATACTGAGAACCGTTGCCCCGTGAAAAAAACGGTTCAATGATGTCAGAAGAAGGGCAAAACAAAAACTATCAGAGCACCGGAGGCACACGGTGGCCACCGGTAAAGTAAGCATTTTTCCCCCACTAATAAAGACACTCGTATTTAGTAACCTATATTTGTAATATGAAAATGTCATATAATATGTATATGTATTATGATTAAACAAAAACTATGCATAATGGGGATGAAATTCGAAGCCTAAAGGATGCATTGCCAAGCTTGTGGTTTGGCCCTTGTCACTTGTGTTTGCATGTGAGTTGAACTTGTACTACTCAATTCATTATCATCATTTTTGCAATTCTTCGTTACACAATCAAAGATGTCAATACGTTTGATTAACCGTTTATTTACAATTAACCACATGCATATGAGATCCACTGGCCACCGATAAGGAGCTGGCGAGCTTTCAGCGCACCTTCGGCGAAGCCTTTTGGCAGTGGCCAAATATATGTGAAACCGTTTTATATGGCAGTGAAACCGTTTTATATGTTTGGAATAAATAGACTGGAGGCTAACTAGTTAGCTCACTAGCAGGCTTGTGTTCCTGCAGTGATCCCGGAGCCTGTGCATAAGTGTTGGGCAAATTGGTGCAATCAAAGAATAATAGCAGGGTAAAGGTGCAGTGGTGTTGTTTCATGTCTACAGGGCTGTCATAAGGGTCCAAACTGTATTTAGAAAGTCATAAGCAGGTTTTCACTGCACAAATATTACATTTATTAATAATGATTTATCTTCTTTCACTGTAGCCTACACTGCTGGACTGCAGTGTGTGATGAAGAGGACTGGTATAGAGCCAGTTCTACCAGAACCATCAGCTCTGTTGATCTATTCCTAGATCACATACCCTTGTAGGTTTTGCTGTCCAGCAGAGTTGGGTTGGGTTCAGAGGTGGCGTTGTGCTTTTGCTTCAAAGGTTCTGGGTTTTTTTTTTGGGGTTTTTCCTTTTTTTTTTTTAATTTTTTTTTTTTTAAATTTGTATTTTTTAAATGGGGAAAAACATCAAATAAGTGATGAGACTGTTACAGAGGCAGGGTAGGATTAATTAAACTCTGCTTCTTCCTACTCTTTTTCGGACATGTTGAATCGCGGTACTTGTATTGTTTACGGTTTGTGAACTGAACTGAATGTCAACAAAACACCGTGCATAATGCATTAATCTTAATAAGTAGAAAGGCAAACATCCGTAAGACAAAAGGAGATTTTAAGCACAAAGAACAGTGGCTGTGCTGCACTTGTATTAAAACAAAGCTTTTAGTCATATTCCAGGTTGATTTACTGCAATACGACATTTGGTAGCGCTTTCTCACACAGCGGACAACAGGAAGCACCCATGGGATTCTCCTCTCCTGGCACACGGTTAACATTCCGCATTTGTCCTGCACTCTGTAATTTATTGGATCTCATCTGTCCACGCTTTTGATTTATATATTGATTTGAAAAATAAATAAAAAGTGATAGGAACCTGCGCCGGAGTGCAATGATGGACTGTGTCGACATGCTGGAGAAGGGATATGAAACATTGGGAGGAAATTAGATATTATGCCCTCAAGACAACTGCAGCCAGCAGCACATTCATTATTGCTGGGATATTTATTATTAAGAATTTCTCTTCATGAGTGACTGCTGTGGAAAATGTTGCTGCCTTTGCTTGAGCTACCAAAGTCTTCCAACATATGGGTGAATATTACACGTCCATATTGACAAAGCCAAAGCTAATATTTGATTTAGCACATGCACGCATGTACTGAAAGCATACTGGTATGGCATCCCATAAAGTGGGAAAAAGGGGAAGTATTTGTCACCTTTTTGTATATCCCAATACAAAGATATGAACAGCTCAGAACCTTTATGAAAGACTTATTGCAACCTAAAGAGAAAATGTAAAATAAAGAAAATATTACAGGTTTCAATTAATTTGTATTAGGGTTGTCAAATGATTAATCAGTTTATAAATAAATCATGATTAATCACGAGGGGTGCCAAGAGACAACACATGAGATTTAGCCCACGAGAACCACATGGGACAAGATTTTAACATTCATTTGAACAATGAAAAAATACAACTGGACAAACAACCTTTTTATTTAAATGCATCACAAACTAATGTTCATTGTCCCACAAATATTATAAAACATAATATAGGGCTATAATAGATTAACGTGTGTAAGTCCTGTTTGACCCTCAGCCCACACCGTAGTTTGAGGAAGCACTGGTGACTGTGTAGCCACGAGCGGGAACAAATACTGAGCAGAACGGGACAAAGTTTGAGGAAGGTTTTGTACCAAACAACTATGCACATTAGCACTCAATAAGGTCATCAAATCTTACATATTTATGCATTCCCATGTAGTATCAGCATTCGGGAGCAAAGATGAGGTGCAAAAAAAGGAAAAATACCATACAGTTGTCATATCATATCATTGAAGAACAGTAGAAGGTGCATTCAAGGACCGTCAAACAAAGCAGGACAAATCGCTGCTCGCGTAAACGTTCAAAAACTGCGGAATTACTAACTGTGTAATTCCCTTTTGTTTTTTACAATGCAATATTTTCTATAATATGTCATTACCACTCTAAGGGTGCAGAAGTGGCTTTTGTGACATATTTTCTCACAGGCAATTGGTACGTTTGCAGCATTCCTTGAAACGCTAGCTTTTCAAAAATATTAAAGAACACATGTTATTTTTTTAAATTATGAGAAATACACAAAACACAATAAAGTTGTTATTTTAGGTTAAATAAGTTGGTGAAATAAAGTCATTATGAGAACAAAATTTACAGAGATTATTTAAGAAGAAAGTGAAAGTTTTTAAATAAATAAAATGCAATTAATGCAACTCAATTGCAACTCAGTTTTTAAAATATTGTAATATTAGGAGGAAAAAATAATTTCATTTTAGTACCAAAGTTAAATTATAAAAGCCAAAAGTACAAACATAACAACAAATAATCTTTTAACTTCTTTAACTCTTTTTAATTAGATTGCATAAAAAGTGACAATGTTTTGAGAAAAAAATCTAATTATTATGGTAATAAACTAAACAAATTACGAGAAGCAAATTTATAGGACAAAAATTGAAATAGAAAATTATTTTTAAAAAGCTGTAAATAAAACAGTTATGAAAAAAGTCAAAATAATGGGGAAAAAGTAACATTCTGAAAAAAGGTCATATGAGAAACAAAGTCAACTCAAAATCAAGTGGTAATTGTTTGAAAATTAAGTTGGCAGAAAAAAGGTATACTATATCAATACAGTCAAAAAAGTATGGGAATAAAGTCATATTAAAAAAAGAAAATTTACAAAGATTATGAAGTTCAGAGTCATAATACAATTTTGTCACAAAGCTGACATGCATGTTTCTTTGGAATATTGGAGCTTTTTATCATACTTTACACACTTTTACAAAAAAGTATCCTTTATGGACAAAGTGTGGACACCCCTGGGCAAGACCAACGAGCAATCAAAGGACCTCTGGGCGTACGACATCACCAAATTGTGGGATGTTCATATCTTTCGTCAGGGGGTAAACTTTCAACACTCAAAATACTTACTTCCCCCACTTTGGCTGGAGTCTATTTGTCAAGCTGACAAGCACACATTCCCAACAACAGCTGTTGATAAAACGCAGAACTTGCCAGGACTTCTAACCAGTGCTCTGCTCCAATGTTAATCACAGCGCAGTGAATTTCAAACAACAGTAAGGAGAAGGGCCGCCGTCCAAGCATCTAGAATTTTTATTTCATTCCCATTCGCCACCACCTCCTCCTCCCACGGCTCTACGCTTGAATCCACCTCAATTACGCTTCCTCCCATTTCTCCTGATCGCTTTACAGCTCGCCGGCACCTGATCGCTGATATGTTTTGCATCCTTAACAGAATTTCAAGCGGGAGGTGGATGGGAGAGAAGGGGGTTGTTGGTGGTGGTGGTGAGGTGGGGGGCGATAAACATCTAGCCCAGGGGCTTTTGGGAAAGCGTGGCTCAGCCTAGCAGATGGCCATCATATTATACAGGGAAAGTTTCTAACAGAGGCTGTAATGAATCTGAGGTTGGAGTAGGAAGGAAAAGGACGGAAGGCAAATCCAAACAGGTCATCAAATGTACCGAATTCAAACATTTTCTGGCATATTTTCTGGTGTGTGTCAAAGGAACTAGAAAACCTTTTTTGCCCCCGCTGAACCAATAATGAATGGGCTGCCCGCGCTCTCACTGTGGCTATCTGAGGTCATAGTACATTTTATTCAGCAGCCTATTTGTCCAGATGATGAGCGCCGGACACTGGCCATTATTTATTAGGAGGGGCTGGAGCTCAGGACCTCAGGGATGGGACAGGCCTGGTGTGTGTCAATTGGGGGCTAAGGGAGTTAAAAAACTACCTTTGATTTGACCATTTATGGCCTCTTTTAGACTGAGATCCCGTAAAATTGAACAGAAGATCTGGCATTTGTGTGCCTGTGCCTTTCACACAGAATACAGCGGGATAATGCTAGAACAGTCAACGACAATGACTCAACACGCAACTATTATTGTATAAATAGCAGAAAAGTCCAACTTGGGCAGTCAGAAAGTGGGCCACATGGCAGTTTTCCACATCTTCACGATGCCAACCGCTTTTCTGAGGATAGCAATGGTGCTCGCACTAATTTATTGTTCACCGTTATGTGTCCTCACTTCTGTTGCCAGCTATTTACCACAATAAAGTGGTATGGTGACTTATTTTCAGAGATAGTAACTCTACAGTGCATCGACTCAAACGTTCATCCAAGTTACATTTCTAGGGTATGAATTATATAACCATCATCGCTGTTTCAAAGTGGCATTCTTACTTTAAAAATGCATTTTATGCACATTAGTATATTTAGTAAAATTAAGCATTTCCAAGCATAACAATGACTAATTGGACTAAAATACATTATTAAGCCATTCACAAGCCGCATCTAAAAAAAAAAAAAAAATTATTTATTCATTACAAAAAATTTATCTTTGTTCATTTATCTATGCCAGCGATGGAGAGTGACAGTTTTCAATGACATTGAAAACAATAAAAACATTTAAATATTTAAATGATCAATAAAATGATCGTCCACAAGATGGCAAAGGTACATACTGCACCCATCACATCGTTTTGAGATATGTTTGTTTGGTAGTGCGTACCTTAACTCAATACATGTGGGGAAACACCGCTGTAAAGTTCATAAAACTCAAATTTGACAGACTAGAGTGCATGCACTCTGTACACATTGTAAAAATATTTCAAATGTATAGCCCTGTCATAACTATGCTCCAGATGCTCCCCTGGAAGTCATCTGAAAAATAAAATGTTTGTTCAACACCATTATAAATGTGGACATTAGAGCAGAGAAAATTCCTATGTGGCTTTGAAAAATGGACAGAATTCTCCACGTTCCAAACAGGGGTCAGCCTACTTTAGGTAGGTGTGTTCTCTTGGTGTTAAAAGACAAATGATGTACTTTGCCTTGGGTCAACTGGGCTTTCCCCCCATCCCGTAATGACCTTTCAGGGTGGAGAATAGTTTTTCCCACAGTGATGAAGCAGCACTATATGGGCTCCCCACATCAGGGGTGTGTTTATTGGCGCACTAATGTTTGCAACACGACCCCTCTCGAGCTCTGATGGACTGTCCCGCTCTTCATCTGTCAAAATACTGTATTGTTTCCATTTTGTGCACTTGTCAAACAAGAGTCTGCAGCGAATCTACTCACAAGAAAAAATAATCTCTTTTCAATTGAGTTATAAGCACGCTATCCGTGTGTGTGTGTGTGTTGTTATCTTGTCAAAGGTTCCCTAGAGAGGAGCGGATCCCTGTCAGTTCATCCTCAGACACAAGCTGCTACATTTGATGACATTCCAAATGACTACCGCTAAGTGAGCCACTCTAAGGTTTCCTGCCAGCAAGTAAGACCATAATGTTGTCAGAACACACACACAGTTTTGTTGCTCGCAGTCATTGTTTGTACTTAGACGTTTGCAGTTGGAGTCAGTGGTGTTTGATATTTTGGTAACTGGAAGTAATTATATGATGAACTTAAAAGGGCAACTCACGTTCGAACATACCACAAGCGTTACATCACGCCCTCTTCCTGCTTTGGGTGCCTAAGCCAGTTCGGGCTAGTTATGTTTGTTATCAGCTTATGATAGCAATTTGGCAGAGTTTAGCTACCAATGAACACAACTATGAGTTAGGCCAGGGGTAGGGAAAATATGGCTCGGGAGCCATATGTGGCTCTTTTGATGACCACATATGGCTCCCAAAAGGTTTCTAAACACCATAACATTTATTTAATGTAGTTTTTGTCTTAAAATATATGTAACATATCTTGCATACAACACGGGTGTTCGAAGTGCAGTCAGAATGATTTATTTGTCCGTGGCATAATGTACAAATAAAATTTAACAAAAAAGGAAACAACAAAAATTGAAAAATAAAGTCTAAATATTTGCAGCAAAATGTTAAATTTTAAAAAGTCATTTTTGGAAAATGTGGTTGTGAAAAAGGTTATAATATTAGGAGAATAAAGTCAAAATATTGCAGGAATAAAGTCATATTTATGAGAAAAGTTGAAGAAATTGAAAAAATTTAAAACAAATTGGTGTAATTTTACTAGTAGAAAGTCAAAATATTAAGAGAAAAAAGTCACCCTTTTATGAGAATAAACAAGACAATATAAAGTTGTAATTTAAAAATAATAATAGTTGTAATTTTAAAATATTAGGCTGGGGGAAATTTTATTTGGGAAAGTCATATTACAATAAAAAAATAAAATTTTTGTTTTATAATGTGTAATATTTTGTGTATTTTTTTGCGGACATTTTAAAGTAAAACATGACAGGAATCACAGTGTTAAAAATAACATTCAAAATATGAAATCTTCACAGCACTTTAATCCATCCAATTCAGAAACTTATTACGTTTTAAAATTCTTGGCAGACTTTTAGTTGTATTCACTTTTAAAAAAAATAGGATATGGCTCTCACAAAAAATACATTTGAATAAATGTGTCGTTCACGGCTCTCTTAGACCAAAAGGTTTCCGACCCCGGAGTTAGACTGAATGAGCTTTGTCATTCCTTCCAAAAAGGAGGAATGACGTTATTGGCTGTCATCATGCACAGGAACGTGTTTATAGTGTGCGCACACACACACACACACACACACATACACGCAGTCCAAGAGACGCTATCGACAATCAGCAGTCATGGCTAAGCAGGAAGAGAGTGGGGATGTATGTAGAAAGTTTGAACGTTTGCACCCAAATTGCAGCACCAAACCATGCCAGACAGCACCGTTCCGGACATGGAATTGTGTGTAAGTGTAGGTGTGATGTAACTTGTTAAGCATGGATCAAGCCATTATTGATGTAACATCTGTATCCTCAGATGTAATACATTACAGTGTGAACACGCCCACTTCCTCAGACCCATAAATAATACACATTTTTTGTTATCAATAAAAGACATTTAGTATGTTTTATTGTAAAAACGATGGTGTTTACATCCATCCAAACACATATGATTGAGCAGATTGTGGCAGCTGAGCGCAACAGTTCCCCTTAATGTCCTTACTGAGCGAGACCATCCATTGCAGAGTCCTTAAAATTACAAAAGTTTTCCATCTATCTGGCAGCTCATTTGCCTTTTAATGAATCCTTATAGAATGTAGTTTGTTTACGTCTTTTGTTCCAGCTTTCACATACTTCCAGTGCAAAACGGTGCGATTTGGTGAGCTAAGGCGCTCGCATCCCTTTCTTCAGTCAGTGTCGTCATCCACGTTGGGAATGTTTCAGTGCGCGTTCAAAAACTGGCTTCGTTGCCACTGATTAGCAACATAACCCTTCAGTTTAGCTTTATTTAGGTCTTCTAGTAGCGATAACCACAAGACTCTGTTTTCCTGGTTTAGCCACGTGAGCCTGCGATGCATTCTTCTCAGACACTTTGTGAAAGAAGTCGGCCTTTCTTCCCAGTCAGCAGCATTCTCCTCAAGTCCGTGATGGAGGGAAGCTTCATTTTCTCCCGGTTTTTACTGTAAACGTTCAAGAAGATGCCAAAGAGCACCAGAAGGCTGCCCCAGATGTACCTGAGTGAGGGGGGTTTGGGGTGGGGGTGGGTGACACATTATTGTAATATTGTAAAATGACCCAGAATGTCCCTTTCAGATTTAAAAGTAGGGTTTTGTTTTATGTATGATGATTTATACAGGTATACTATTTTTCCCCATTCTGTTAAAATAAAATAAAAAAATACAAATATGCCTAAAAGGTAACCCAATTTGCAAAATTAAATTAAAACTCAGTGGTGGTCCTCGTTTGCCAACATTTCGTGGCTATGTCCCTCTCCTATAAATTATTAATACTAAACAAAAAAAGAACTAGCTGCATCCCTGCGGCGGTAGAACACAGCCAGGTAGCGTATACTACACTGAGGAAGGAGAACATTACTTCTGTTCTTTTTCAAAAACTTTTTGATCATTGTTATGTCTTCTGAGCGTAGGACTCTTCTTATAGCAGTGTTGTGAAGACCAGGAAAGTGAAAGTAAAAAGTAAAGGGAATTTTAATGTCGTAAAGCATTGCATTGCTCATGGGCCGTTGGATATAGATAATTTTCTTGAAGACATGAAAAGATCTGATCCTTTAAAATGGACAGTGATAACTAGGCATTAGGGCAGGGCATATCCTCAACATTCTGCTCCCAGAGAAATTCACATTTCCAGCAGCTCATAATAAACTTGAGCCCTTAAAAGTAAAATAAAGGAAAATTAGAAAAAAACAAAATATCCTAGTGCATGAAGTATTTAATGAAGCTTACACACAGTACAGGGTGATGAGACGTTTTGGATATTGTGCTCAAAATTAATATCATTGTATTAGTAAATCGATATATCGCACGGTTTTGCTAAGCATTGCAGTGGTCTGATTACTGAGAGTCCCTCCCTTGCAACACCCCTGTCAGTGTGCATGACAGCCACACGGATAAACGTATTACACTTTCATTTAATTGTTGTATTTAATATTGTTTATTGCTGTATTTTATAGGTCATTCATGTGTTCATGTGGGTACAGCATGAGTGACTTAAGTGTTAATTTAGGTAAGCATCATGCAATAAAAGTCGACTTACAACAGAACAGAACTTGCATGTAGACCAAGGACCACCTGTGTATTCTGTTTTCTCCTGAAGGACTAACATCGTGCCACCGTATGTGTACCTCTCTGACAGCATTATAATCTTTGTAATAAGTTTTGATGCAGCTCTTTTATTGGATGTTGTAATTGGACGTGTGCACTTCATGTTTTAGATGAGAGTGTAAAATGGACTGAGGATATGAAGATGAGTCAGGGAAGGGTCAGGGAAGGTCAAATCCTAGTTTTATGAGTCAAAGTTGAGTTCAGTGGTTACTTAGTTAAACAGGAGAAGAACACTAGAACAAAAACAAGTCCAAAAGTTGGCAGTACTTACTGAAAAGTGAAGGGCTTGGTGAAGAACAAGAAGGAAAGAAAGACAGTCATGGCTTTTCGCCCTGTGGTCACTGCAACAAAGCAAAACAGGCGTGGTCATTCTTTTTATTCATTCATTCATTCATTTTCTATACTGCTTATCCTCATTAGGGTCGCGGGTATGCTGGAGCCTATCCCAGCTGGCTTTGGGCGAGAGGCGGAGTACACCCTGGTCTGGTCGCCAGTCTTTTTATGCTTGCTTTAAACTTCAAGCAAACTGTAAAAGCTGACTGCTTTGGCTTTAGAGGTGAAATGCTCTGTTAATTCAATAAATCATTACAGATATTTGAGAAAAGTGGGCAAACTGACCTGTGACTGCAGCCAGGGCACCAAAGAGCTTAATCAAGGCCAGCACAAAGGAGATGCCGAAATAACCAGTTAAAGAGAAGAAGAATGCATAACCGTATGTCGTCACGGGGTGCTACAAGAAGAAGGGCAGACCATGCAATGAAACAAAAATACACTGGATTCACGCAGATAATAGAATAAATTAGAATAAAGAAGTGGAAAACCCAGAACAGTGTGAGTTCACCTCTGAGCAGAAAGCCACTGCTGGTCCCAGCCCGCCCACACACAGCAGCCCTGTCAGTATGTACACAAAGCCGATGGAGTACGAGTATAGCACCTGCAAAAACACGCAGCATTACCATATCAGACAAAAAAGCACTGCATTGTTTGTCGGATGTGTACATTTCTGGTGTATACATGTACATAACCATGCAAAAGCTGCAAACTGAGCACAACAATTGTCTATGGACTTGCGCTTACTTTAAAACTCTTATTTTGTATGAGAGTGACTGCTTGTGTACAAACACTCACATTAAAATGGTATTATTCTGACATAACACATATTTTGCACACCTTGCTACAGTACTGGAAATGTATTATTATGGCAAAAAAATATTTTCAGTTCAATACGCGTGTAATGGTTTGCAATGAAAACAAAATCATCGTATTCATTGAAGTGCTGGTCTTTCTTATAGCAAGTACAAAATGCCAAACAAATACGTAATAAAAGTGCACCAAGTACAAAAAAAAATTAAAAAAACGGCAGTAGTGTATACTTGTAATGCAGCGATATGTTGTATTACATAACATCTTGTATTGTTAAATGACTTCATTCCAAAAAAAGGCAGACAAGCTGCACAGAAAATGTTATATTTTGCCATGATAGATAAATATATTCACAGTACTGTACAAAAGTCTCAGGGTTTAATTACAATGCTTTTTATTAGTGCAAAAACTAAAAAGACATCAACGTAAGCTGCAGAAAGTTGACTTTCCATGGAAAATGTGCATGGAAGTTAGTTGTAGATGAAATACCATTTCAGAATTGGAGCCATTGTGAAGTTTCATGGCTTTCTCCTGCACGTTTCCAATAGCAGCATCTGCACAAAGTGCCAACGAGATGAGAAGGACACCTGAAAAGACACATCAACAAACATGTTAAGGCATACTAAGATGGCCCTCCAGTATATACAGCATTTCTTTATGTGCTTAATAAGAGAGACATTACCTGTTATGTTGAAGTGGGGCGCTACTTGGCTGTCAGCGAGTGTGAACCAGATAAGTCCGAGACTCATGCAGACAGCAGCAGACACGTCGGCAACATTATAGCGTTTACCTGAAACCGCAAAGTTAAACAATCAAGGTACATGGTAATTACAGATTTTGTATAAAAAGTCCAGACAAGGGGTTGGCAACCCGCAGCTCAGGAAGCTGTCCTTGTTGTGGCTCACTTCGCTAAGCGCTGTGATTGTTTTTTAACACCGACGTAGGGGAAATGTGTGTTTTCGAAAAGAATATGAAATATCTGACTTGCTGCCAAGTCAGTGAATGCATCTAAACTGTCTTCTGACTATCAAATGGAAGTAGGCTAGTGTAGCAGTGAGTAGTGAGTCTGGGTGGGAGAAAACAAAAAGTGAAGGAGCTTTGAGTTGAGTCTGATACAAGTTACTGCACAGTAAAATGCAACAATGTAATTAACGGGAGCATAGCAATATGTTTTATAACGAGAAGTGCGCTGTAGCTATGTGCTCAAAGGCCATGACATGCTAATCACCGAAATGGTGACTCCAGGAGAGGCAGGTTATGTGCAGCGGCAGCTGACTGCCTGTGCACTCACAGCTCAAAACAATATGTGCTTTCACTTTTATGTCTGCAAATACACCATATTTGACTCCGTAGCTACAGCGGTAGTCCTCCCACACTGTGCCTGGAATGCGCTCTCATGGTGCGGCGAGCTCGCTCGGGAAGTGCCGCTCTTACCACTGGCTGTTTTTCTGGGAAAAATTACTATTTTGGTGGAGAAAAATGCAAATACAGTGGAACCCCGGGATACGAAATTAATTCGTTGCAAAAGGATTTTTATAAGCTTAATTTTTTTGTAACCCTAACAACATTAAACATGAAAATTGGCTAATTTGTTCCACTGACCCAAAAGACCCCTCATACAATGAGGAAAAAAAAACACTGTTCTGCATGTTTAATACTGTATAAATAACGAGTATTGTAATACAAATGTTATGTAATAATAAAACCTGAAATTGAATGAAAAATTGAGTTACAATTCTAAAAGTTTCTTACCTTTAATACGCAACAAAGTGCAGTACAGTATAGTATGTAAACTGGCAGTGATTTCTGATCAACCAATCAGAGAACATTACGTGATACTTAACGCTGGCAGCGATAAACCAATCAGAGAACATTAGGTCATACTTATGCTTGCAGCGATGCATCCGCCATGCCTCCAGTAGGTATACTACTAGTATGCTGCAAAACAACATTTTTGCCGGGCAAGTTAGGCCACCATATGTGAATGGATTGTGGATGCCTGGGTTAAGGTTTCTGCTTTAACTCTTGTCCGAGCTTTCGTGAAGGCCGGCATCATTGCTGAACAGCCGACTGACAACGAGAGTGACGGCTGACAATGATGACAGGGAAACGGGCATGTTTGATGGCGAAATTGCCCAGCTGTTCAAGTCAGATGCAGAAGATGAGGACTTTGTGGGAGAAGAGTGGTTGAAAAATACAGTGTGTGTGCTGTTAAATAGTAGAATAAAGTTCAAGTAAACTCACTCTTTTGCCTCCGTTGCCTTTGTTTGTAGACTGTATGTTTTAGCATGCGCCTTAAAATATGGTAAATCTGGAAAATTAAAAAAAAAAACCCAAAGTTTTGGTAAGATTGACTAAGATTGACTAATTTTTGTAAGCCGAAGAAAAAAAATCAGAAAGCTATTTTCATATCCTGGATTTTTTGTATTTCGAGGCATTCTATCCACCGGTTCCACTGTACCAGAAAAATCTCGCGTTCCCAATGACGTCACAAAAAGTCTTTACATTTTTTTCTTGGTGTTCTGAGAAAATAAGGTTTGGAAAGTCTCCAGATTTAGCGGGAAAATCGCACGTTGGCAACACAGGGTTGTACATGAGATGGAAAACCATTTACAGTTAAAGAACACAAGAAATAATCGTTCATAAAAATATCAGAGCATATATTCTCCTAGTTAAAATAATAAACAGGGAATTATTTAGAAAATAATAATGCCTCTCTTTGCAAAGACAGTCAAGAACAGGATCAACAGAATGGTGTATCGATGGCAATTGAGCGCAGGAATAAGCGGTATTGAGCAAACAACACTGATACGCAGATATATGAACGCTGATTGGCTTTTTTATCTTAAAGTTGTAACAAGTAACATTACAAAAGATTAAAGTTTTTTAAAGTTTAAAAAGTTCTGTAATGTTTTGCGGATCCCGAACATTTTTTTTTGCAGAAAGAGGAGACAAAATGTCTGTTGTGATGGTAAAGGTTGCCGACCTGTGGTCTAGACCATAGTATTAATGTTTTATTAAATGTGCCATAACTTACCTTGTATAAATACTCCTCCAATCATGACCGGAATGAGTTTACAGCACTTGAAGATAACCTGTGTCGGGTAGTTCAAGTAGCCCAAAGAGGTATTGGACAGGCCCATAGTGGCCACAGTTAGAAATGCAATGATCATATATGTCTTTCCTGGTATCCTGGAGAATAAAACATGAAATACGCTTCTTATATTGAGCTCAAATAACTCATTTGTATGTGCTGTGTGTTTAAAAAGCTTTAATAAGCACCTTCTGCGTTTATCTGGTGTAAGCTGAAGCTCCACGAGTCCAAACATGGAGTAGAAACCAAACTGGACAAGAGTGAGGTACCAACCAAAGGGCTTGAAACCCTCCACAGAAAACATCAGTTCCTGAAGAGATGGAAAATAAAAATAGGATGCTTGTTTTGGATGGTATGCAGGCATAAATTGTTTAGTACGACTTTGCTTTCTCTTACATATTCATACCTGAAAATATCCATACAGGAGGTAAAAGGATAGCACCCCAGCCACACAGATACAAAACTGCGTGGGGGTGCCATAGCTGCTGAGGTTGATTCCTAGAACTCGCAGCTCCTCCAGGGACTTTATGTGAGGGGACATCACCTCCGTGGATGATGGGATGGATATTGAAATGTGCTTCCGCGAATTGTCGTACCCTACCAGGCCATATTTGTCACTCATGGTGATTGAGTCTGCTCGCGGCTGTTTGAAAACAAAGACAACACAAGTGAATACTTAACAGTTTTGATGATCATCAAGTGTTTTATAAGCAGTGCCAATGCCAGGTACTACCCTGCAAATGGATGACGTGTACTGTTTGAATTGCACTTGTAGCTCATCCTGGTTTTTATTCATTGTATTTGTATTTATTGTATATATATATATGTATGTATATATATATATATATATATATATACACACACACACATATATATATATATATATATATATATATAAATACGCGATGCAGCCAATTAGCTGCAACTAACCTTAGCTAGGCTACACTTATCGCACACGCTGTCATTAAACCGGTATGATCTTCTGACAGAATGCAGGACCACTGTGTGGTGACCTTAAAGAAGAACAGACGTGGTCAGATGAACAGGCAACGTGCCTTCTTCTGTTTACGCTAAGTATGCAGCAAGATGTTACCTTCTACAACACTTCCGGGTGTCTTTACGCAGCTTTATACTCCTCCTCTGGTGCTTTTCCGGCATATTACATTCCTCAAAAGTACCGACGTCATATTTACTGCTTATAAAATATTCCCATGCTTCTCCTCGACGCTGACAAGCGGCTAAAACAGCGCTGAGAAGCGCTTTGGCTAGCAGGACGTCAGCTGCTAGCGGCAGCGGCAGAAACAGCCAACAACTTCCGGTTTAGGCTGACGTACGAACTCTGCTGCTATTGGTCGACTGGAGCAGGAGTTATGAATATGCACGTGTATGTAAAACAGCAAAACAGGGAAATGTCAGCAGTCCACGAGTGTTGTTTACTAGAATTTGCACGCCCCTCTTTTTACCTCTCAGTAAGTCTGATATTTCTTGCTTGAATTTGTGTACTTTGCAAAAAATGTATAGATAGTGATGTTTAGTGTTAGCGCTGTGGCTCAAATAGTAATAATAATAATAATACAGTAAAACACAAGATGTGTTTTTCTGCTTCTGTATTTCAACCATTTCTACTTTATTTTTGTTGAGATTTATCCTCTTGTTCTCCCGCTCCTTGCGACTTGTTTCTTTCTTACCTCCCCAGCCAGAGGTTAATACACACCAGCAAGGCACTATTTCCTTCTTGGCCCTCCAACAATATAAAAATTCAAATCGGACAGCTCAATCCCTCTTCCATCTCAGATTTGATTGTAATGGTATTGCCTCCTGTCCCTGGGAGGCCCCCTGCCGCCTCGCCAACCGGGCCTTTATGACACTAACTGGCCCGGCTACACTTTTTCCATCTATTCAAAAAAATCTGTTAATAACTCATTGTGAAATGGGCCGTCTCCACGGCGGCCAGGTTGCCCGCCCCTTACCACGCAGGGGTCGAAATATATATATAAAGAATACACAGGGCCGCATGGTAGATGGAAAAGGTTAATTAATCTCTCCAAATTTACAGTCTTCTTTCCCATTGACAGTCCCAACGAGGCAAAAAATGTCATATTTACAACCTCGTGGGGAAGAAGTGTTCAGTAATACACCAACATCTTTGCAGGCCAACTTTATAAGTGTAGCCATTTGTCATGTGTGATGGATTTATGTAACAAAACCCATTTCCCCGTCTTTTCCCCTACCATCCTGTTAAATAATAAAATAATTATTTATTGATTATTCAAAAAGGAACATATGCGCAGGTAATGACTTTGCATCGCACTCCCGTAACTGCAATAAATAAGGCAGACGGAAGAGGGGAAAGCATGAGTCGGTGAGGAATAAAGCCGAGGGAGCGAGGAAAGAAGGAAGGGGAATGAAATGACTTTTGAAACAAGTGAAATCTGGATGCAATGTGGCCTCTTGCTGCATGAATCAGGAGGGACATAATGACTGACATTATAAATTATTTAGATCGGAGGCGTCGAAAGTGTGGCCTGTGGCTGTTTTTTTTTATTGGCCTGCAGCACATTCTAAAAATATAATTTAAAGCAACAACAACAGCAAAATTTTTTTTTAAATTCCAGTAATTTCACATGAATAAAGTCCAAATATGAAGTGAAAACATTTACAAAAGTAATGTGGCAATACAATGAGGAAAAAAAACATACTTTTATTAGCATCAAGAAAAGACAACAATAATATTAAAAATGAGAAAACAGTTGTAATTTTTGAAATATTAAATTGCAGAAAAAGTTTTGTTGTTACAAGAATAAAATCAAAAATATAATTGAAATAAAGTCATATTTACGAGAAAGAAATTTACATGAAGAAAGTAAAAAATGTTGTAAAATGAATGGAAAAATGGCTGTAATTTTATAAAATAAAGTCAAAATATTAATTTTTAAGAAGTTTGTAATCTAATGAGGAAAAAAGCCACAAACAATATTTCTATTTCTACATGATTTCAAATTTTCTCTTGTTTATTTTGTACTCATAATTATGACTTTATTCTCATAATATTTAGAGTTTATTGTCGTAAAAAAAAACTTTTTTGCAAGCTAATTTTTTAAAAATGTAAAAACTTTATTTGTTGTTTCTCATAATTTTACAACTCAATTGAGATTACGAGGTCTTTTTTTCTTTAAACACCTCAGCTCACAGGGCTATGTCCTCCTCCTTTACGTTGTTGTGTGTGATAGAGGATTTGTGCCTTATGGAGGTCTTTGTGGATGGACCTCATCCTCCCATAGCCGACAGCATGTTCTTCTTCATACCATAAAGACGTTGAAACTGACTCAATGGTGCCTCTGCTGACTACTTCCAAGTAGTGCAGTAAATAAATCGGTAAGAGACTTGAGTGCAGCTGAGCTGAATAAACTCTGTCAATTTTCTTAAATGCCTTCTTCCAAAAGAAAACACAAATCGACCTCCTTCCCAATCCTCAGCCGCGAATCATTGACATAAAGGGCAGATATTACAGTGAGGCTTTCCTGCTAACTTATTTGTGTTTGGTCTTATCTGCTAAACTTATAAAGTTTGCTCATAATTCTTTTTTTTTTCCCGGGTTTGTCTCAAGCCTCCTGCATGCTACGGGAAGCAGATGCTATCTGGCCTATATTGCTTCTCAAGAGTGCTCATATCCTCTCCCATGTTTTTGGCTTTGATCTGCAAGGCTTGCTGCTCTTGCATTTTTCTCCCATCCGCCTTATATAGCCCCTGCTACTACCCCTTCCTATCAATCCCTCCATTCCTCATCGGTCATAGTGACCAGAGTCCAGCCTGTCGGTGGCTGCAGACGCCCTAAATTCATCTGTTGTGTGAGTTGTGTTGTTGGAGGGCCAAAAGTGGCGGCTGGGTCACACCTTTTGAATCAGTATGGACTTACTAGGTCAAAGGGGCTACATATTAGGCTTTTAACCATGAAGGGATTCATTCATTCATTCATTTTCTATGCCGCTTATCCTCATTAGTGATATTTTGCAATAATGTAATATCTGTGCAATAATCTACAATTTAGAGTTTATGGTATTTTCACCTTCATTCCCTGCGTTAACAGGCAGAGTCAAGCCTAATTATTAAGTTAAGTGACTTTTTATTTGGTAAACGAATGTCTGGAAATACTGTGGAGCCCTGATTTTCATCATTATGGTATAGCATCAAGTATGGCATTATTACTGTGAATGATAGCACACGTAATACGGAATTGGCGGTGCACGTGGCAGGATTGGAACCGCACAGTGAGTGCTTTAGACACACTGTAAATCTTGCCATCTAACCTACCTCGGGGTTTCCTGGATCACTCGGCACTCGCCGGATTTTTTCAATCAGAGTTCAACAGCTGCCGCTGTGTTTTTGTCCAAGCAAGCTGTAGATCAAACTTACTTAAGATTTGGCAGCTCAAAACACAATGGCTGCATATGACTTCTATTAAAATATGTGATGCTAGCGTCTATTTTGGAATAATTTATGACTTCCTGGTACAGCACTCCAAGCATCATGGGAACTGTAGTTCTTTTAGTGTAACCATAAAAATAATCTACTGCAATCTGCAATCTATTTTACTTGTTACATTTGACGTAACTACCTATCAACATATATGATTAGTAGTAGCAGTTACAACTGTGGTCATTATTTTAACTTTCGCAATTTTTTGTTTTAGTTGCAATTTGTGGGAATAAGTTACATAACACATAACGTGTCAAAAGACAGCAAGAATTCAATTCAGATTTAAGGCCCGGGGCTCGTTGTTTCAGTTTGCGATAGCCCAAATGTCGAATGTATTCTTTTGTTTTTCTTGCTGATTGCATTAATGCTTTTCTTTTTGGCAAGGAAACAAATGCAGTTGCATTTTTTCTGCAACTAACAAGCAAATGCTTTAGTTACCAAAACCTTTTAACATCAATGAGTATAGAGTATCTACGGTCATTAAGTCACTACCCACCTAAGGAAGTCAAATCAAGCACTTATTTCATTGTTGTTTTTAATCTATTTAAACACAATCACGTGTGCAAAGTCTTCATCAAAACACATTATTAAGAAAAAGAGGCGGAATATAATAACTGCATGGATACAAGTTAAAATGGAATAGACAAACTGCACTAAAGGAGGCTGCAGATGTTGATTTCACCTGTAACTGTTTTTTCCAAATGATACATAAAAGTGCTGCATACCGTCAACATTTTATTGTCATTGCCCTCTAGTTGAGAATCACTGCTCTAGGTCATATTAGCTGTATTTCCTCAAAATTGTCAGGGCTATGCATCATTATCCAAGTGTAAAAGACAACTGTCTTGGGCCACGTTCTTGTGTCTTTTGTTGCCAAAAAATGTCAATTAAACAGGTAAAAAAACCCACTTTTATTTCAATTGTAGCCATTGTACAGTATAAATACTTCTACAGCTTAAAGGAGTGCTAGAAATAAAAGAGCAGTTTTTACACATGAGCTGTGGACATTTCAGTCAAAACATGCATCTCTGACTTGATTTCACACCCCATATTATTTTATTTTCTTTGCTCGTATGCAGTGTGTATAAGCCTTAATTGAGTATTTAGTGGACACGTTTATTGATACACACCTAGGAGGGATAGTTCTGCCTACTCCTGTTTGGATATGTTGAATTGTTCTTCAATATAACCTTGTTAAGCATGCTGAAAATCAACCAATGCATAACCATGACATTGATGTGAGCATGTAAACACTAAAAGAGACTTGGCTTTCGCGGTAGCAGCCAGGAGGGGGAAGCATCTCACTTCAAAAGCCTGCTCCCCAGCACAGGAACTCAAAAGTAATTAAACAAAGAAATGTTGTTCAGCTCATCCCATCCTTTTGTCCAACTCATATGGAGTGGAAGTGTTTGTTGTCTCATCATATAGTGCCGATAAATACACACGTGTGTTTCATTGCTCATTCACTTCACCTCTGCTTGTGAGGGGGAATGAGAAATGAATTGTGTCATTTAATTAGCAGCTTTGCTGTGAGCAATAATCCTGCTTTTTCCCGCTCATAACCTTTAACTACTTAATGGATTTGAGAAGCTATTACTTTTCAAGATTTCTGTTTTTAATTATTTAAAGTAGTCACAGATATAAAATGTCAATCACGCACCGAGACTAATGTGTGAATATTATTTACTCATAGATTGATGCTTGAGGAGTTCTTTCCGTTGACAGCTTTGCAAATCCCACCAAATTGTGCAATATGCAAAAATTCAGCGGCGCTTATTTGCATAGATATTAACAATATGTTTATGACAAGCAGCAATTGTACACTTGTAATATCTGGAATGAGCTGATGCAAGTCTCGGATTGGATTATCAAGATTTAATAAACTCAATTTATAGCTCTTCTTCTCGCTGTCGGTGGTGTGTGTACTACTGCAGAAGTTCCACCTCTCACTCTGATCACGTTCAGGCAGCGTTGTTAAAATGTCAGACAGCGTTTGTGTAGTTTCCCCCTGGAGGACATTGCAGACTAACCCACGACATCCGGTCCGACTGCTTGTAAGAATCTACCTTAAGTATAGGAGCCAAGCAAGGAGCGCTTGATTTACTCACAGGGGCTCGAGTCCTGATCTTAAATCAGTGAAATCAGACATTCACAAATAAATGCTAGATGATGTAGCTTGTCTGGATGTGGATGCTTCTGGTGTTGAGCATGTCTAAAAGTCTAGGAGGATAAATGAAGCGCACCCCGGGCATTGAAAACCTTATTCAAATAGAGGTTTTCACTCAGGTTTGACACAGAATCCCCCCAAACCCCCTCCGCCGCCCGCCACGGCACGGGCCATGTAATAATCCTGAAAGTCTCTCTCTGGGTGTCTGCTCTCTCATAAAGAAGGAAAATGGATCGTGGGATCCAGGAAAGGAAAATGAAAGAAACTACGAATGAAATTACAGACTTGGCTGACTGCACAAATCATGCATATCATGTTTTATGGCTTGCCAGAAGAATTCAACACCTGTGGATCACCGTGACTATAATTGCACATGAACGCACCAGGATGCGAGGGGTGGGGGGCTCATTCATTGCGGTTTGTCACTGAGGATGTTGAGTGACTTTTTGCGCAAAGTAGGACCTTTCTGTGTGTGATCCCCTGCAACCCTTTGGTTTGGTTTGGAGACACAGGCAAGATGATAAAAGAACATTCGGGAAACGCCTCCAATAGGCTTCCTCAGCACTCCCATGGAGGGCCGCTCAGGTTTCATTTATCATTTGTAATTACCGTGTTTATTTACCCTACCTGCTTTTTTTCCGTGGTAAGAAGCAACCAATTCATCAGATCGGTACAATTTGGACTGGCTGTGCCGTTTAATTAAATTAGGCAATCAGCGAAACATAAATCTCTATCCATGTGACCACTGTGTTGAAAAGTGTTACTCTGCTGGTAATATCAGCACTCCGGGTTTCCACGCTAGCTGATGATACAGTACAATTAATCCATGCTTTTCCGCTGAGCCCAAGTGCTTCAACCAAGTGTTTTTATCTCTCACCTTATAGCCATTTTGGGATGCTTGGATTTATAGGCATGTTAGGATCTGGACTGGTACTGCAACATGCACTGTATGTAGGTATCTAAAGCAAAGTGCTAACACACTCACAAGACCTTTCACTTGGAACAAATGCACACTTTTCATCTGAACCCACACGCAGTGTCCAAACAGGCATTTTAGCTATAATCAGTACAAAACCAGGCAGAGTCACATCTCTTTATCTAGTGCTTGTCAAATAGTGTGGGGCGGGCTCACTTTGGGGGCAGGGGTGAGAGGCAGGAAGGATTTTATTCATATGATTTTTTTCAAAGCTGTTAGTGCTTTTATTCATACATGACTGATGCTGGTACCAGCAAGTCATACAGTGGTTTGTACAGACAAATAAAGAAAGAAATACACGTTCTCCCCGGTGGGCGGCCTTGGCTTACGCCTGGAGGTGGGCTGCTTGGTGGCTACCTCTCTTTGGCCCTGCCCTTCCTGTTCATGAGAGCTGCCTTGCCGGGGCTTTTTATCCGGTCCCAAGGTTCTTCCATCGGTTCTCATAATTACACCCTGACTATTCCTGCACCAGCGGACTCTCTGGCCCATCCAGCCTTACAGCAACAGGCGATGAAGTAGATGCTCTCACCATCTGTTGCTACATTCCGATCCCTTCTGTTCCCCAAACCCTTCCCTAAAGTCCCCTACTCAGACTCCGATCACAGTTATTTCTTGATACGACCTAACAATGTCTTTTCTCTCTTCTTTCTCCTTCTTCTGTGTTTGTCGTCCCGCTAGCTCATACTGCATGACTAAGCTGCTGAACAGGGCAGGTAAAAAAAGAACCAATTTTGATTTGATTGTTGATTAATCGTATCTAGAAGCAGTTAAGGCCAAATGGAGTGCATTACCTTACTGTCACCAGTAGAGGCACTGTCGATTCAGCTTTCAGAAGTGCTTTTGCAGGGGGTTGGCCAAATTTTTGACTCGCGGGCCGCACAAAATTGGCAGGTTATATATATATTTGACACACGCACACTATTTTACGCTAACAATTCTAAACCCCGGAATTATTTGTCTCATTTCATCTGTAAAAGTGTCATAGGCATTCCAGTGGGAGTCCAAAACATTCGGAAACAATTTTCAGTTTAAAAAAGAATATTTGAAAATATGAATGAGTCATTAAATTTCCCCACCATGTGTAAAATAATGTAGGCAAATGCCTACCCGTGAAGTAAAGATGCAGACTAGAATGTGGGTGAATATCCTCTACCTCCTCTGCTGTCTGGTGGATGGGCAAAGCTGGAGTGAAATTGATTACACCACTCCATCTGCATCACGGCCAGCCTCCTCCGTGTTTGCCGCCTTGTGCCTACAGCAGAGTTAGTGTACAATTACACATAGTTTAATATATCTGCCTGCGCACCTTTAAATAAGCATCACAAGTCCACAAGGTGATTTGTCTTGCAGTCCCATTACTCCATTGTACATCTTGATAGCCGGGGATCGCTCCTAGCTATGTTTAAGCATTAAATAGTGTATTATTATTTCACATAAATCACGCTGAGATGTGAGGCGGGTATTCATAAATTTTACATTTCTCACAGACAGTATTTTAAGGCCTCGCTTGCTCACTTTCCCTGTCAGGTGGAATCCGGTTTTCTTGATAGTAAATTAAAAAAGGGCATAACAGCGAGGTAAATTCAAAACAACACAGCATGCAGTTTAGATTAAGTTTGAGTCCTTCTCACGCGTCCATCATGCGGGGCCGGGTCAGTAAGTACAGCAAAAAGTGCATTATTGTGATTGGAGATGATAAAATTCAACAAATAGCTATTTAGTTGTACGCTATGCTGAATTTAAAGCTACATCTAAGCATAGTATTCATCCTAACAGTGAAGATTTACCCCTCAAAACCCCCACTTTTAGTGTTTGTGCAAAAGTGAAGGAAATGACTTCACTGCATGTCAGCCTTGCGTACGCTTTCTTTTCCCAGCCCGCTCTCCGCTTGAGTGGGAAAAAGTGACAAAGGAGGAAATTGGAATCACGGTTGTGGTTACTGCATGGACAACTTTGGTTCAGTTTTCCCTCGTTGGACGTTTGTAGTGGCGCCGCTTTACAAATCAGTGACTTATGCGATGATGAGGTGATGTTCTGTCAGCCGGGCTTAGCAGCAATGTGCATGTAGCGCATAAAGATGGCGGTATGGGCTTTCTGTATAGTTGAAAACCTCGCGTGGCACCGCCTTCAATTCTCCTCATGTGATTTAATATTATTTTTGTTAACATAATGACCTAAATATAACACAACCTCTCTTTTACAACATTTTGGCAAAATACGTTGAAGATAATATTTCTATTTGTTTTAAAATTGTTTTAAATCGTATTTTCAGTATCAATGGAAAGACCGATGCTTGATTTAAGGCTATAACTTGTCTTAGTGAGTGACAGGAAGAAAAGCACTGTCTGGCTTGGAAAGAAGGTATTTGGTGCCACCTTTTGGTTTACACATATAAAATCACTAAACCCTAAAGACTAAAACCAGACATTTATCTCCTGCAGAAAAAACAACAACTTATATTTGTCTTGTCTTATATTTGGGCCATTGATGTACATTTTAAGACACAATCAAGGTAATAAAAATCTCTTTTTTAAGACTTGGAGCTTATTTTTACTCTCCATTGAACTTGATGTATGTAGATTTTGCAGTTGGCGCTTTAAGTGCCTTGAATTCTTTCCTGGTTCCTTAAGTTGCGTGCTTTCCTGCCAAGGTCAGCTGCTCATTGACGTTGATACTCCCCTGCCTCAGCAGAGCTACCTCGTTTTTCCTGTTGATGAACTTCACGAGGAGGACTGACATTGCCAGACATTTGGATGCGTGTATCCATGTTGATGACGACCTTGAGAAACGTTTCTTTACTCTACCTCGTATCTGCATCTCCCTGAATCACAGATGTGTGTGACAGGAAGAAAAGCTCTGACTCATGTTGGTTGAAGTCATTTGCCGCCACCTGTGGGTATTTGGACCTAGTCTCTTGGTCCTGAAGACAACTGGTCTTTTTCAGGCCTTCTTTAGGGGGGAAAACTACATAGTCTATATATAATAATTATATATAAATACTGCATTTTATGTTTGTGCTGATCTTATATTTGGGCCAATATGGTAATATTACTTTTCTGACCCAATTTTTTTGTTTACAATTATTTTTTGTATTCTTAGTCAAAAAAATATTTTTTATATTATTTATATATGTATATATATTTTGGGGGGTTTTAAATATTGTTTTGAGTCACTGGTTTGTTCATGCTCAAATTAAAGCTCAGACTTAAAAACATTGGTGGTCTTTTTCAGACCTTTACCTGGGGGAAGTTACAAAATAAATATTACTTCACTGATCAAATACAAGATGACTTGATTTTTGGCAAAATATTTGTTTGAGGCAAAATCTATTTTTTATTTATATATGTATTTAGATCAGTTCAGGTTAAATATAAATTAATATATATTTTTTGTTCTACAGAAGAAAATATTCTTATATTCAGAAGTATATTCTGGGAATTATTATTATTATTAACATAACTTGAAAATGACAGTGCATACTGTAGAGCTCACACAGCATAAATACCATAAAAAATAATTTTACTTTGCATATATGCACCTCTAAAAACAACGTATCTTTTTTCTATGTAAAAAAAAGCCTAATATTTGGGAAAATACAGTTTTATACACTGATTGTGTCAATGAAAACTTGGCATTATTATCATAGATTTACCGACGTTGTCTTACATTCGGGTTTAGCCATGATTGAATCAATAGCTGTATGCGTCTTGATACTTTTATGCATTTGGCTTGGTGGGAATATTCCTCAGGTATAAAAACTCACTGACACGCCAGGAGTACTGCATATCATATCATATCTCATATTACAGTTATAGTAGACAATCATAACCCAGATGTGCTGCCTTGCAAGCTGTTAACCTGTTTAAACATCAGGGAATAAAGATGAAAACAAATCTCCCATTTTGAAGTCATTGTCATAATCCTGTGATTTCTTGCCCATGTTACAGTCATACACCTCAGTGGGAACTCACTGATAAACAGGGATGTCTGAAAATAGCATAGAAATGTCATATCGTTAAAGGCCGCTATCGGGTTTTTCCTATATCGGATTCGGAAATTGAGAGTTGGATAGCATCGGCAAAAAAAGCCAATACGGGACATCCCTACAGATGAACTTGCTTATCATTGCTACATGACCCAATGGCTGGGGGGGCTTCACCGCTGCAACAAAGTAAAAAAAAAAATCTTGCAAAAGTCATTCCAAATTGGAGTTTGACTAAATGCCAGGACAGTAACTTGAAGATTGCAAAGAGTGAAGGGGGGGTGGGTGTCTTTGAACTAGTTCTTGCTTGCTGAAAACATCCCTCCTGGGTTGATGTTCTGTCTGAAGTGTTTCACGGTGGTGGAAATTATTTAGAAGGAAAGCACTCATGATGCCAAATGATTCAGTGCAAAAAAGATGGCACACATTCACAGGTATTCTGATCATGTGACATCACCATGTTTATTTAAGCTTTGTTTTTTTTAACCTGGTACACCTACACCATTTGTAATTGATTGGTATGCTCTGAGGCTCTGTTGTCATGTTCTGTTTGGGAGAGCACGTCGACCTCGTCTGCATGTTTGTGCACACTTACTGGAAACTTTTGTGCTGATAACGCAAACACACTTAGTAGCAACAATAATTACAGTTATGCTGGACAATCATAACCTGTTCATTGCATTGTGCATTTCAACAAAGGGATTAAAGACTCAAACAAATATCCCGTTTTGAAGCCGTTGTGATATTTATATTTAAACATGAGATAATTAACTCCCATTGACACGAAATAATAAGTATTATCTGCATTTTTGTTTTTATTTCTGACAAAGCGGCGATGTGTCAACATGGCCGACATTTACAGCTGTTTTTCCTCTCTCAAATGCATTTTATATTTAATGCAGTGTTTTCATTCCAGCACAGCATTGTGCTCCAAATTCCGCTGCTTCACTCTCATGGTTTCTAAAAGCAATATTAATTAATAAATCATACTGTTTCATAGCTGAATAAGGCATATTATTACTACGTACATGCATAATGAAGCACATTGTACACCATTTTTGCCATTTTATTTGGCTGAATGAACTATAATACAAATATAAAGCATTCAGAAGGTGCAGTCAAAGATGTGGTGAGGGTATGTGGTGTTCTGCACTGGTCACTGCGTGTCAGGATTGTTACTGTAATTTTTGGTGAGACACACAAGCACCAGACTAGATAGCCAAAAGAACAGGATTTGTCTTTGCAGGTTTGGATGATCTCTCAACAGACAGAGTAATCCCTAACACGAGCTACGGCTGCGGCCGTAACTCACGGCAGACAAGCTACACGCAACTACGAGCCCCTCACATCTACGCACACAGCACATTCCCAGCCACACGTATAAAAATGATCATGTTAGAAACACTATTTAGAAGGTCATAAACATAAAATAATTGATTTATTAAGAAGGCCTTGACGGAAATATAACATGAAAATAACGACTATAAGCACGAGCACTGAAGGGTTGGAAATGTTTGTGTCTGAAAACAAACAAACAAAGCACCCGGCTGTCTGTCCTGCAAGTGTCTGGCTGCGTTCAAATGCTTTTGAAGTGAACTTGTCATGGGAGATTTGCATCGCTGGAGCTCGGCGCAATCAACGGCTCAAGGTTAATTGTTTGCGGCCGCACCACTTCAAACATCCCGAGACACACACACACCTGCCCAAATGCACTGTAAAAGTGGATGAAGCCTATATAGAGTACACACACATACACACACACACGTATAATATATATGTGTATAAATATATGTTCACATTCCTATGAGGCAATAAAAGCATCGCCACATGTACAAACACACTTGATGTTATCGGCATTTAGATGTCAACTTGCACACGTGTTTATTTTTAGATGTTTGCAATAACACTGCAGTGTGTGTATCAACACGCAACACACCACCTCTGCTAAATGTGTGTGTGTGTGTGTGTGCTCCAAAACAGCAACACAACATTAAGCTTCTCTCTCCTCTCTGTTATCTCCAGCTTCCTTTTTGCCCTTTGGTTAAACATTCTCTTGGCATGCATGATCTCATTTAACTTTGATTTCCCCCCTTTTTTTTCCAGGACGGCATCCTCAATGGTTCCAATTTCCACTCCGTTCCCTAATTTTCAACCCCAATGACAGACAACACACGCTGGAATGGCTGTTTAGCTTAAGAAGGGAATTGGTAAGTGAGGATTTTAAATGCTGTTTAAGATAGAACGGAGAGTTAGGAGCAGATAAGCGCACAGGAAGCTTGGAGATACGGCACAGCACATGTTATATTGGGCCATGCTAGGACTGCTTGTACATTCATTTCACTTGCAGGCAGTGAGTTTGACTAATAACCATTGTTATTGATGTTTTATTTAAGAGCTCTGTTAATGAAAGGGCTTTAATTAATGTGGACTATGTAAAACAAAAGTCACATTAACTTGCACAATTCAACATGTGTGAAAAGGAGCAGGAAGAAGCAGAAGTCTTTAAATATTGCCCTTGCTTTATAATTGGTGAAATTAAGGATGAAAAAGTAGTATTGTAGTCATGAACAAATGAAAGGGGACAGAAACACAGAAACATAATGTATTCATAATCATTTTAATGTTAACTATTTGGCTATTACTCTTAATATTTGTACTTAATCTGTGAGCAAAAAGCACTCATGAAACATATTTCTTATATTTTTTTAACGCTCCACAATTGCAGTACATTTAACACTTCCACATGTTACATTTAGCAGACATGTATTTGCATACATTATATATAGATATTATACATTCGTAAATCTGTTGCTTTTTGTCTTGGCTATCTACTGTAACGCTATTCTTTTTTGTCCCTACTAGAAAATGGTCACTCGATAAACGCTAGAAGTGAACAAACTTGGAGAAGCGCTAGGGTCTTCTTCCGACTCCTTTTCGGCCATGTTGAATTGTGCAAGAGTAAATATGTGGAGTTCTGAAATATCCAAAACCCTCAGTACCTTTTTAATAGAAATTGCAATCCATCCACAGCAATAATGCTTTAAGACAGGGGTGTCCAGAGTGCGGCCCGAGGGCCGTTTGCGGCACGTGGCTGTGTTTTTATTGGTCCTGAGGGAGGCACATTCTAAAAATATTATTTATCAAAAAAACGAATAAAAACAAACAAAAAAAGAAGAAAAATCATCAGTAGGCTTACAAGAATAAGATTATTAAGAGGAAAAAAGTTGTAAGCTAACAAATATCATATTAGTTGCATTTAGTTGAATTATTGCAAAATTAAGAAAAACATACCTTATTTGTAATATAATGAAAAAAACAACAAATATTATGCAGAAATATTAAGTATGGGAAAAAAGAAAAAAAACAAATAGAAATTGTAATAAAAAGCATTAGAAAAAAGGACAAACCTGCTGGAATTTTGCAAGAATAAAGTGAGAATACTAAGAAGAAAGTTGTATTCCAATGAGAAAAAAGTTACAATTTTATGAGAATAGAGCAAAAATTGTCATTTTAGTAGCGAAGGATTGAAATCTTAAATAAAAAATGTAACATTAAAAGAAACAGACACAACAAAATAGGTGGAATTAGGTTGGGGAAAAATGTTAGAATATTAAGGGAAGAAAATTATAATATTTCAAATATTTCAAAAAGCTAATTTGTTTAAGATAAGATTATTTAAGAAGAATATTGAAATATTTGGAAAAAGCAAATACCAAAGTTCATACTAATAATACACTTTCAAAGTTGAGATGCAGTTTTTTCCTTTTTACAAAATATCAATTTTTAGGAAATATCAAAGTGGCCCTTCCAGCCTTTCACTTCTCAGTACGCGGCCCTTGGTGGAAAAAGGTTTGGACACCCCTGCTCTAAGACAACGTTTGATGAAATCTTTCCTTAATCAGCCTGTCTTGCTTGCAAGGAGCGTGTCCGGCAGGACAGGCTGAAGCTAACTTACGGGGAAATGTGTTTTCACCAAATGTCTGGAGTGGGAGCCAACCCCGGAGTTCCATACCAATCCCAGGACTTCCAAGACCCATTACTCCCAAGTGGGAGTAATGGAAGTAAGCCCATACACATTTACAGTAAATATGCGACATCAAACAGATTGTTAGATGTTTTTTTTTACTCTCTGTGTGAAGATGAAAGGTTTTTTGTTTCCATGTCCTCGTGGAAGGTGCCGAGCGCCGCCTTGCTTCAACTTGCGCACCACTTAAATATTGTTTCCCCAGAGTAAATATGCCACTTCAAACTAGGCAGCGCTACAAAAGATGGGGAGCATTTGCACCAGCAGCAGCTTTTAAAGCAAATACAAAAGGTCAAAGGGTTAAGGCATGGTGTTTGTCCACCCATTTACCCACAGCCACATCATAACAATAACAATAAAAACGACAAATATACTTCCGCAGGAACAATTACTTGTATAACCTACAGATGAATTATTTTCATTTTTTTGAACATTAAATAAAATACATGCACTTTTTTTCTAGAATACTAATAAATATTACAATATATCCTATGTTTTACACAGGTAATAATCATTCAATATTGAAGTGATAATAAATATTAAATATGAAATAAACAGTTAATGTTCTTAATTTTACAAGAAAGACCTGGCAAATATAAGAAAATAATTTAAAATCCTATTTTGTGAAAAAAGTACCCTAAAAGACACACTCATTTTCTTCCACAATTCAAGAATATGATTAAATAATACATATTACTAATATACAGTAGTTTTCAATGATTATAATATGAATAGTATACACGTTCGATATGAATGCCATATTTAAATTGTAATAATAATTATTATTATTATAAATTTTGTTAATGGTAAAAGTTATCGATATCAGTAGATATTTAACGTTGACAGAAATTTTTCATGAATTTATAATATAACTGTTAGCTGCATGAAGCTGTTCATTTTGCCTCGTCATGCATGCACCCTTATGTGTCTTTTTATCTTTATCTTTATTCCACTTTTATTTTGCAGGAGAGACACAGCAAATATGAAAAAATAAACCCAAGAAACACCACTTTTTCATGTCGTCAAAAAAGTACCCTAAAATAAACACACATTTTTTTGTAGTTAGATTTAGGGATTCTAAATATTAAATTCAAATTATTATATGTTTTCATATTACACATTCAATATTATTTCAATATATAAATGTTGTAAAAATATAAATAAATATTAAATATTGACTCAAATATTTATGAATCGATCTGCAACTGTCAACTTTGCCTCTGTGCACGACTTGTGTCTTTTTTTGGTTCATTTTTTTGTGTTGTTGTTTTGCTTTTCCTGAGAGAAACCTGGCAAATATAATAAATAATACCGAACATAGTGTATGTAAACAATGCTCAAAAACATACATACATTTTCTTTCATTATGACTAAATATTATCCATCCATCCATTTTCTATACCGCTTATTAGGGTCGTGGGTATGCTGGAGCCTATCCCAGCTGACTTTGGGCGAAAGGCAGGGTTCACTCTGGACTGGACGCCAGTCAATCACAGGGCAGACAAACATTCACACTCACATTCATACCGATGGACAATTTAGGGTCGCCAATTAACCTAACATGCATGTTTTTGGAATGTGGGAGGAAACCGGAGTACCCGGAGAAAACCCACCCACACACGGGGAGAACATGCAAACTCCACACAGAGATGCCCAACGGAGATTTGAACCCTGAACCTCCTGACTGTGAGAACATGCTACCCATTCAGCCACCTTGCTGAATGGGTAGCATGTATCATAGTCAGTTATTATATATTTTATATTATACACATTCTATGTTAATGTAAAACAGAATTATTAATATATCTTATTAGTATGGACTTATTATTATTATTTGAAATAATATATTTAAATATTAAGTATTTCTATTTAAAAATACTGTATGTAAAATGTATGGTTGCTGGATGTGAATGTTGTGCCTGGTACAGTACAGTAAAGTACAGTACAGACATGTCTATGCCAGGGATTATTCAGCAGTCTGAGACCAGACGGTAGCTCACGCTGGATGAAGGGATGGATGCTAGACGGATGCCTGCCTTCTCCTCTACAAGCCTTTTTGTCTTATCCTGCCTCCATTTCATTGAAAAAGCATCTGGGCTGTTTGGTCTTGGGATTTGTCGCTTTGCACTGCAGCTTCCAAACAGGAAAAGCAATAGTGGGAATGGAACCCTGAATGTAATTAATTTTGTGGGGACACGGGGGTATGGGGAGGCGGGGGCATGGGGGGGTGGGTCTATTATTGCAGGAGGAAGAATTCTAATCAGTTGCAGATTCCTTCCTGTTTGGTTAGCGTGACCATAGCCAATTACGGGTGAACTCGATGTTACAGTTTTACTTCCTGCGCTGCCCAAAGAACGGCGCTGCAGAGCCTGGCAAGATGGAAGGACTACAGAAAGACAAAACACATGAACTTTAAAAAAAGTCAACAAAGAGGAGAAAGAGTAGAAAGAGGGAGGAGAAACTCCAAAAGGTGCACATGTGTCCTTCATCTCCAACATTTGCAAAGGAAATGAAAGGATTTGGGACTTGACTTTTTCATCGCTGTGCTGCAACGGCTGCAAACTCCAAAGTCACAAACGCAACAGCAGCTAAAGCCATCGCCGTGCCAAGCGTTAGCCAGGGACGCAATTTGGCTCCGAGAGGAAGGGAACGACAATCGGCAAGGATTTCTACCTGGATTTGCATAATAAGCCCTTTTATTTGGTGTCTGCGCGCACGTAGAAGGAACACAATATCTTCCTCTTCGGTTATTAAGACTGATATTGCTTTTCAACCGGCAAGTAAAAAAAAAGTAGGATTTCAGGGACAGAAAAGGACAAATTTGCCACAAATATTAGAGATATTCCTCTGTACTTATTCGCTTTGGGTTTATCCCAATAATTACCCCCCATACTATGCTATGGTTCCTTTGGCCAGCCTGGAGGTGTCCCATCATTGCAGAATTAGACGAGGGTGTGGAACGGGAACATGTAACGGGACATTAATTCATGCATTGTGGCGACATTGCAAACATAAATCAAGGTGTTTTCGTGCGGCTGCAAACGCCGGAAATTGTATTGATCGCCAAGACGTATTAGTACCGCTGCACAAACAGATGTACTCGTTAAATTGTAATTATTGACCCGCCTGCTGCCGCCGTACATAATTACCCTCTTTCTTGTATTAAACACATTTTATTACTACACTTATGCACATTGATTGTGTTGAAGGTGAAATGAGAAACGAGGGTTTGTACCAGAAATAGTTATGTTTTATGCAAGTATAGATTGTTGGTCCCACTGTACCTCATAACTGTACTCTGCTACATACTGTGCACCGCTGCACACAAAGGGGTGGAAATTTGCCAAATCGTGCGCCATATCATATTGCCCGTGCTATTATTTTTCGGGCAAGTACACTACATATCGACGCTATTATTAAACCCCGCATTTTGAGCCCAAACTTGGGATTGACTTGACTTTTATGACACAGCTCAAAGCGCTCTACAAAACACCCACTCTAACTTTAGAGTGTTCGGTCGAATCACCGTGAAATTTGGCACGCACCTTTAGTGGCCTGACAAGCACCTGTGTGTAAAATTTGAGTAAGATGGCTTGCAAAACATGGCCACCACGGAGTCATCTTTGCAGGAGCACCTAACCACGTGTCCATAAGACTAATGATGATACTACTTCTCTACTATGTCTTCCAAAGCACAGCCTTTAGAGCTGTCCTACCTAGTCAGGCAAGAGCTGTCCTACCTAGTCTTTCAGAATGAACTGATGAAACCTGTCTGGATGAGACGCAAACCTGCTGAACAGTCCAGGTGCAATCCAGTCAATGCTAAGAGAATAAAATGACCTGGATGAATGACAATATTCACATGCGCTCTATAGGGGGCACCACAAATGTGATAATACAGAATAGATATTTTTTGTATTCAGGCATTGTTTCAATAAAAGCTAAAATAAATATACAAATAATATAATATATTTTAATAGTCATTAATATATATTTATATGATAATTTCAAATAAAAATGCATTTTTAGACATTTGCTTAATTTGTCTTTTTGAAACAGAAGAAGAGGAAGATGCAGGCAAAGTGTCTTTATAAGGGGACATCGCTAGCTACTGTTCTGGCATGCATATAACAATGTTTTCCTCATGATATCACCTCTTTGTGTCAAATGTATTGCAGCAGGGATGGTTTTACACAGTGTAAAATTACAAAGTAAACAAAAAAAAAACAAACACAAGAAAAATGAGAAAACTAGAGCAAAAAAACATAACGAAATGTTGATACTAATACCTAAAAATAAGATGCAGCTTTGTCTTTAAATAAATACAAATACATATTAATATACAGTATATACTTTATATATATGTATGGAATATATATAATATTTATATGTGTGTATAAATAGCTATAAATAATAAATATACACTTTTCCCCTATACACAAACATATATGAAGTATTTATATATGCGTAAATAGCTATAAATAATAAATATATATACAGTTTTTCCCCCTATACACAAACATAAATAAGACAAACATATAAAATAGTAATATGTGTGTGTAAAAAGCTATAAATAATAAATATATATATGTATTTTTTTCCACCTATTCACAAACATATTTAAACGTTTTCAATATGCATCCCTCAGTTGAAAAAGTTTGGACACCTACGCATTACAGCTTCATCTTTGAGACATTGCGACTGAATTTTGATGTAAAAACGAAATACTGCACACCAACACAAACACCATAGGTACGTCTGTACATTCAATAAATCTAAGCCATGTGGCAAATCCTATAAGGCGTGCACTGCAGGGTCCGACTTGCTGAAGCAATCCGGATAAAGGAGGATTCCTCTGCTTCCTCCGCCCAGGAAGGTTTCACAAACACGAAGTATTCCTGGAAGAATTGATCGTGTTAGCTAGTACATTGATCACACACATCGCTGGAGGACAGAAGATGGCTTTACAAGCAATAAGACGGGAGACAATTATATTATTTTAGTGAAATAAGACAGAGCACACGCAGTGAGTGCCAACCGTCCAAGCAGGGGAGGGTCTGCGTGTTTGTGCTCCATCCTCAAGTGGCACGGTAATCCACTAAACTTTCCTCCGCCCGCTTGTCTCAATGCAATCAGGATGCGCGGGCTCACCCGTGATTGCGTTCATTTGTAAAAGCATCCAAGACAAAATTGAACCCCAAGGCTGTTAAGCTATAAAGATGCTGATCAGATCGCGGCTAAGGACTCCACACCGGAGGGCACGAGGTGTCAGGGCCCAGCCAAAAGAGCAATGACTCTGTACGCCTCACTCGGAGCCAGGCGGGCTCCCCGGAATACCAACGAGGAACGAGGAGAGAGAACAAGGCGGCAAAGGGAAGTTTTAATCTCTTGGCTTCAATTATAGGATAGAAGTCACAATAAATTTCACGTGGCTCAACTTTTGCCACCTTCGGAAGTAGAAGTTTACCTTTTCCTGGATCCAATAATACTTGGCCCCCCCCAAGTTTATAATGCAAACTGGGGGCCATTGGCCATTTTTTAAATCTAAAACCATAGTTTAACAAAACTACAAAAAAAAGTAGCCTAGCAAAAACAGCCATCATTTTACAAGAATGAAGTCCAAATTTAAGATAAATTTTAAGACAATAACAGCATAATATTATGGTTGTAGTTGCATATAATTAAAATATGAAAAAAATGCAGTTTTTGTAATGTTGTAATATGACAAAATAATTGTTTAAACATTTTTAATTGTTTGGGGAAGGAAGTCATAATAAATATTAATAATAAAGACATAATAAAATCAAAATATTATGTGAATAAAGTCATAATATTACAGAAAAAAACAGTACAGGAAGAAAGTTGAGACAGTTGGAAAATTGAAAAAAAAAACTAAAAAAAATAGAAAAATCTGAATTTAAATTTTAATTCAATACAAATAAATATTAAGAGAAAAGAAATCATATATTAAGAAGAAACAAGTCACAATTTTACAAGAATAAAGCCGTAATAAACCCATAATATTATGAGGAAAAATCTTAGTAGCATAAAGTTTATATATATATATATATATATGTATATAGGGCGCAAAATGGCTGACTGGGTAGCATGTTGGCCTCGCAGTCAGGAGGTTCATATATATATGAACCATTAGATATGAACCTATCTATATATATACTATAGATAAAGTCATAATATTATAAGAAACAAAACAAAATACCATTTACATTTTCGGAAAATTAGCTTGTGAAAAAGTTATATCATGTGAATAAAGTCATAATATTACAAGGACATTTATGAGGATTATTTAGGACAAAAGATTAAATTTTTAGAGACATTTAAAATCTATCATTCAATTTGATGGTACTAAAATTAGTACCGTATAGTCAAAGTACATGCACCTTGTAGTTTTGATTTTGCAGGTTCACTTGTTTACGTTTTTTTCAAAAAAAATGATTAAACTATTGACATTTTTGGGTTGACTATCGCCTATTTGTAAAAAAAAAAAATGCATATTTAATGACATTTGATTTATTTAAAGACACTGTATTTGTTTATATGAGAAGTATCTATTTATCTATACTGTACAGACTGAACTTGAAACCTAAACCATAAAAATGCAAAAAACAAAACAAAATGGAGAGCAGTGAATCATACATGAGCATTCTGGGTACAACAAATTCATTCTTATGTAAATTGAAGTCTTCCCAGCCTCTCACGCTCCCCCTGACAGTTCACTGTGCCCCCCCAAGGGAGCCCACACTATTTGAGAAGGACTGTCCTAAAGTAAGCATTTTCAATCATAGAAATGGCCTAATGAACAAAAATACTAATATAAGGCATTCAGAAGACACATTCTGACATGATATGTAGTATTCTACACTGGTCATCAGGTGTCAGTAGTGTCCAGAAAGAAACAAGCTCCCAAAGCTAACGTGTGATTCTATGTCATGTCTTAAATATATCTAATTGCTACTATGTCTACTATATTCTATATACATATATATAATATTATATTGGGTAATGCAAGTGTAATGGTGACCATAAGGGTGTTATTTCATGTCTAGAGGGCTCTATTAGTAGTAAAAACCATACACAGGTTTTTTATGCTTTAAATATGAAAATATTCCATTTATAAATAAGAAATCCTACTTTGTGGGAATTCTTGTATCACGATTGGGTCCGGAACCAATAAAGCGCTATAATTACTGCAATAAACTTGTTCATAATGATCGTATTGTTCAAAAAACACATTCAAAATTCCAAATTTGACTTTCTTGTGCACTCCAAATCATAATAAATGTTATATTTGTTGAACTCTATTGGAATACAAACCCATCACGGAACCTTTGTGAACAAAGAGGTACTCTGTGTCTAGTTAATACAGAGCAAATGAGGTTTTTAATTTGATGCTTTGATGTTCAAAGTTTTGTCTGCTTAACTGTTGTTTGTCCCAGCTATCTAACGACATTATTGCTATCAACTCGCTGAAGTTGCTGTGCTAAAAGCGCCCAAAATATTGAGCACAGACAGATGAAGAGACAAGGGGAGGATCTGAGGATGTTTTTTCCACCCCATCCTCGTGGCCCCGGTGCGTTAAATGTCAAAGAGCAGTCAGCGGGAGAGACTGATTCCAGGAGGCCATGTGAATGGGACGATTGAAGACTCGCTTTGATTGACAGCTCGTCCTCTCCTGCTTTGCCCTGAGGGTGATTGACAATGTGGTTCATCTCACATTTTGTGACGGAGCTAATCCAGTAAATTCCAACCAGACGCAGTGCAGCTGAGCAGAGACTTGCCACTCCTTTCCCAGGTGGAGTTTTTATTTCATCTTTTCCTCCCCAAAATAAATATATTTTTGAAAACAAACCAGAGGGGGGGACTATAATTAAGTGGAGGTATATAATTAAAGGAGTTTAGAAAAGTGCTAGTTTTCTATGAATTAAAATGTAGACTAATTACATGTGGGAATTAACCTGCTGTTGCGCGCGTGATTAATACCGTCATAGGTCTCAATATGTTGCAAATGGGATCACCTCACTGGAACGATTGATCTGCTGCCAAATTTCGTAATTAATCGACTCAACACGCGGTGACACACAAGCGTCTTGAACGTCCCCCCGCATGCCCACAAGGTGAGAGGCTCATCCACCTGTATTTTGATTTCCCAGACGTCACATCCACTGCAGCTGGCTGTTCAAAGACAGAACATGAAGGACGTCCGCTCCTCTTGAAGGGTGTCTTTGCTTGACTATGCCAGGGCTTTCAGGCTTATTGTTCAAAAAAGTGACACTTTTTTTTATGTCTTCTTAAATATTTTAAAGTAGTCTGTGTACAGCTTGCATTGCAGTGTGTATAGTATTTACAATCCATCAACAACACAAAGTCATTATTGTCGGAATATCTGGCAACACAAGTGAGCCTCATTCCACACCATTGTTGTCTAGCATTGCCTTAATCCTCTTGGACATGGAATTCACCGCAGCTGACATCACAAAGCCCCAACCCACTTTCCTTCCTTTCTTGAGGATGCCCCTGAGGTGCTCAGTAGAGGTTAGTTTTGCAGGAGACATACCTGGCCACTCCACCGCCTTCACCTTTGGCTTTCCTCGTCAAGGCACTTGTCATCTAGGATGTGGTTGACCTTGTTATCTTGTTACAAAACTGCCACGTGGCGTTGTTTCTGCTTCAGAATATCACAGTACAAGTTGGTTTGCAATTTCCCGACGAACCACAGCTCCCCAGCGCCGGCAGCACTCTTGCAGCCCCAAACCATGATGCAACCACCACCGTGTTTGACTGTAGGCAAGACACAATTACTCATTTGTGTTGCCAGCAACGTAGACAATAATGGATGTGTGTTGACTAATTCTTAGTAGATAGTAAATCTACAGTACGATTCAGTTCTTGTTGAATATTTTTGTTTTTTGTGCACTATTACACGTTACAAACGAGGCCGCTTGCTCGCCAAAAAGCAAGCTACAGATTGTTTGCGTTTCTATTGGGTGCCGCTGCTAAGTAACCCGCCATGGGACCAAATACATCTCACCAGGATGTATGGGAAGTCAGCATTATTCCTAGGGCTGTCAAACGATTACAAATTTCAATCAGATTGATCAGTTGTCAAATGAATGATTCATGAGTCAAGAAAATGAACTTTATGCTTTTCTTTGTCTTTCTGTTTATTTAGACCAGAAATACTCACACAATAAAGATGCTGTTATGAGGTTTGGAGTGTCAGTGAATGCACCTCGCAGTCGTGTAGTGAATGAGGGAGTGTTTTTCCGAGGATGAACTGACAAGAGCCGTGTTTGGGAGTTGAGGATGCGTATTTGATGTTGGAATTGCACTGCTGTTGATGTGTTGAAATGTTAATATAACTCTTCACGCTTTAATCATGCTAACACATTTGACATAATTAGTGAAAGAAATTAGTGGTGTTATTTTTGACAGTCCCAATTATTTCACTTTGTTTTCTGCACATAAAACTAGAATTTTTCTCAATAAAATGTATTTTTTGTTGACGTTTTTGGGTGTCTGAAACTGATACCTTTTCATGATGTTTTCTATGGGACTTCCTCCAGTATTGTCCCTTGACAACATATAGCGTATTAAAAATGCCTGCGGTGTACCATCCTTGCCCCACAGCGACGGCACTGCCCCGTGAGGCAAGTGTAAGAAACATTTGACACTTTCATTAATCATCATTTCTAAATGATCACTCTGTGTGCGTACGCCGCGTTTAAGCGTGATTAATTGCAGAGCGAGCCCAATCGAGCGATGAATTACCTGCCTAACCTTTTGCAGTGGAACCCAGTGTGGTTAACTGTGTCAAGGAAAATTAAGAGGTCACAATAATGGGAATCAATCACAGCCCCCTTTTTAAAAACACTCGTGGTAATTGGCAAGTGTATTCAGAGACCTTAGCAAAAACCATTAAAAGCCACAGTAAGGAAGAATCTTTTTTGTAGTCATGAAGTCACATTCTGGATGGCGTCCATTGTCAAAAAGCTAAAAATGCCTTGTTGTTTTAAATAATGAATACATCTAACATTAAGCACAGGTGCATGATGTTAAATTCATCCATATGATTCACACATTTGCACGTGTTTGTTGGGTACAATAATTCGTCTAATCGAGCTTGTGATGCAAATTGACTGATACGGGTCCTTTCTGTTGTGTAATACTTTCCAAAACTGCAGACTGGGTGTCTGTAAGTAATGTACAACAAGTGTGGTTGTTTAGACAGCAGTCTTGTTTACGTAGGACATCAATCATGTCTGGCTTGGAGACTGTAGCTCCCGTGTCGACCACAGTCTAACTAAATACACACTTTGGATTTTCATTTAGTTTTTTGTCATAAAACACGGACGTTGGATAAAGTTTGAAAGTGAAAGTGTCCTCTTTGAGAAGATTTAAGTTTTTACTGTATCCATATTTGTTAAAATGGGGCCATATTTCAGCCTCTGTAGCTTTACTTTGTCTCGTTGTGCATTTAAAGTTAGGAGCGGCGTCTGGACACTCCTAAAAAAGCTTGCTCGGATATTAGCTTGAGCATAAATACCGGTTATTGCCACAGTATAAGCTTTTCTATTGTTCACATGTGACTTCACATACTTCACAGCGACGTATATTTGGGAACATACAGTCATTCTTATGATTGTGTGTTTTTGCATGCGTGTGATTGCGTTGCGACCTTCATTTGTTCCACGTCCCCGTGAGATGTACGGAGATGTAAAAAATACAATACATCGTGCATTAGCACGTTGGACTCCACAGCCGTGCTGGCTGTTATGTCATTAAACGCTAACATACACAAACAACCTCATAACTGCTGGATTTTATGCACAATTCAAATTCACATCATTCCTTCTTGACACAGCCAATACATCTGTCAGGCCTTCTCCTCTTTTTTGAATAATTAAAAAAGAAACAGAGAAACATACTAATGAGAGAACTTAACTTGAGGGCTTTGCCGCTCCACTGAGTGTCATATTAATGTATTCCTGTGTGAATTGAACGCATCATCAAACAGCTAAGTTCCCTCCATGTTTTGCCATGAAGAAGAAGGCTGGACACCGGGGTCTACCTTGCCCTCTGCAAAAATGAAGGGCATTCTTCATTATTGCACCTCCTGCGATTACTTGTTAATAGCCGCATACTAAAAGCTCCCCCTCCCTCTTCTAAATGGACAAAATGTGGTTTTTTTATGACAATGACATTGTTTCGGTCACTAAGTTATTAAGATATAGTCTTTCTTGACAGAAAAAAAAGTGTAATATTGAGTATTTTAAAAAAGATAGTCATTAATTTTCCTCACATTCGGTATGAACTCCTCTTTTGCTCTCCTCTCCGTTTGCGGCCCGAAGCTCCGGCAGTGTAATCTGTGCCTGAACTTTTCCAACCCCCTTAAACTTCTGTCTCCCCCACTTATAGGTTCATCCCAGCCTTTCTGCCAATCACAGCAGCTCTGACAGCTTCAACTGGCTCATTAGGGAAAATTGGAGACTTAACTGAGCGGGAGTTATTTTTTCCAGTTGCCATCTGACCATGTGCTCCATGTAACGGCTTGTCTGGGGTTGAAGGAATACCTTTTAACCCTCTTGTGTCAGGCACTTGAGGTATTGGAGATGCAAAAGTTAGGCCAGAATGAATGTATTGACCCAAATATAGGTATTCTTTCCCTTGAAAATTCTGAAAAAGACAGGTCGTCTAAAATGTATACAATAACCCATCAACCTTTTGTGAATCAAATTTGACTTTCACGGTTTAAAAAAAAACCATGACTTAATAACTGTTCTGTGGTCCTCCTCGGTGAATCACCTCCTTATGGTGGTGGAGGGGTTTGAGTGCCTTAGTGATCCAAGGAGGTGTGTGTCGCGGGCTAAAGGCCCCTTCTAGGGTCTCCAAGGCAAACAGGTCCGAGCTGAGGGGCCAGACAAAGAGTGGTTTAGAAGACCCCTTTGAGGGCGGGCGCCTGTGCGACCGGCTCTTCGGCCTCCAAATCTGGTTAGGGTGAGGAACTCAGCTCATCCGGGAGGAGCTCAGAGGAGTCTCAGTTTACATTGAGAGGAACCAGTTGAGGTGGCTCGGGCATTTAGTCCAAATGCCTCCCGGGCACATCCCTGGTGAGGTATTCTGGGCACGACCAGCCTGGAGAAGCCACGTGACAGACTTAGCACACACTGGAGGGATTACGTCTCACAGCTGGCCCGGGAAGTCTGGACTTCCCTACCGAGATTGCTGCCTCCAGGACCCGGATTCGGATAAGCGGAGGAACTTGGATGGGTGGATGGATGTTTTGTGGTTGAATTTGGCCGTCATATATGACGGCGTCCCGTGTGGGGAAATTCAAATGAGTATTGTTTGCCTTGTCTATGCTCTCGTGTATGATGCTCACTTGCAGTAGACCCGGGTGCAAAATGTACACCTACTTAGGTTGCATTATGAATACAAGCCTGAAATCAGGTCAAACTACAAGCTAGACAATCGGTAAACATTACAGAGGTGAGGTTTTATGTAAACAGACGATACAACTTGAAGTTATTAAAAAAAGATACGGAAAAGTTGAAAGCAATGAGGCTTGCAGTTAAGGTGTGTTTGAAATGTTAGTATGGACATTTCCAATAGACTTAGCAGTTTGAAAGCAAAGCGGGGCGACGTGTGATTGATCACGACCCACAAGGGGGGGGCGACAGCCGGCGTGACATTTGCACACAACAAAACGATGTCGGCTCCTCTAAACTAAGCTCACACAGCCTATGCAGATTCATTTCTAACAGGGGCACGCTAAACCTGGCTGATAAACGACGTGCCTAGCAGCGCTTGCGTCCATATTTTATCACAGCTCTGTGGCGTCGCCAGCCTTGGTGTGTTTCCAGTGTTTGGCTGGTGAAGAAAAAACAGGAAGCATCACAAGCCTCCCAACAGCTTGGCTCTCATAATTAACTTCCACAGGACTGATGGGGGGGGGGGGGTTCACTGAGGGGAACAAGCTGATATTTGCTGTAACCGGTACCTGTTCTCTTTGCATGCTCGGTGGGCTTTTGCGGTTACTCACTCGCCAATCTTCTGCATGGTTACAAACACGAGACCCGTCTCGAGAACGTATTCCTGCCGTGTAAGAGTACACTTTGTCATAATGTCCAAACTTTTTCCTCCAAAGATGAAAGGATGATATTTTTTATACTTTTTTTGTAAATTTGGTAAAAAGGCTAAACATTTATTTGTATTTATTAGTATTATTATTTATTAGTACAGCCTCTTCTGTCTACATTTTGGCCTTTTGCTCTGTTTTTACCTCTACAATGTAGCTGCTGGCTGCAAATGGCCCGCGGGTCTCACTTTGGACACACCTGCTTTATGTGCTTAATGTTGGCTGCACCTGTCCCAGTCATTTGACATTTGCAACCATCATTAAGGAAAAGGATGGTTTTGTAATGTCTACCAGGCTGAGGAGGTGGTTGATCAACAATCTCTTTCTTGCAAAAACACAAGCCAGTCCAGTTTGTGAATGTCCAGAACATTCACAAACTGGTTGCTGAGCCCCTGAAAGGGACAGTAGTGGTCTTATTATTGTGGTAAAAAAAAGTTTTTGTGACCATTTCATTCGATTCTTTTATGTAGTGTTTTATTTTTGTCTTTTGTGTGCCTCATGTATTCTGCATAGTTAGTGACTTAGAGGTTATTTCAGGTATAAGATCCGACTTACACCAAAATCGGACTCATATCACAGTCTAGGAACGGAACCTAACCCGTGGATCACCTGAACTGAGATATACTGTATATATACTTTGTATAGTCTATATTTGAAATGTATTTTATTAGCTAGCCACACGAGTAAGTAGCAAGATAACTGTGTCTTGCATGGTAGTGTCACATTTTGGGGATGCATGAGTGCTCCCGGCACTGGGCAGCTGCGGTTCAATAGAAGAAACGTGAATTCCAGCATTTTCATTTACTATTACATCTGGACTACTCATTTGTGTTATACTGGTGTGTATATTTATATATATAGTCTGTCTTTAAATCTCTTTAAGTCTTTAAGTGTCTTTAAGTATATTGGCAATCATACAAGAATAAATAAAGTGTTCGGTTGCAGGTTGAAAATGGTAACAATAGAGCCAGTTATATAAACACAATATAGAGGACGCTATGCTATGTCGTGCTTTTATTATTGTGCATCTCATCAGTAAAAACAAACAACAAAGAGCAAAAAAAGAAAAAAACGCCGCCTCATCCAGTGGGTCAGTAGACAATATGGTGAGAGGAGTGTGTGTGTGTGTGTGTGAGCGGATGTACGGCATGTGTTTGTGAGTTCTTATAATGTGCATTAGGGTGTGTATGTACAGGGTGTTTGGGAGGGTACCCGCAGCCCCGCGCTGTGCCTAAATCATGTGTACAAGCTGTTTCCAATAAACTGTTAAATTTGATAAAGAGGTCTGGTATTATATTACAGAGCCCGCGAGGAGGGAAGCGGGAGACCCGGGACCCGAGCGATCATGAATACATTCTGCTTGATAATAACGCCAGTGACTCCAATCGCTGCCACGGGAAAAAAAAAAAAAAAAAAAACCTGCTGCCCTCCTGGAAATCAAGTTGTGCGGCAGGCTGACACCTGTATAAATGGACAGGTGATGGGATTATAATATATTTATGATTGCTGGGTTAGTGTTAAGGGACTTCTACAAGTGAGGGAGAGTAACACAAAAGACTGGAGGGCATGACTGCTGGTGCCATTGGGTGGGCAAATCCCCACTTTTTATTCATGAGGGTTACACTGTGGAGACATTTTAGCTCCTAACATCATGGTTATAGGCATGGCCATTAAACATACGCTAAATGGCCACAACATTAGGTACCCAGTCTGATGAGATTCAGTACAAGAGCTCAGTTTTGATTGATGTATTTCATAAAGTATTGACTTTTTAGCAGTGTTTTACCACATTCTATGTGTTGTAATGTCAATGTAATCCACACAAGGCCTTCAAAGGTATGAGTGCAGGCCCATGTCACTTAAACACGGCGGCTGTTTCTTTAACCAATCAGATTTCAGATTTACCTCACAGCGCCAGCTACCAGGTGTAGAGCAACATCACCATTTTCCATCCTCTGATTGGTTGATGTCCGAAAGCCCACACCTAACACTCAAAGTAACCAGTGCGCTTGAATGCTTCATCACATGACAACAGACACGGTGTTGTTCATCGTTCTGTGTGCCTTATATAAACAAGTGACACCATTTTTTTAGCATGTTATTTGATATATATGGATTTCGAATTTCTCCAGATGATGTTGTCGTTTTGAGGTCTGCAGTTGATTGGATGTATTGGAAGATAACGGGTTTGTTGTTCATTCATTCATTTTCTATGCCGCTTATCCTTATTAGGGTCACGGGTATGCTGGCGCCTATCCCAGCTGACTTTGGGCGAGAGGCGGGGTACACCCTCGACTGGTCGCCAGTCAATCGCAGGGCACATATAGACAAACAAACATTCACACTCACATTCATACCTATGGACAATTAAGAGTCGCCAATTAACCTAACATGCATATTTTTGGAATGTGGGAGGAAGCCGGAGTACCCGGAGAAAACCCACGCCTGCACGGGGAGAACATGCAAACTCCACACAGAGACGCCCAACGGAGATTCAAACCCTGAAACTCCTGACTGTGACGCCAACGTGCTACCAAATTCGGCCACCGTGCGGCCCGGCGTTTGTTGTTTAGTAATAATATTATTCTGCAACACCACTGCTTGTCATGTTGTGTTTTTGTGCATTTTTGATAGTTTGTATGATTGTGACGTGATAGTGGTGGAATTAAGAGGTGGCTTAAGTCCCGCTGAAGGCCCAGGTACCAAACTTTGCAAACTTCACCTACACCTACTGAGTTACATTTGACTTGAGCTTCACTGCAATCCACTACCTCAAAACTCCCCTTGACTATTTTGTGGACGGAATTGATCTTATTACTGGTGTGGCACTTGATGACACATGACCAAGATCCGCATCTGTTAATGTAACAGCGAAACCTCAACAGGCCGCAAAAAAAATTCCTATCATCTCCGGCCAGGTGAACTCATTACAGCGTTAGCAGCCATGTTAGTTGGTATTCTCCGCCGCACCGTCTGCCCCGTATCTCTGGTCTCCATGCAGTATCTCTGTAGCCACCAAGGTAGGCAGGTGATGAATGTTCAGTAATTGTAAGAGTTCAGTGGTAAAAAGATTCAAATCCATGACAGTGAGGAATGGAAGCGAGCCTCGGGGGAAATTTCAGGCTGCGAGGAAGTGCATCCAACCTGTCTAAATAACAGATCACACCCCAACTTGGTCACTTGCTCAGAACATGCCCGCTGATATTGGAAATGTGCCTTTATTGCAAATGAGCAGCAGAATTTTGTTCAGATTTGGAATTATTACAGCTACGTAATAATCCATTTTTTTTTGCAGAGTTCAAGACACCTCCCAACATTCCTAATTGTCTCCTCTTGCTGAGTGTCAACCTAAAAGTAATAGTCATCAAATGAAAGTCTAATCATATTCATTTGAACCTAAAGCAATCATCCGTACCTTATTCAGACACGCCATTTTCAACCGCATCCCTCCAGGCTGGAGACAAAACATTCCACTCATTACAAGCACATGAAGGATTTAGCCAACGCGCCTCTGATTCTGACTCACGTCAAAGTCGCATTTAAAGGCGGTAATTAAAGATGTTTGGCAATCAACTCAATGGAGTTGGAGATGTTTGTTTACATGTGTGTGCCCAACGTGCACGCTGCTTGCTTTAGACATGAAAAGGTGCAGGTTTTTTGCCACCACGTATGTGTTTTTTTGCCCCCTGTGATTAGGAGAACATGATTTATCCAATCCAGAAGCTCTGCAATCTGCTCTCTGATCTGGAAGTTTTAGCAGATTGGTGTCTAAGATGTTTTTTGCATCAATAACAAAAAAAAGAAAAAAACACCTTAATGAGTTATTTTCAGGTATTATTTATATATTATCACTTTTCAGAAAGTCAATCATGCAACTCCAGTAATCCCTCGCCACTTTGTGCTTCAAATTTCTCCTCTTCACACTGTCAGGGCTTTAAAAAAATATATTAATTCATAACTCATCACTGTTTTTTGGTTGACTGTGTCATATTAGTCAAAAATATGCACATTTAAGCAAACTGTATGTGTTGTGACCTAAATGAAGATTTTTTTTAAGCATAAAGTCAACTGAAATACAAATATGAAGGCTTTAGAAGACGCATTCATAGACATGTTGTGATATGTAGTATTCCATATCGGTCACTAGGTGTCAGTAATGTTACATTGATGAGACACTGCAGGAAATACCGCCGAGAAAATGAAAGTAAAATAAGAACAAGAACAGAAACAAAGAACTCTCCCAATGCTAGAATGTATGTCTTATTTTCACTTATTATGTCTACTATATTGGGTAATACCAAAGATGTAAAGGTGACTGTACGGGTGTTATTTCATGTCTAGAGGGCTCTGATAATAATAATAAAGATCATATTTTTCAGCGTTTGGAACCGATCAACTGCCATAAACGAGAAATGTTGTGGTCATTATTCTCTCACCTATGCATTTTCTTTTTCTATATTCCCTCCGATTCTCTACTCTGTCTCAGCTCAACGAGGTCGAGACAGACGGCCACCCCATAGAGCCTGGGCTCTGTTTGAGGTTTCACACAGATTTTCCTTGCCTCCGGCACCAAGTGTTTGAGGAGCGTGGTTATAGACTTTCTCCATGTGTAGAGTTCCTTAAGATCACTTATACTGTATTACAGCACTTTAGAGTAGTCAGCGTACAGTCGGATTCACTGACTCCACATGCAGTCATTTTTAGCTGACAGCCAAGTATGGTGATGGTGTCATGGTCTGGGGCTGCTTGAGTGCTGCCACCCAACACTGGGGAGCTGCGGTTTATTGATTATTCCAACATGTACAGCAATATTTTGACAAGTTCATAATAGATCCATCTTCACTAGGGTCGCGGGTATGCTGGAGGCTATGCCAGCTGAAAAGAAGCAGGATACACCCTGGACTAGCCAGCCAATGGCAGGGCACATATAGACAAAAAACAATTCACACTCACATTCATACCTATGGACAATTTAGAGTCACCAATTACACCAACATGCATGTTTTTGGAATGTGTGAGGGAACCGCAGCACCTGGAGATATCCCTCTAGTGCGCCGGGAGAACATGCAAACAGAGATGCCCAAACGAGATTCAAACCCAAATCTTTCAGATCACCTGACTATGTGGATAACATGCTAACCACTGGGCCACAAAATACATGTAAACAATGTAAACATATTTTAATGTACACAAATTGTTTCTGGGAATAAAAAAATGCAAGTGTAAGGGCCGTCTGCTCTCGTGGAAACGGGCCTGAGCTAAGCTAAGAACAACAAACAGATGACTTTCTGTATTAATTGAAGTCTTCAGCATCCAGCCATTTAAGGTCGCGCCGCTTTAAAATGTCCGGAACGCCATTCTTTATGACCGTCTACGGGCGTGAACAGGTTCTTTTCCTCTCACCTTCCGTCCCCTCGGGAGTTTTCAAATATAATGAATGCCTCAATTAAAACACTCGTCTTATTTTTTTTAACAATTGTCCACCGTGTTTCTCTGAGGAGGGGAGATGAAGAGGAGGTTGATGCGGGGCCAGCAGATGGCAGGGTAACAACACTTACTGCACACACACACACACACACACACACACACACTATGTACACACTGAAAAGTTGGATCTAACCTTCTACTTTTGCAAATACTCTCTCTGTCTAACTCTAGTTTAACTCTACGGTGTGATTGTTATGTAGGTACAAGAGAGTTGTTTGCCATTCCAAACGCAAAAGGAAGTCAAACTAAAGCTAAATAACGCCTTTTTAGGCATTGGGTAATATCCTTACCTCCACTGTAAAAAATGTTCCCGTTGTTTTTAGAGCTCCAGGGTGGAAACAAAATACTTTTTCCATTTGGTAATTTTGTGTAATGAATCATTAGGGTTTAGGAAAAAAAATGCCCAAGAAAATCTTGACTGCGTTGGACTCCATTAAACCCAAGCAAGCAATGCTGTTGCTCACATTGGAAACTGGACTAATTCATTGTATCGAATTCCGTCTTGGTTTAAATATAAAACAGGTTTTGTATTGAATAATCCACATCATAGTCCTCCAACTGGATCTTCTTTTTGAAATGTTGTTTTTACCAGCAAAATAATCCAATTTCTTAGCTGCTTAACAGTCTGCTTCGTTCATATTCGCGTCCTCTCACTGTCCACATCTCGGTGTCACAGCTGCATGTCTGCAGGTCACTGGTGTGTGTGAGTGACAGGAAAAAAAGCTCGCTGTTGGTCACCACCTGTTTGATAATCTGTGTACTCGTCTACTTTATGTTTTAGATTTGGGTCGGTATTGTGTTACAATTAGGCAAGTTCAAATGTTCTGAACTCCTGTTTCCATGCCTAGTCTTAATGAGCATAATACAGTAATCCCGCGCCATTTTGCGCTTGGGATTTCACAGCTTCACGTTTGTTCGGAAATATACAAATTAATAAATCATGCTTTTTTATGGCTAAATATGAGAGTTTGTGCATATTTTTGTGTTAAGCATTCCAAGTTGTTGTATAATAATAATAATAATAATAATAATAATAATGTGACATATAGAAGGCTGTATTTTTTCAAGCATAAAAATGGCAAAATGAAGTGAAAAACAACTATAAGGCATTCAGAACATGCATTCAATGACACAGTGATGATGTGTAGTATTCTACACGGTTCACTAGATGTCAGGAATCTTACTGTGTTGTTTGCTGAGACACACAAGCGTCAGACTATTACAAGACCACGATTGTTGCGACCTGTAAGCCCCCCAAGGTAAAACTCAACTCAGCCTTCTAACACTGGAACACATACACACATACAGCAACACACGAGTCTTATTTATGTCTTCAATGGCTTATTTCTCTTATTATGTTTAATATATTGGGTGTAAAGGTGACCATAGGGTTGTTATTTCATGTGTAGAGGGCTTTAATCAAAATAAAACCCCTATTTAGAATGTCATAATGCAGGTTTTCTATACTATCTGATTCATACATTTTGTGGAAATTCACTTATCAAAGTTGGGTCAGGAACCTACCAACTGTGAGAAATGAGGGATTACTGTCATATCAATGACGCAAGAAGATCTGTTGCTGAATGTTCTAGACTCCTGTTTTGATGTCATTCTTACTGAACATGAAATTGAAACTGAATCGATTCAACATGTCTGAAAAAGAGCAGGAAGAAGTAAAAACATACAACACTGTGGGAAAAGAAGCCGCAAGAAAATGCACGATTATTATAAAGCCTAACCACGCATTGATCAGAAATCCAGGATTCATTTGGGGAGAAGGCGCAGTAAGAACACTACCAATCTCTATCGAACTGGAGTCAGAGTAACATTTGCTGGACTCTCCCATCATTCTTATTCCACATTTAAACGAATAACCTAAGACAAAGTAACTTCACCCGGCACACTTGCCTTTCGGCCTTCCGCCGAGCGGATCCTGAAAATCTCCTAAGAACAGCTTAATGCTTCGTTTAGGATTATTGGTTGTAGAATGCGTCTCCTCACTGCTGACTGATGTTTATGAAAGCCCCCCCCAGATGAGACGGCGAACCCCCGCGGTGATGATGGTGTTCTACTTACACGTCCGCGCCAGCACCAAGAAATAAATCTCTCCAGCGCCAATAAAATATGTTATTTCTTCCATATGAATCATCCCATCCACGCCAGGCTTCATCTCTGGCCATACTGGGCCCGCTGCAGGCTTAGCGATTTAGATTTAGAAGATATATGAAGTGAGCGACGTATTTACTGGCAGTCCAACTCAGTCGCAGACTGCACTCCCGGGCCACAACATTAGGTGCACTTCTTCTACATTTGTGTGAATTTTAGAACTTTAGAAATATAAAAAATGCGATGATTGCACACTTTAATGTGTATTTTATTTTTATTTTTTTAAGGACAGTTTGAGATTAAAAATACATGAAGAACGCGTGCAGTGTATTAGGTGCTGGAAACCAGCAAACTGAGGGAACTTCTGACTCGTTGTGCCTTTACAACCTTACATTTCGCTGTAATTCTACTGTTACTTTCTTCCCCCTGCAGACCTTTTAGATTAGGGGTGCTCAAACTTTTTCCATTGAAAAATGAGGATGCAAATTTGCCACTTTGATGTTTTGTAAAGAAACACGTGTAGATATGCTATGAATATTTCAATATATTTTAAGAAAAATCTATTGGCAACTTTGATATTTTTTCTTTTTTTTTCTTTTTAATTTTCCAAAAATGTAATTTTTCTTTGGAATTGTTCTTCTTGCATTATGACTTAAGTTCCCATGACATTGTATTTTTTGTACTCAACTTAATTTCCCCCAAAAATAATTTGTAATAATTAATCTCTATTTGATTATGTTTTTTCCCCCATTATATAACACGTTTAATTTTTTTCTCATTAAAATACAACTTTTTCAAATAGCTTTACTTCTTTCTTGTAAAATTACAATACAAATCACTTTCTTTTTGTAAATTTTCTTCTCGTAAGTTTGACTTTATTCTCATAACATAACTTTTTTCCGCATCCAAATTTTCTGAAAAAAAACTTTGTTGCTTTGATTGTTTCTCATTAGAATTATTATTTTTTTTTTCTTGAATATTTCAACGCCATGCTACTAAAATTACATTATTTTCCCTCATAATATGATGTTTTCTTAAAATTACAACTTTTTTCTCTTAATATTTTGACTTTGTTCTTGTAAAACCACTGCTGATTTTTTTAATTTTTAGAATATGCCCGGGGGCCAATTAAAAAAAGAGCCGCGATCCACAAGCTGTCCCTGGGCCATACTTTGGACACCCCCGTTTTGTGAGTCAGCATTTTCCCAGCTGCTACGCTGTGTTTTGTGTTGTCAGCACGCAGGCATTTAATTAAGTCATTAATTAGCCCCCCCAGTATTACTCATGCATTTTTCCTCTAACCTTTCACCAGCAACACTGGCCTCAAATTATCCCGTTTGGGCCCAAAGACGGTTCTACCTGGCTTGCCAGGTCACAACGCAGCAGGCATGTTGAGGCAGACTTTTGTTTAAAGGCGGTGAGAATGTTTGGGTGGCTCAGCCCTTTCAGATGAAATGGATGGCGTCCCAGGGAGGCCTATCAAAAATGATTAAAAAGGTTGGAAGACAGCGTGTGTGTGTGAAGTGTCAAGACGAGTCGGCACAGGCTGGCCGACCCGCAACCGAGAGCCAGGAAGCTTATTAGCATTTCAGCGCATAGCAACCTGCTTAGCCCCGAGCACTGATCTTAACACGGGTTCTCCAAAACCTCTCTCTCTCTCGCCCTCTTAACTTTCTTGTGCAAAAGCATTCATGTCAAGTTGGTTTGAATGTTTCTGTGTGGTAGCGTCAAATCGGAGCGGGAGTGCTTGTGTCCGACACAGTGTGACATTTGAATGTGGGAGACGTAGAGGTGACGCCTTCTCACTCTTGGGGTAATTACTATATCATATCCTGGAGGAGCGTTGAAGCAGATTATGGCTGCGGTTTGAGACTTGGCACTGAATTGGACTGGCGCTCATTACAAAAACAAAGCCCAAGTCCAATCTCAGACTTCTACCGGAGTTCCGATGCTGGTTTTGGAAGCGCTTTTACGGTTATGATGATTTGTCTGAAACAAAGTGTGTTTAAGATTCCCTTTCATCACAGCTCTAAGGTGCCGTCGGCTAAAAGGGATATCTGGACAAAAAGTGGCTCTTTCTTATTTAATCTGTCATTCCTCCCCCTCCCCAGTCGAAGTCACGGCTGGAAACTTCAAGATATTCTTTCAGACAAAGGAAGCAAAGCTGCAGTGGTGTAGCGACACCATAAGTACAAAGGCATTATTGACACATTAAGTGCCAATCAATGCATACCCCTTGATGAACCATCCATCAACTTGAATATAAGACGACACCTCCCTTGGTGACAAAGTCTCCTCAAGATGACCTTTTTACAAATGGTGCAAGTCTGGCAGGTGAGTGCAACACAGACTTTATTAGTTTCACTAACAACCAAAAGCTACATCACGAAAACCCCCACAAAAAGTCCAGGCTGAAGCTGGTGGATAATGGACGCACCAAAAAAATGACTCAAGGCAACTAGAGAGACACAGAAGAGGGAACTTGAAGGAAGAATCTGGCGTCTCCCAGCTGACAGCAATCATCATAAGAAGGCCGGTCAATAAGCCACATCAGGTGCAGCTAGTAGCTCCGCCCCCAGCCTGGACCAGGGCATCTGGGAGGAAAGAAAACCATGACAAGGCAGGGAAGAAAAAAAGGAAGCGTGGATCCTGACAAACCCGCCTGTTCATCTTTTCATGTGTTACAAATCAGCAAAACAACAAACTTTAGCTTCTTGACGGTTCGTTGGTGTCTGGGCTCTCGATGACCGAGTCACTAGTGTGTGTGAGTGACAGGAAGAAAAGCAACATTGGTTTGTATGTATATATCTCTAGACCCTGAATTTCCTCAAAGTCAGATTTCTTATTTATAAATGAATATTTTCATAATTAGAGCAGAGAAAAGCTCTTTACAAACTTCTAAATCCAATTTTACCATTCTTAGAGCCCACAACGTAACACCGTTGTAGGCAGTTTGATACTCATATTACTCAATATAGTAACAGAAAATAAGACGTGTTAGACACAAATAAGATGTAGCATAGACTCACACTTTAGCATAGGAACAGTTCCTTGCAGTTTTTTTATGGACAACATACAGTACTTCCTGCAGTGGCTATATTGGTTAAAAACATTTAAAATATAAAATATTAAAATATTTACTTTTATTTGACTACTTGTTCAGTTAGCCATTTTTATGCGTGGAAATCTTTAATTTAGCAAACAATTTGCTTAAATGTGCATTTTTCTGAGCAATAATCAGATGTTGTCAACCACAAAACGTATTATTTATTAATAAATTTAATTTTATTAATTTTTATTAGAAAAACTGTGATGGAGTGAAGCAGCAAAATTCCAACTGCAAAGTCGCAAGGGAAAAATAATGCAAAACAATTTCCAAAGGAAGTCTTTATTGATTAACAATTTGTGGTACGCAAAGAATATTGACCAAGTACCTGAACCTTGGAAATCCACTAACAGTCCTTATCTTTCCTGTCCGCTACCATCAGGCTCGTTAACTAGACGGGGAAGCGCCTGGAACGCCTTCTGTTTTGTTCTCCCACACCACTATAGTTATGAAGCCAAACTACTCCACATGAATAAAACATTAAGATGATTATGTACTGATATAAAAAAAATCATGTGGTGTCCATGTTATCATTAGCACATATTTCAATGAATTTTTATTTTCCCTATTTTTCATGGACTTGGCATTGTACTGTTATCTTTTTACATGATCTATGGAGTGATTGAACGCTGCAAAAAATAACTTTCAATTTTTACTCCCTTGTCAGTTTTCAGTGTTGCCGAAATGTGTTCACTTTTTGTGTGTTTTCAACAAATCTTGGCTACTTTCCATATTATCCAAGCTGAAAGATGATTTTGTTGTTATACACATAATTGAAGACTGAAAGACAATCAATTGTACCCCAAAAGCAGAGCCTGTACTGCTACTCTGCCTTATGCAGCCCCGCCCCGATACATCACAGCCGAACCTAGACGCTTAATCATCCACCAGGGCGCGCCGTGTTTTGATACCAAGCATTTTATATGAGTTTATTGACTGAGTTTTTGTGCTCTTCTTCATCTTGACAGTGTAAAGAATGGGCTGACGGCACTTGGCCGTGATTGGAGGCTCTTTGTCGGTGTGCGTTGCTGAGGTCTGTGCTCAGCATTGTGACTAATGGGACGCCCTAAAGGACTTTGGGTGGCATCACTCAAAACAAAGTTTGAAAGAGTATCACTCATTGTACACATTTAAGACCAAGATTTAGTATGGGGGGGACTAAGATGCTTTGGAAATAGATTATTAAACTGTCACAATGCGCCTTTTCGCGTTTATGGGTATCCTTTGTCCCCAGACTACTTTGTCTCACTGAAGCGACCTTGGGAGCCAACTACCTCGTTGCTCCCAGCTTCCCATGAGCCCCCCAGCAGAGCTTCTCGCTGTCTGAAATTAAAGATAAGGCTTACTCTGTGTTCGGTAGCTACCCTACCTTTGGCATGTGGTCGTTGCTAATTACTTTGAGCTGTTAAGGGAGACATATCTGGGGAGAGAGACAGGAGGGGAGACCTACAAACCCAATTTAAAAGATGAATATGATTTTTCCAGTGCTTTGTTTGACCTGTTGAATTTGCATTGTTCTACCAGAGCCCACTCTAGGATGAATTATATTTATTGTTTGCATTATCCTCTCTTAAACACAAACAATGCCAAACCTTTGCATGAGTGTATCTGCAGTACCTTTCAGAAGTATTGGAACACTTTTATTTCCAGGGGTTTGCATCTGGGTCAGATACACAACTTGGAAGAGATCATCTTTTGTTTGAACCCACCCATTTTTCATGGGAGCAAAAGTATCAGAGCACATGACTGACAGGTGTGTTTTGTTGCCCTGGTGTGTCTGATTACAATACTTATTCTGTCATTAAATAGCACTGAATGTCTACACTGGATTTACAGGTGAAAACAACATGAAAAACGCAAAGCTGCTTATGGGTGAAAAACAAGCAATTGTGAATTTGAGAGAAATCAGTCAGAACCATTGGACGATGCAACATTGGTCGGAGCCAACAACAAGCATTTGGAACGGCCTGAAGAAGAAAGAAACTACCGGTGTACTACGTAACAGACTTCTAACAGGTAAGGAAAACACCAACAGTTGATGACAAACATTGTTAGAGAAACAGGGGTGCCCACACGGAAAACTACTATACTAAATACTAATGATTTGTAGGGTTGTCACGAGACACCCACTCACGATGGTGAGGCGATGCACAAGATTTTGAGGCCAAATAAACCACTGTTATGATAATGTGCTGTTTGATAATAAAAACAACATATACATACATATTCATTTAAAGACAATTTTGTCTTTGTTTTTATTAATAGTAGTCTATTATTAGTTATCATAGTTTTATTAATAGTAGTAGTAGTTTTATTAATATTAGTCTAGTTCTGCGTTTTTGCTCAGTCTTCCATTTTTGCTGGGTTATTGTTTTATATCTGAAATGAGCCATGTTCCACAGATGGCCCCTGCGCCACACTTTGGACTCCCATTTATATTATTACACAATATTTTATACAATATTGTGTCCAATCTTCTTGGAAGGTTTGTTAACATCTTTCAAACATGCATCTTGCCTGCTTGGCAGATTCCTCACCTTTGCTGATGCCTTGTATTTAATTACAGAAGAAATGCATAATGAGAGAAACACTTACTGTATATGCACTCCCTTAGTCACTAAATATAGCAAAAATGTCAGCATTTGTCAACACAGGTCTTTTCTATGTATGAGGTGTGCTATGAAATGGAACCGGTGATTGCCAACACTTGAAAGTTGGCACTGCGTGCTTCATTTTCAGCTTCAGCGCTGAACCGTTCGATGATTCAGTGTGCAGACAAGAGGTATTGTAGACAGCTTCTGCTTGGACACCAAGAAGTAACAAGCAGCTGTTCAGCTCTGATGGAAAACAAACATCCACATGTCACTTGCTGATGCTGGGAACACCAAAGTAGGTTGGATTGCAAGGTTTGCCTAAAGCACTTAATGTGCACTTCCAATAATGCCTTGGACGTTCCCACTTGGATATTACTGAACTATCGTTCATAGTAGCCATGCCGTAGCTCTCATTCTGATGGGCTTCTCGCTGCCCTGTTCTCACCAGACAGCTTTTCTCTGAATTAGGAATTTGTCATCTCGTGACACCCCTAATGATTATTATTTCAGTTGTGGACATAACCTCAAAAGTCTTCCGCAGTAACTGTATGGACTGCTTAGAAAGAACCAATGTCATCCACGTCTTTTTATATATTTTAATATATAAAATGTGGTTAGCACATTGGCCACACAGTCAGGAGATCTGGAAGACCTGGGTTCAAATCTCCGTTGGGCATCTCTGTGTGGAGTTTGCATGTTCTCCCCGTGCGTGTGTGGGTTTTCTCCGGGTACTCCGGTTTCCTCCCACATTCCAAAAACATGCATGTTAGGTTAATTGGCGACTCTAAATTGTCCATAGATGTGACTGTGAATGTTTGTTTGTCTATATGTGCCCTGCGAATGACTGGCGACCAGTCCAGGGTGTACCCTGCCTCTCGCCCAAAGTCTGCTGGGATAGGCTCCAGCATCCCTGTGACCCTAATGAGGATAAGCGGTATAGAAAATGAATGGATGAATGAATATATAAACTATATTTTCAATATACACACACTTCATGTAGTCCACAAACTATTGTTAGTGACATTATTCGTCAGTGTTAGTCTCAGAATTATTGTAGTTTTTGAGTCGGTAGCACCAGAATTACATCTGCTCTTTACTAATGACTAATGTATGGACTGGAATGTATTATTAGTAGTATGTTTTCCTTAGACAAAAGACCAAAAAAGATGGATCATCCTACACAAACCAACCAGTGATGCCACCAAATGACTTCTCCTAACCTAGTCATAGCTTTTCTTCCTGTCCCTCACACACAAATGACTCAAATGTTGTCAGAAAAACTACATTTCCAAAAACAAGCTGTGGAAGGAGGGGGTCGTTTTATATTCGGGTCAAGGCGGTATTTTCAGCCTGATATCAATAATTAGCGTAGCAGTAGTGAACCAGGGTGTTGGCAGTGTCAGAGATCTGGCTTCTCAAAGCTTGCCGTCTGGTAAACTGCTCCATTTAACTCCCCTCCGACTCCCACTGGCTCATTGCTAAATAAGGATATCAATTAGGCTGAAGCACTCAGCAAAGGCTCCCAAGTTAACCCTCAGCCGAGGCGTGAATGGATCTTTGGGGATATTGACTGCTGTGGCAATAGGTTTGTAAGTGGGCTGACCAAGGGGTAATTAAAGCAGCGTTATCATGTTGTACCATTTATGGTTCTTCTGTGGCCATCCAGGCAGGAACAGATTCTCACAGCAGTGAGGGGGGTGGGAGTCATGATTTATTTATTTTTTAAAGTTACACTGTCCATGCGAGGAAAGGCGTTACACAAGGTCCCCTTGATGTATGTGCAATTACAGCATAATTGCAGAGATAATTACTGTATGGGCAAGATTAATAACTTTATCAGCTAAAACGGTTCACTTTTAAAAGAGGTAAGACGTACACTAGCAGATCTAAATTTGGTGAAAGTCAATTAACGGGTTGATTTTATATCTCATTACTCACGTGTTTCACCTTGCAAAGGCACCTTGACGAGCTAAATTTAAAATGTAAAAAAGGTCAGGAAGTCCCTTGTACAATTAAGCCAGGAGTTTCTAAAGAATTCCATCATTATTGCAGAAATGACAAAGTGTCTCTTTTGGCCTGTGATCCACTTCTCGTTAACGATTGGACCAGCCCCTTTGATGCGTCTCAATTAACGGAAAATGAGATACCGCCAATGTTAGAAATGATCATTGTTATATTGTGAAGCTATGAAAAAAATGATACATTTTCCACCTCCATTTTTGCCAACCTTGCAATCTGCTACAATTGTCTTTGCGGGATCTATTTTGTGCATTCATATTTTAAAGTATAATTATGACGCATCAAAGCCTCTCTTGTTCATTTCAGCACGTGAACTTTACACTTGGAACTAATTGCTTGCTATCACAATTCAATGAATGTGAGTCATTTGATCAGGTATTCCATAACCATTGTACAATCCCATTTGGGTCATTTAATTGGATTCGACTACTCCTGTATTGTGAACATGAGGTGGTGTCCTGAGGCAAACGTGCTGCAATTCAGAGAGGAGTGGACACTTTTCAATACATCTTTAGTTTACAACTGAATAACTCTATTTTATATGTCAGGTTTGAGGTATTTAATAACTTTCACCAAGCCCAAAGGTGCACAAAATGACACCACAAATTTCCACAAATTTTGGTTTGTAGGTGGGGCAAGAACACCTTCCATTTTGGTGTACATTTGAAAAAGAGATGTATAGTACAGATGAGATATACACTAAAGGTGAGATGCACACATACACACACACGCATACACACACACACACACACACACATATATATACAGTATACATACAGGTAGTCCTCAATTTACAACGCTCCAGAGTTTTCTCTTTTCCTGCATATGTGCTTTCCATAAATAAATTAAAACGTAACTTTGACCCATTACCAGACTTAAAGATGGTATTGTAACATCGACCCAGACGTTGTCGGGATAATACGGGATAATCCTCATCACACTGCACCAGTCATGGAAATGTTTTAGGAGCATAAAAAACCCCAAAATTGCAGTTTGGAATTTGCACCAGAACACCAAGCCTGAGACATTGTATGGTGGAAGATTCTTTCATGAGAGAAAAAGTCACCGTGAGGGTCCTGATGGCTTCCATCGCTACTGACACGACAAGGAGATCCCACTTGAGATGTTTTTCAGATGACGCAGTGGGCCGTGCGCCATCATGATCCATCAATGGAATAATGAAGCTTCAGGCTGTGCAGGGGTGTCAAACGGCAGGTGGATATGTGGGGATGTTGCAGGGGGCATCCCTCATGACTGAAGATCTGGTCTGTGTGGTAATGACGGGCTTTTTCAACACTTCACAAAGGACTTCTTCCACAGAAATAAGCTCACCTTTGCTGATTCGGATAAATTTGATGGAATTTCAAGTTTGAGTGTATGGGACTGTACGTAGAAAGTATAGGAAGTATTCCATAACCATTGTACAATTGAATTTGAATAATTTAGTTGTATTTGACTGCTCATTTCTGAGCAATTCATGTATTCAATAACACAAGTCCTGAGGCGAACAGGCTGCATTTCAGCGAGTGGATGCCATTTTTAAGTTAGTGCCCAACATTGGTTGTATCAGACGGAAAAGATTCCATCTTCTACATCAGGTTAGCGCTCATAAAAACTTAATGTGTACAAACAACATATTTTTCACGAGGATTTCTCTTCATAAAGGGTATTAAAGCAGACGTGGTCATCTCCTTTCATTGCCAGCTGTAAACGTCTTTCACAGAGGACTTTATCTGTCCTCAGAGGCCCAGCCATCTTGTCGTCATGATAGCCGGGGCCCGGAGACGTCGAGGCAGCAGCTGAGACAGCCTCCTCTTCAGTGTGAGACACAGACATGGTCAAAAAGAGAGGTAGCGAGAAATGCCCGTGGGCGCTGTCTTGGCTGGAGATGACGCTGCCGCTCTGCATCAGCCTTATGTAGTATTCATAGCAGCAGGTCCTTCTAACACAATTTGTGACCTCCACCCCGGCAGAGGGACATTGGAGTTGAACAATAGGCCACTCTGTAGGGAGCTCGTGCTTTGAGACCCTGACATACAACTTTTTATATAGCGTATCTTTTCTGGGAATTCCACAATAAAATGACTGTTATTTATCATTACCGAGCTCTTTATCATTTAGTCAATAAAAGCCCTCTCCCTTTCCCTCTCTCGCCATCGAGGTCTGAGAGTCAGATATCTGTATTAGTCCCCCCTGCCCCCCGCAACTCCACCTGCCTGGGGGCGGGCTGTGTCAAAAGCTAAATCATGATCAGCTATGGCTTTCTGGCTAAATTGTGTATGAAGGCCTCCGGGGTGGAAAGGCGCTCATTATTGGCGACACTGAGGAGAAAGTGTGACTTTTTGTGCGCACGCTAAAAACAAAACAAGGATAAATAACAAGCGCGCACGAGTGCTTCCAGTCGACTAGTTCAACAGGATCTTACTGCTAATCAACTCTAGTTTGTGCACAAATGAGCTGATAAATTACAGTAACTGAGAAATGGCATTGCTTTCAGTATGGTGGTCCTTGTGTTGCTCATGGCTATAAATGATTAATGCTATACATACAAATGGAAAAGGGGGGAATTAGTTCCGTGCACATGGCGGAAGAATACATACAGTAGTGGTGCGGCACTATACCTAGGAAGGACAATTAAACTTTTGTTCTTTGAGTTAACTTTTTTCCCCTTTATTATGTTTCCCAAGCGTTAGGCAGACTCGTCTGAAGGCAGTGTGTCAACGAAAAAGAAAGTGAAAGTGAAAAGCAGTGAAATTAGACACGGCGAAATTCCTCCCAAAGTGAAGAAACGGCTGCATGCCTGGTCTAAACCGTTCTGTGACATCAGCCTTAATCACATGAGGTGATCTGCTTCGATGAAAAGGACAGTGACAACTAAGCAATGTGCTGGGCTTCCTAACACCTGGCAGATTTTTTTTTTATTACCGTTTGATTTAATTGCTGTTGTTCAAGTTTTTATGACTCTATTTTATGTCTTTCATGTGTTTTGTGTACCTGACATGTGACATGATCAGTGTCATGTTTGGCAGCTGGTGCAGGAGTTATAGAACCTCTCTTCCTGACGCCTTAAGAATTGCACTGGACGCTGAGTGGGCAAAGCAAGAATTTTGGCTCGATGGCTAGCACTCTCGATTCCTATTCTACGAACACTGATTTGTGCCCTGGCAGACGAGGAGTAAGTTATAAGTTAAATAACACTGTACTTTATTCTCTTGGAAAAAGTATGAAAAAGTATGGCTGTCTTCGCATCATGGCCCAAAAATGTATACATGCAAACCACCAGGTGGCAGCAAACGACTTTTCCCACATGCAATTTAAAGCTTTTCTTCCTGTCACTCACACACATACACCATTGACCTTACACCAGTAAATCTGAGGTCAATGTGACATTTCATTCCATCCCTGGAAGATTTTTAGTACTAAACGGCCGCACTGGCCTTAATATAATAATATAAGTATTTATATTTTTAGTAGTATTTAATGTTATATAAGCCACCACGGGAAGTCTCGGAAGTAAAAAACAAAAACAAAAAACAACAACATCAAGGAACTCTCCTAATGTTAACATGTGTGACTCTATTATTATGCCTACAATATTCGGTAATACAAGAGCCTACAAGGGTGTTTTTTCATGTCCAGAGAGCTGTAATCGCGTTAAAAACTGTATTTCAAAGGTCTTAAACCCGTTTTCTATGTTCTAACGAGGAAAATATTCAATTTGTCAATAACTGAGGGCTGACTGTATTGTATTTGGACAAATATTTATTTGTCCAATTAATATTATTATTAACATTTCAGTTTTTTGTAGAATCTGTGAAATGAATCCATTGAATCCCAGTGTCATGATGGACCAATTGTGCTTATCAAGTTTGCAAAATATCAGAAGAGCCTCCCATAGAGTTTGTATAAAGCTCTGCCACGTGAACATGACATTTCATGACATACATTACCAGTAAAATGTGTTTGTGGTTGCTCATGATAGTGAAATATAGTCCAATTCATACAAAATGAAGTCCTTAATTTTTGGAACAATTTCCTGCTAAAAGTTGCTAGCCTCAGCACGCGGGGTTTGCTCTCCCCTTAAGGACATTATCACCTTGTCCAGTCCTCTGGAGGGGAACCTCCTCTCTCCTGTGGGCTACGTCTTCCTGCTCGCGCTAATTAATTAAGAGGGCATGCTGGCCACAGTGGAGAGCAGGCCCAGAGCCTTTTCATCTACTTTGCAGACAGGATGCTTTGAGACTTATCGCCTCCTCTCCCAATAATGCCAACAGACTCCCCGTAGAAGCTAGTGGAGATTTGGAGGCAGGAATATTATGCACCAAAACGCCCTCTTAGGGGGAATTTGCTGCAGCCTTTGTGATAAACCAGTGCTTTCTACTATCAGCCCTGATTTGATGGATAACCGGCATGCTGGACTAACAATTCTATTACTGTATTTACTGTAATGCGACAGCCTTTAATATGTATTAAAAAAACTGGTGTGCAAATCCATACCTTGCAGGAGGAGGAAAAACATGTCACAGGGAAATAATGTGACCACATTTAATGAAAGGTTAAATTTTCATTTACTCACTATTGACTGAGCTGAAAGGGCCATTATTTATTGTATTGGCATGATGTGGCCCATTAGTGCTGTATTGGAATTGGTTTGGCTTCTTCCCTTACCCTTTTTCTCCTCGCTGTTTAGCGATCGCTCCGAGCTAAAAGACCTGTTTGTGTGCGCTTGCATGCAATGTGTATGCGTCACGAAGCACGCACAACGCAACTCCTCAAACTTTCCCAACTGAATTCCTTCTGTCCGCATCTTGCGCGGCGATGCCGGCCATCGATCTGTTGTTCTCGTGATCTCACCGATGCATCAATGACAATCTAATTCCTCTCAACGGGTTTTATCAGCCGCCGTGTCCGCAAAATGACACGACACATTGCCGCCGTGCGTAACCCAATAAAAATAGCTCTGCTCGATCCAGATTGAGTCATAAGAATGACCCATTTGTTGAAATATGTTCCCTGATTGGGATTGGTGGAGATGATTCCAAGGGCCTGAGTTTTGCCTGGTTGAGAATGTTATTCATTAGCATCCTGGTGTAAACAAGACCTTGTTGCAATAATGAGGTAACATCTGCATAATCGAGAGCCAACTGGTCCTGAGGCCCAAAGTATACCCAAACACCGGGTCAATATCTTGGAGGTAATAAACGTAGCTGGAAATACAGTCTGTTAGCGTTGTTAATCCGTTCCAGAAGGACCGACCAAAAGTGAAACACACGCTAAAAGAATTTTTCCCTCTATGAATTACGTATCGTAAATCCAATCAAGTTCCTACAGACACGCAAAAAAGTTTTTTTTAATATTTCATTTTTCAAATGGGTTACCATCACCATTGTCCCAATGATTCTTGATTTTGGAGTCCATAGTAGTCTGTTCAGTACCTCTGGCACATACCTGCATAAACACGTACTTCGAAATACATGAAACAAAATCAACGTTATTTGAGATCGAAGTAACGCGGACACTTTGCCACTATTATCTCCCCTTTTCTGTAATATCCCAGCAAAAATGTCATTCCTTCCGTACCATGAATGTTCTGAATTATTTTTTCCAATTCAACAATTGTTGGCAGTTTAGTTACTACTGGCCAGTAATCTGCAATAAATATCTACCCCCGTCTTCTGACTTCATCCGGTATATTTCCCAAAAATATAACCTCACACATACAATTTATTCTTAATCTTAATTTGTCTTGCGAGTCAGACTAGTGTTTGTCCCACCTAGTCATTAAACAAACACCAGGTTTGCTAAATGCTATATCTAGGACAGCTCTAGTCTGTCCTATCTAGTCAGACTAGTAGTTGAATCATTAAACAAACACTAGGTTCGCTAAATGCTATATCTAAGACAGCTCCAGTCTGTCCTATCTAGTCAGACTAGTGTTTGAATCATTGAACATACACTAGGTTCGCTAAATGCTATATCTAGGACAGCTCTAGTCTGTCCTATCTAGTCAGACTAGTATTTGAATCATTAAACAAACACTAGGTTCGCTAAATGCTATATCTAGGACAGCTCTAGTCTGTCCTATCTAGTCAGACTAGTGTTTAAATCATTATACAAACACTAGGTTCGCTAAATGCTATATCTAAGACAGCTCCAGTCTGTCCTATCTAGTCAGACTAGTGTTTAAATCATTAAACAAACACTAGGTTCGCTAAATGCTATATCTAGGACAGCTCTAATCTGTCCTATCTAGTCAGACTATGGTTTGTCCCACCTAGTCATTGAGCATGAAGCCTGCTCGGAGGAGAGGTGAAACATCTTCCAATACGCTTGAACTTAAACAGTCCAGTTGGGTTTTTGAGGGAAATTTTTGCTTTTGTTCTCAAATTCTGTCTCCGTTATTTTACAGTATTGTGTGTAACAAACGTTGTACTTTACCCTTAGTGAATATTGTGGTCTTAACAAAGATCCTCCTCCAGCATTGCTTGTTTATTCAGCCATCTGTGATCACACCCAACACCACATCTCGCCATACTTACTTTACTCAATAGTATACTATCCTCTATGGCACATTCTCACTTTATACTAGTCTGTTTGCCCACCTACAGTATTATTCCTTGGACGGGACAGCCCAAACAAAGAATTCCAGTCTTTTTCATGCTTTGAAAACATAAACTTTATTTGTACCACGTCTTTATTACAAAAGATGCTCTCAACTCCCACCCTGGACTGGGTTGGAGCTGGACAAGAATAGGCAGATGTTCTGACAGTCTGACATACTGCATTGGTGACCCGTTATTTCACAGACATTGCAAACATGATTTCATAAAAAGATTACAATTTCTCTTTGATTTTTTTCCTTCACTACAAAAAAGGGGGGCTCTCACATTGAGAGTTGTACTATGTGGAAATAGTCAATATGGTAATATGACGATTTGGAGTATTGATAGCCGGTTCCACTACTAGTATTTAGCAGTACTAAGCTGCCTTGTGTAAAGTCCACATAAAAATGCTCGTCGCTGGTGAATGTGCACTTCCACACGACATGCATACAGTACCCGCATGCTCGTCAAATCTTACGACTCGGTCATTTCCCTTTAACACGGTTTCTTTCCTCCTGTTTCCTAAATTCTACATAAACAGCGTGGGGCTTTACGGCCTTGTTTTCTGTCTGTCGGTGCACCGTGCCAGCATCCGACACCAGTTCCCTGCCACTTTCACAGGCTGTAAACATCTGGGTAAGGCCTTTCATCTGGTCGATGTGGCAAGGGGACCCAGGGGCTCTGGATTAACGCCACGATAAAAAAACCCAAGAAAAACAGGCTCCTGCGCTTTGGTTTAGAGAGCTTCAAGCCTGCCACTGTGACAAGTTGTGCTGAAACAAGCCAAAGGAGCAGAAAAAAACACTTTACAGGCCAACACCACAAATTAATAGTTTCCTCCAGAAGACAAACTCGTTCCAGAGTAGACTCATTAATTAAAACAGCATTTAGCTTTAAGGGTTCTTTCTAATTCAGTGCTCCCCCTTGTTTCCTTTCTTATTAATGTGAAAAACATTATGGTGTTTGCCTGTTATTTAGGCAACATTTGTTGTCATTCCAACAGAAGAACTTATAGTAACTGCTGGAAGCCTACATTCGTGAAGATTGTCATATATGTAATATAATAACATGAATATATGTATAAAATATAAATACATTTTGTTTTATATACAGTATATTATTTATATATATTTATATTATGTATATTTGTTATCAAAATTATAATTATTATTTCAGTATACGATTTTTTATATGAAATTGTCATTGTCATTGGATAGTAGAACCAAATTATAACAAAAATATTATATATATATTTGAACAGAATTTTAAAGCGGTGGGAGTCTACTGTAGTTCCATCTGTACTCAAATATAGGACTAGTATTTTTTTTATTAGTAATGCATCTGAAAGAGATGTGTGGTATTATATGCGAGGTTGAGATATTTACACATGCAGGTATAAATCTCACGTGGCGCCACTCGACATCTTCCCAAGCAATTTGGAGGTTTTCTTCCTGAGACTCACACACACCGGTGACCCGCTGGTGTGCAATACTGTTCAGTGCAATACTGTATTTAAATTACCTCCATATGGCCCTACTTTTAAATATTCATTCATATACAAATTATTGTTTCGTTGTTTTTCTGGGCTCCCTCGTGCGCCCCCTGCCAGAGCCGCAGCCCCGCTGAAGCAAATCAATGATTGACCTGCGGCGGTAACGTGCTGTACAACATTATATTCTCACCGGCGTGGCCTGGTAACTGTAAAGCACACACTGTGTTGGCCGTGAAACATGACTTTGCTAACACACTCAGCCGCACGCCCCGGACGCCCACAACGCTCGTACATCATGTGCCGAGGCCTTGTCGCTCGCTTTATTGAGAGGGGAAAACAAAAGGTTGAGCTGCTTGGAATCATTCTTATTTTCTCAGGACGATTTTTCAAAAGAACACCAAAAGCTTTCCTTTTGGGGTTGGAGAAGGAGGCCAGAAGAGTGCTGGTGGTAGAATTGATGAGTGGCACATTGATGGACTGTACTCCTGTGCTGAGGTGGAAGGAAAGTGTGAGAGATGCACCAGAGTTGTAGAAAGTTACTCATGAATGATGGCTGCATGCACAAGACGGTTTCTATGTCACTCACTGTATCACAAATGCACTACTTATTTACTGTATTTCATCTTGCTGCAAGAAACCACTTGCGGTACTATATACGACTCGTTCAGAGGGCTAACAGCCAACCTCGGAAGCCCGAATAAACAACCACTGCTGACTTTGCCGTGCGATGTAACGCCAATATAGTGATATACATGATGTACAATGATGTGCTGCACATTAATTGTAACACCACCATAAATATTTGTAATTGCCTGTGTGTGTGTTGTGAGGCGCATGGCGTGAAACCAGCACCCGGTAAGTCAATGACTTCATGTTCTGTTGCTAAATGAGGTTTCTAAAGGGAGGTACTCAAACTTTCTTCATGGTTAGCCTGTTGACATAATTTGCCTGAGCTTATCAGCAATCAAAGGAAATATAACCAAATAGGTTTGCAAACTAGAGTGAAGCTGGTCTGGACTTGTCAGTTCCTTCGCTTTCCTTGTGTCCGTTTATACGTCAGGCTATATCGCCACATCTGCCTCTCTATATCGCTTCTTATGCTTCTTCTTTGGTTCGGTTAGCTATTATTCAGTCCAACAGTTTTGTGCATTGTTAGTCTAATTGCTTCTTGTAGACAATACACACACTCACCTAGCACAATCAGAGTTGCGCAACACTTAGTTACGACTCCTGGACAAATACAGGGAAACACACAATAGAGGCATTATTCTCACTCGCACCAGCTTAACTCTCTCTTTCACACAAACTTAACTTTCACTTTCACACGAAATAAGTTTCACTTTCACCCACGCTTAAGTTTCCCTGTCCAGAGGGGTGCAGCAACAGATACATGGATTCTGCGTACTTTCTTTCTGGGCTCTACTCATTGACGACAGAGTCCGGCACTGTAACCAAATTTATTGTTCGTTTTTTGATTGGAATATCTTTGTTGTCACTCAAATATTAGAAGTAGTTAAACATAAAGAAGGCACATATGGGATTTTGGGCATTTGCCTGCTCTTTCCTGTCCTTTCTTCTCATTCTTCCCCTCCGACCGTATCTTGACAGACATATCTTTGAGGATAATAACATAGACAAGTGTGTCTTTATAGCGTTTATTCTGTGTTCCACGTCATTGTGACAAGTTACCAAAACAAGCAAAAACTCTGGCATGAATCTCAAGTGTTTAATTACAACACTCAAATAATAACCTGGGTTTTCATCTCGTCAGTGTTTGGTCTTAAAATTTAACAAGAAACCATGTGTTTAGCACATTGATCTCAGAAGGAACAAGCAATCATCCACAGCCACTAATGACTTTCCATTTGTAACGCGGAAAAGTGAGGGAGCAGTCCTTCATCCCTCACCCTTTCTTTCATTTATTTCTTTTTTCTGTTTTTTTCTCCTATTTGGCAACCTGCCCTCGCAGTTTCTCACTTTCCCACATCTCATCCAATAGCCATCGCTGGCTCCGACGATGCAGCCCCCGACATGCACACCCTGCCTCTGAAAGGACACAGGTGACTGAACCCATGACTGTCCTGGCGTCAGAGGATGATACATAACAGCTCAGCCGCAAATGACAAATCCAGCCCACGCTGGGCAGCGAAGAGACATATTGATTTTTCAATGATTAATAAGTGGAAAATAATTGTGTTTCATTAAGATGGATGGACTTTCATTTAGTGTTGTCTCTTCTTCTTCACTTCAGCAGCAGGCAGGCAATCCAATCTGCTCCTACTGCAACCCGTTATCCTGCTATGGCAACAAGAACGGCCACTTGTACTTCTCTGTGCTTTTTCTTTAGGAGGCCACACATTTTCACACTAAATAAACTGAAACTAATGATTATTTTAATTATTAAGTCATTACTGAATGGGCATAGAGTTAGTTAACCATGATATATTATTATACAACTAAGTGAACTTGCGGGGAAATGTAAATCAAATCAAATAGAAAACTAATAAGAATAAAACCATATATATATATATATATATATATATTTTTTTTTTTTTCTCGGGACTGTAAGTTGCTTCGGAGTATACGTGGTATCAGTCAAAATATGCATCATGAAAAACAAAAACAAACTATTAGTCACATTGAGCAGCAGTTATAATAAATAAATGTTAGAATGTTATTGAAGAAGACACTTGAAAATATATGACGTGACGCACGAATGCACCAGGAAACGTATCAAGCAGAAGTATTTCAGGCTGAAATCATACGCGTGTGTTTAGTTAGTCAGCAGCTGCCACAGCAGCTAGAGTCTACAAGCTGGACATAATTAATACCCTAATCACACAACAGTGTTGTCTAAAACACCGCATTTCTCAATCCACACATACTGTTATAGTTGCACATTACTTACAGGCACACTGTCTGAAGACAGAAGCGTACGGTATGCTCAGTAAATCATTTATTTTGTGTGCTTAACTAATCCTAATGACTAGATGTCACCAAAAAACAACCACCAACCCCCTTAAAATGAAAGAAAGCACATATTCAATTATATATATATGTTATGGTTGCAGGACCAGCCAAAATTTGAAAAATGTGTGACTTGCACAAGTAGTCCAAAACATTGGGTAGCCAGTTTTATACTGCTCATAGCATGATATCAATATTGTCCCTCATTTTGGGCCTTATTTTCAGCCATTAGAAGAGTGTTTCCATGGCAGTGTTGGTACTGCTATTGGTATCAGCAATACCAATCTGTGCGTTATACACAGCAGCCTTAAAAATATTTATTTATTTATTTGCCATTTGTATTTAAATCCATCAGTTGTATGTAAACACAGTACATGTAGGATACATAGTATGAATAAAGCCATACCAGAGGTTGCCTCCAATGAAGTCATCAGGCATGTTGGGGGTGATGGGGGAGGGATGCTGCGTTCTGGCCCTTCCATCCAGCATCACTGTGTATCACTTTAATGTTCATATAATGACATCCCCACCAAGTTTGTGTCATGGGCCATCAACAATCATAATTGTAAAGCAATTCATTGACTGATGGCGTCAACACGGCTACTGTCAAGAGAAACTGATACACCGTAAAGAGAATAGGGCCCCTCTAATGAATATATCAATAACCGCTGACAGGTGAAGGAGTGCTCCTGACGACGTTTCGAGTAAACGCTAACACCCCTCATAGTGGAGGGAGGCTTCATTTGTTTTGCGGTGGCACTTTCAGGCAAGGCTGGTGAGGAATTTATTTTTAACCTTTTAGTGTTTTGTTTTTTTCCGAATGTTGACCTGTGAAAATCGAAGGTGGAAGGCTTGTATCAAAAACAGATATCTCCTCATGCTGCTGTAGTAACCAAAATGTTAGTGTCACATGTAATAGTCATGCGTTTACAGTTTAACTTACTGTGTTTCAGCGTTACCATTTCCTTTGTCAATAAAATAAATAAATAAAAAGTAAGCGATTGGTAAGAACCAGACTTTCCTGCCTGCAAATCATTTCTCACCTTTTTCAGCCATTTGTGAGTGTTTGTCTTTGTGGCCCCATATAATCACCTGCACACTTCACACGGGCACCACGAGCGATGCATCACCCAAATGAGGTCCGGTCTCGGCCATGATCCATCACGTGGTGTCTCGTCTAACGGCCAACGTAATGAGAAAGGGAACTGTGATGGGGCCTGGACACTTTATACACAATACTGTTTGGAAACTACCTTTGAAATGTAATTAGCGTGGCCGTGGCGTTGCAATCATCTGCTGCGTACACCTGTCATCCAGTCTGGGGAATGGCCGAAATGCAATTAAAGGGGCACCGCGGCGCTCCATTGTCACATCACGCCGGGGCTACCTCTCTTTGCCCACCACATTAATAGCGTCTCTATTGCCAGCGCCTGCTTCTTAATGGCTGATTTATTTCATTTTAATATCCTTGTCATGGGGGCAGGGCCTGGACTGAGGGTCTCATAATAGGAGGGGCTTTCACCCCCCTCTGTCTCCAGCAGGAATGTTTGGCTCCCAAAGTCCCCTTTGACTGAGGCAGCGGGAGTGCAGAAAGCTGGGGGATGGACTATAGAACTAAAAGGTGGTGTCATGGATAGTTAGCCTAAATCTTCTATTTACAGCCCGGGTGTGAAAACTCATATATAACTTCATTTTTTTTTAAGTTTAATAATGATTTAGACTGCATGAGAAAGTGAAAAGCTGTATTGCAAAACACAGCAGCAACAGAACCAATGTTGTAATACCCAGCACCAGCATTAATACATAGTAAAGTGAATGTGTTTCAAGTGCATGCAGAGATAGATACAGCTGCTGGATTCTGCTTTAAATGGAGCTCCTGCCTTCTTATGGTGACATCAAAGGTTGCCTACAGCCACAGACGTAACTGCCAGTGTTTTTTGACCCAGCACGGATAAGTAGAAATGCTTTCTTGCGGATATCAAATATCCATTTTGGCAGTTCGACGAGGTCTCACTCATGCACGCATATCATTAACAGTAGAAAAGAACGATACCAATATGATCAATAGTTCTATGCCAATATCGGCATCCCTACTCATTAAATAAACCCTGGCAGTATATAATTCTGTTGCCCATACGTTCCACTCTGAATAGAAGCATTAAACGTAGCAATTAATAAGCATGGCTGATTATTTTCATGAAGTAACTGAACAGTTCAAAGAAGGCACTGAATGATGAGTAAGCCCATGCGGGTCCTGATTTTGTAGGACAAGGTCCCACCCGAAAGATACTCAATTGACTGGAACCTCCGTCATTTAACACGCTATTAATTGACTAATGTGCGTCGCGTCACTGTGCAGCATAGGTAGACCACAGAGCCTTACCAGAGTGGATTATGGGAAATTAGGCGACAAAACAGGCGCCTTTGTTTCTCAGCGGCGTCGGAGCGGATGCGACCGCTTTGAGATGATTTGCACAAAAGGCGATTATTCTAATCATGTAACTCGGCTATTAGAAGACGTCTGTTCTCGTTAACCTCATCTGTGCATCATCAATATCATTACTCACCACATTGTCTGATCCCAACAATGCGATTAATGAATAGGCAAAAGTGTACAGCGGTAATTCTCACAAATCAATTACCCATGGTGACGTGTTGCTAATCGTACACTTTTAGCGAGATGCACGGAGTGGGTCGTCGGTGTGTGGGAGTGATAATCAACACTAATGTATTTAGTGTTTACTGTGTGCGTGCGTGTGCAGGGAGGAGTTAATCCAAACGCTACAATGATTATGCACAAATGCACTCGGAATATATATACTTTTTGTGTGCATGTAATTGCATTATGAAAATGACATGTTGCTTTCCGTGGGAATTACACAATGAAGGACTTAGCGCATGTAGTCAACAGCCCTCCTTTTTCCATCAGCATAAGAGGCTTTGGATGTTCCTGTTGGCGTGTGCATCAAAGTACCCTGGTGAAGGAATCCCAACACTTTGAAAAGTTACAGTTTTTGGTTTTTACTCCTGTTTTTTTAGTCACCTCTTGATTTATTGTAATGTTGTTTTATTTACTTATTCAATGTTATATTTTTACACTTTTTCTCCTTTCTTTTTCTATTCTTACTGTTGTTAGTGCTGTTAAGAGATAGAAATAGGAGTAATTAATGAATTATTATCTGTAATTAATTGATCTAATGGGTCATTTTTAATCTCATCTAAAAATTGCATCCAAAAGTCGTCACTCTGAGCTATTTAAATGTAAATGTAATACGTTACTGTGGCAGATGAAAATATTGATGTACATATAACCAGAAAAGTGGCTTCATAAAGTCATTTAGTTAAAGTTTCAACAGTATTTGAGACGTGTCACAAGTGATTCCCGCAACCTTTAGGGACTGTTTTTTTTGTGTGTCAATTTCCAAATACTTTGAATACATAAACGGAGTGTTCTCCTGGAGTTTGGTGAAGAGTTTTCCTACGCCTTGCTGAATTGCTAATGTAGTTTCTGCTAACATTCGCTGTGGCTCGTGTCTACGTGCTTTGCATTGGTGGGCTGAGCTGAACTTCAGCTTCTTCGGTGGTAAGGAAACTCTTTTCTTACAAAGAAGGCATATGGATGGTGTTTTTTCATTCATGGTCCTCCATTTTCATGTCTCCTCACCTTGTTCCCCCAACTTCAATGGGAGCCTGTCAGCTGATGCTAAACAAGCCCAAACATAAAGGCAGCCAATCAATAGCCACGTCCGGGTGTGATTGACCATTTTTTCTGCCAGCAACGACAAAATCACAAGAAGCCTGCACACAGATTTTATAGAAGGGCAACTCGCATACAGAAACTGCAGTTTTGGAGATTAAAAATTAGATTAATTGAATATGATTATGACTGTAATTAATGAATTAATTCCTTCTTTTCGGGTGTGATGAAATAAGCTCTTTTTCTTCCTACTCCTTTTCAGACATGTTGACTAATGCAAGTGTAAACATAATGTTAAGGCATTACCTTTATCATGACAAAAACAATAAACATCTCACAAGTACATAAATACGCACACTTCCTGTCAAATAAACAGAGGTCCACACGGTCAATAAAATCATTATTCCAATTATGCTCCACGTGGTGTCACATGATGTATATCCTGATTATGGAGCCGGGATCCATCCATCTGGGCTCACCAGTCATTCTGCCTCTAATTAGCTTTCTGTCTATAAACCAATCTTTCATTCATCAATCCATTGATTTTCCTTGTTTTCATTACCACCAAAGATGGCTGCTGCAAAAGGTTAAACATGTTACGTTTGGCGACCGGCAGAGGATAAGCGCTTGTTTCGTGTGGCTTTACAAATGAATTTGTCTCTCCTCATCAGTGGAAGCCCATTTAAAAGTTATAGGAAGCAAACTTGGTGCAAAGAATTTATTATCAATGCCGCATTGCTTCATTTCCTTGAATTAGGCTAAACAATCCAAAGTGAGTAATTGCGTTGCCATGATTAATTGTTGCAATTTTAACCCACATTATTTACATTTTCAGCTTCATTTGCTATTTAATCTTCATTTGTAAGAGTTCTCTTGTACTAAAACTCCATTAACAGTTTTCCGTACGGTGAACAAACGATAGGCTCTGCTTCTTCCTACTCCTTTTCAGACGTGTGCTTCAGTGTAACTCGGTTAAGCATGTTGCCAATAACCTCAACTGGCTGGGGGTTGGTTGGGCACTGGTGTTTATTCTTGTTTCCGCCTCTCCGCCACTATTTTCGATATTTGCTCACCCGTCTTTCCGTTGTGGGACGCCAGTCATGGTTGAAAGTGGAGATTACCTTTATTTCCCTTGAAATGATGCCGCTAAGCTTTTCGACAGTTTTCTTCCCCCTTTGCCTGTCCACAAGAAAATAAACAGATGCACATTTTGTGCTTAGAACTGCCGGGAATGATGGATTACAGAACACAGATAGCGGTAATTATCGGAAAACCATTAACATACCGGCACTATCCATACCCTTACTCAGTCTACTTGGGACATGGGATATGGGATTTAGGATATACATACAGTATGCTGAGCGGAATAAATGCTAAATCCACTCGCCTTGCCCTTAGGTTGTCTTTATCCCATATTTATTTTTATCCACGGATTCCTCGCGCCTCCTTTTCCCTCCACACTAAGGTGTACGGGTTTACTGTAATGTGGAGTGTATGGGAACTGAGATGAGATGCATTGTTCCTTTTTGACAGCGCCTCAATAGCTAATCTCTGAGTGTCTTGGATTTCGTTCAATCTATTAACCATAATGGCGTATATTTAGTGCTTTCTAACTTCGCCTAGGGCTTCTGTCACCCTAACGCAGCGTTGGAAGTGGCAGCAAGCGGGAAGGCACACAGTCTTGCTTGTTTGGGAGGACTGAAAAGCATTTTGTTGACATTGGAGGAGAGACAGTTGATGTGTAATTCGCCCCAAAAAGAAGAATTAAAGAGCGCATTCTTGTGAATGTAGGCGTCGTTTGACTCAGAAGTGATAGCTTTGTGGCGGACGCGCACAGCACAAGTTTCAATGCGAGGTAGTGTTGTGTTCTGCGAGAGAGGCAGGATGCAATCCGATGCCGTGTATTCCACATGCACGCTTTAAAAGGAGTGGAGGAACTACCCACATTATCCTCCTATAAACCGTAATTACACTTTACAAACCTTTTTCACCAACAAAGGAGAAGAGTGCGTGTAAAATACTTCCTAAAAGGGGCCGTAGCCTACATTTCCAACTTTTTTACAATAGGGTGTGCAGTTGTCCCTCGCTACTTTGTGTGACGTTTTGTGAAGGTTTTTCATAAATATTTGATTTAATAAATCATGCTGTAGTTGAATACTGCCTATTATTAGTAAAAAGAAATATGCAGTTAAGCTAATTTAAAAAAAAATGGCCTAAATTCAACATTTAAATGTGTAGTATTTTGCACTGGTCACTAGGTGTCAGTGCTGTTGCTGTAATGTTCTGTGAGACATCCTGGAACAACATCAAACCTAGCCAAGCTAAAACTCAGCTCTGATCGCTCTCGTCACTTCCTTCCGCCCCCTCACTCGGCTCCCCCAGCACTGGAACACATTTACAACAGCACACACAAGCCCGTGTCTTCTACTGAATTGGGTAATAGGAGTGTAAAGGTGACTATAGGGGTGTTATTTCGTGTCTAGAGGGCTCTACTAATGTTAAAAAATGTACTCAGAGGCTCGTGCACAAACTTTCTATGCAGTAACTACGAAATAATTTCATTCATAAAAATTCATTCATTAAATTATCCCTAATTGAATTGTATGCCACTCAAACAATGAGTTATGTGAGCTTCAAAAGATTTCCACTAAATCTTTCAGATATTTCTGCATGACAACTTGCCGTTTGCCCACCTGGTAAGTGCTACTCTCTACCGTTTTTCCATCAGGCAGCAATTAAAAGAGTTTTTCTTTTCTGGGGAGCTAAAGACCTACAGACCTACAGCAGTTTTTTAGGACAGTTTGATGCCAAGTTATCCAATATTCATCTGATTATAGCCAATGTCTAATTCTTCTTCACTGTTTGCTGATAAGCAATAACACGTAAGTGGGTGATCCAGCTGTACGTGGTGGCTCGGGGTTTGAAGCTGACCCTTGATCCCTGACCAATCGCAGCAGAAAAGGCATAGACAGGGGAGGAGGCTGCGGTATTTCGGCCAAGAGTTGAAGACTGCAGAGTTATCCTAGTTGGAAACCGCTGTTGTATATGACAGGGATGCTGTGCTTTATTAGGAATCTGATGCCAGAATGTTATGAAGTGAAGCTGAGGGCCGGCCTGATAACATCCACGGGCCGCATTTAGTCAACGGGCTGCCTGTTGAACAGTCCTGGTCTGTGATGTCTCTTTTCAATTCTGCACTGAATTTTGATCAGTGTATTATTTAAATTGCCAAATCCACTCGAACATTCAGTACGACTGGAAAGATTCCCATCTTGACTCGCTGCAGTAGCCTAAGTGGGTCAATAGGGACATGCATGAGATTAGATTTGTTTCATAATCATTAAACAAACTCTCCAAAGAATCAAAGACAACAGATTGAAAAAAAACCTCTACAGGCTTCAGTCATCCGTCTTTGGTTACAGCTAAAATCCCGTCGGAGTCACGTACTACATCTCCAAAAGTGGTTTTGGTGTATGCAGTTTGTATTTATAGATATGTACATGATGGTATGTCATGTTAAGTTTCGGAGCACTTGTATTTGGACCCTATACAGAGACTGAAAAAAAAGAAGGTATACTATAAACTAGGCGGAGAAATCAAATAATTAATTTGATACCACAGAAAAAAGCCTGAACATTTGACTAAAACCATTTGCTTGAATCTGTCCAAATAACAATACTGCGATGTAAACCAGAGTCATGTACCATTTCCAGCTTAAGCACATAATGTACATTTACAGCGCAGAGAAAAAAGAAAGTCTCTAATAAACTCTAATTGCCAGGCAGTGCATGATTAGTAACATTTACAGCCGGGACGCTTGCTAATCAAGCCATTGACTTGTACTCCAGACGTGGGATCAATTATAACCTCACTTTGAGCACATATTTACAGCACATGCATACTACACACACACACCCACACACTCATTCATTACGGCTTTTGAATCTCGAGTCCTTATTGGACACTTGCTCACCACTTCCTTCCTCCGTCGTTTTTTGGTCGGCTTTTCTGAATGCAGGCTGGTCTGCACAGAACCACATGCCAAAAATATTTAAAAATATATATAAATATGTACATAAAATTATATATAAATGTTTCTATGATTTGCATTGCACTATGGCGTGTGTTTCTTTGTGGCCTTACTGAAAAAGAAGCATAACGTGTTCATTCATTACACGCAATTTGACTTAACGTTAGTTTGAGGGGCGAGCTGCTGCGTATATCGGTGTAATGTCATATATTATGAAAGCTAATATCATATTTTTTAATGCCTCTGACACATTGTGCTTCAGTAATTTTGGACTACGGTGTACGGTACATTTTAGGACGGGGTCGGGAACCTTTTTGGCTAAGAGAGTTATGAAAGCCACATATTTGGAATTATATTAGTGTGAAAGCCGTATAATATTTACAATATTATATAATTATAATATTGTATAACACCGAATACAACCAAATTTGTGCATTTTTAAGACCAAGAATTTCAGAATATAATAGTCTCAGACGTTTTACTTTTGAATAACACTCAAGCTAACCAATAGGAAATAAAATACTTCTACCATGAATGGGACTTCTGGTTTTGCACGGTACTCCTAATCTTTGTCTCTTTTCACCATCTTCTTCGTCAAAAGGTTTGCCCTGCTAGTTAACCAGCTGACTCTGGCCACTTGCATTGTGGCAGAAAAATGATGGATGGATTAAAAGCGCACGAGAATTTTTCATATTTGCCTATATTTTGCCAGTTCATGCTCAAAGACAAAGACTAGGTAGGACGGCTCTAGTCTGACCAGATAGGACACTTGACTACCCAAGACTAGAGCTAAATAAGACAGCTCCAGTCAACTACTGTTCTATCTAGTCAGGCTAGAGTTGTCCTACCGAGTCTTTGAGCATGACCCGGATGTAATGCAATAACCTAAATTTGCATGAGAAGCTTGACAGGAAAAGGTAGCTATCCTTGACAATATAGTCATTATTACCAACACTGTGGCAACAGAACCAATGTTGTAATAGCGGTAAAGAGCAAATTGCTCAGCCATATGCTTTGTCTCTACAAACAGTAGTTTCAAGTTATTTGATGAACCAGAATTCTTTCTGACAGCAAAGAGCCGAAACAAATAGAAAAAAAATCAGATGTTGCATTATTTATATTTAAGCCCCGGCATCGCCCTTTGTGTGCTCCTGTTTTTCCAACAGGAGGCGTCATTTTGAAGCCTTAACGTTTGTGTTTAAATGTGCCTTCAGATCCAAATCGCAAAAGTTCCCACCATTCATCCCAACATTTTCCCTTTCTAATTACGTAATCAATGGTCTTTTAAAAGGTACACAGAAATCAGCATCAGAGCAAGCGTGTGACCTTCTCCTAGAACCTTTGAGGCTTAGAAAGACTTGTTCCAATCAGCATAGGGCAGACGCTTGACTCAGAGTCGCGAATGGAGAGTCAGGACCTCTAATTAAGACTCGCAACCCCGTACTGACAGACAGATTTGTTTTTGTCTTAGCCCGTGTTTGGCCAAGATCTGCTGGGACCCCCCGATCAGCAGATACGCATTAAGAGAACTTTACCAGCGTTCATTAACGGACTGGCTCAAACAAAACATAATCAAAGCCCCTGAATGTGAACCTGGGAGTGTAATCCAAATAAAAGAAATAAGAAGCCTTTTTCTCATCACTGTGCCCCTTGAAAGACCCTAAAAGGTGAAATTATTGGCTGTAATTATGCGAGAATAACGTCGGGGGAAAGAAATGGACTTGTTGACGAGCAGTGATCGCTACTAATTCTTATGTTTGGCTTAGCTTGTAGGTTTAATTCATCAGTTTCTACATAAAACATAACAAACTCAAGAACGGGGCAGAAGAGACGCATAATAAATTTGATCCAGTGCATTTTCCACACATCGGGGGGCTTGTTGGTAAAGAGTAAATCCGGGCCATCAGCGCTTCCTATTAGGCATTGCTGGTATTTTCCAAACAGCTGCCTTTGATTATTCACAGCAGGGGGCTGCCACTATAGTGCCATGAGATAGCATCAGCTGCCTCCATTGCTGCACGGGGACAACATGGACACACACACCCCGCACACACACACAGTCAAGTAAAGACAAAGGCCAAGTGGCAAGGAGGAGGGCCTGCAGTGGTTCTTCTGGGCTTCCTGCCCTTTTTTCCAATCCCTTAAGGCAAAAGATGCTTCCCATGGCTGGCCACGTCCATCATGACCATTTCACATCACTGGATGTCATCCTGGATGCCCAAACCTGCAAGAGTTAACTCTTTCTATGCAGAAATCCAAATGGCGGTTTGACAGGACAATGTAGAACCTGTGAAAGGCTCCTGAAGCGTGCATTTTACCACATTTCCTCAAACGGGGACCTCCATTTTTATGAATGACTTGCCCCTCCTTCTTTCTCAACAAATACATCCTTAAAAATGCTTTCAGCCTGGGAGGAGTATGTTAAAAAGAACAACACCTCACGCCCTGTCCCGCCATTGCCGTGTCCTCCTGGCATTTGTAGAGCTGGTTTTGAAGTTTTTAGAGGACAAAACAACACCAACTGTTTCTGAAAAAATAATAAATCAATTGATCTGAGGATGGAATACAATGTACAGTTATTTTATAGCATGTATTTATTTATTAGCGTTAGTATTTATTGTAATATAGTATTGTAACTAAGCAGCATTACTTGTGGAAAAGCTGAATAATTATGCGTGTATATTTCTTGTATAATGTATTATATTACATTATTTCTACGATCAGGGTTTCATGCTGCAAATTCTGTCATTTTTTAACCTCCGTGCATGAAATTGACCCATATGTATGGAATATTAGGACCAAGAGCCTAAAAATTAAGTGATGTTTCAAAAATAAAACATTTTTTTCATGGGGCCCAGAATTCCTGGCTGAACTCCCGCTATTGGCTATAAGATCTGAAAAATGGACCATAAGGTCACCTGACTGTTTAGACAAAAAACATATTTTATCTCCTTTTTCCAGAGAACGTACAATATATGACTTACAGAAGATGAGACACCTTCTTTGACGAGACTTTGGACTTTTGTTTTAGCTAAAGGCCGGATTTCTGGGTAGCACATAGCGGGGCTCCTGGTGAGGGAGCAGTCGGCGGAAACCGCTGGGAATGTCCGATCATCTAGTTCGATGAATTCCACTAATGCTAAAAGGCATTAATCAGCACATGCCAATTGCTGCAATGGCCTATTGGGGCATCCCTATTTACATTAAATTCCATTATTTATACAGTATATTACATGATTTATATCATATTATTCAGATTTTTACACTATTAGATTGATATTATAATATTTAGTTTGTGTTTTCATTGTCAAAATTTCATATTTTGATTGAATATTGGCATAAGAATGGATTTGTACCACAATCCAATTTGTACACAATCCAACACATCTGAAAAGGAGTAGGAAGAACCCGAGCTTATTTAATATGATTGTCCGCTAATTATCATTGCACTTCTGTCCTGCACTGAAATTATTATTATTATTATGATGATTTTACTCTGACAAGATGCAGATGATTTCTGCCCTTTTCCCCGTGGGCCCAAACCGCGATGAAACTTCCTCCCCGCTGCTTGCTTCAGCAGCAGGTGCTCCGTGGTGTGCGGCGCTGTAACCCCTTTTCACCCCGCTGACATTTACCAGACACACACATCTTCATCCCCCGCTACCACGCAGACAAATATTGAAAGGCAACCAGGAAGGTAAAGAGCGAGTATTTACTTGCACTCGGCAATGCACCATGGGAAGTATCCGCAGAAACCCACGGGGTTTCTACACTTTAATGCAGGGGTGTCCTAAGTGCAGCCCTGCAGCCCGGGCCCATTTGCAGCCCGCGCGTTTCTATTGGCCCACAGCACATTCCAAAAATATAATTTATGAAGAAAACTAATAAAAAGAATCAAAAAACAGTAAAAATAAAAATCATAAGCGGGTTTACAAGAATAAGGTCATTAAGTTGTAAAAAGCTGTACGCTAAAAAATATCATTTTAGTAGAATTTTGTTGTAATATTGCAATGTTAAGGGAAAAAATCATTATTTGTAATGCCATAATATCATGAGAAGCAAAACAAAGTTGCAGAAAAGGTGCTAATGTTACCAGAATACTTTCAAATAATAAAGTAATAATTAAATAATTATGTGGGAAAAAATGCACAAAGAGAAATTAGAAATTTTAAAATAAAAACAAAAAATGGACAAAACTGCTGTAATTTTGCAAGAATAAAGTCAGAATATTATATATGTTATATAATATACGAGAATAAACTTCTAACATGAGGAGCAAAAATAATGTCATTTTAGTAGCGTAGGATTGATATATTAAATGTAAAAGTAAACATTATGAGAAATAAACAACAAAATAGTTGTCATTTCTGTAAATCAGGTTGGGGAAAAAATGTATAATATATGGGAAAAAAGTCATAATATTTCAAATATTAAAAAAGCTAATTTACCAAGAAGAATGTTGAAATATTTGCAAAAAGTCCCCCGCTCCCCCCAAAAAACAACAGCAAAATGTGAAAAAGAGCAAACCGGCGTCACAAAGCTGAGATGATTTTTTTCATGAAATATTCTTACTGAATATCAATTTTACAAAATCTCAAAGTGGCCCTTCCATCCTTTTATTTTTCAGGAAGTGACCCTTGGTGGAAAAAGTTTGGACATCCCTGCTTTAATGTGTCCAATCATCATCGTCTTGGTGCTGAACCGTCACTTTGTGGAGAAACCCTTTTGCCAAACAGGAACAGTCTGACTAATTGCAGCCCCCGCCTCATCAGAGTTGTGTATTGAGAGGCAATTGACCCCCTGTGAAAGAAACAAATCCTCAAGGGACCCGATGTTAAACACAAACAGTAGTCGGGCCCACTCAAACATACACACAGAGTCCTCACGGTCCTCACGGCCCCTGACGAAATCCTATAAAATGCAACGAGAGATTGTGACATTTCCACTAAGCAGATCCTTGCTCTCCCAATAATAACAAACGGACGAAGAGGACGCCTCGGAATGAAAGCTGTAAATGAAGCTCAGCGCCTGGGAGAAGGAAGAAGGGGAAGATTAGTGGTTGGTTTGGGGTGACAATGTTTGTTTTCACACTTTAGCGTTCCCGGCCTTGTGTGTGTGTGTGTGTTTAAGATCAACAGAGCTTGTGATGAACAACCGGTTCCAAGCTGGAAATACATACTGTGAAACACAACAGAACGCATGCAAAGCACCGCTGGGGGAGGATTAAGTTACAACTTTACTATACAGTCAAGCAACACACACACACACACACACACACCTGATGGCACTTTTATCTCTCTCACACACACAAAGTATCAGCCTTTCCGTCTCTCAAAGAAATCTGCTGAATCAGTGATAAACAGTCACCGTGTTTGTGTTGCAATAAACATTTTTCATATTCAGGACTCTCACATGTGTCTAATCAGCACAAAATAACCAATACATTTGTTCATTATTGGGGAAATGTGTTTTTTGTTCATAATTAATGCAGTATTTTGTCAAATATAAATGCATATTTTATTCATCCTTTACAGGGAATTGCTTTGTTGCAGCATCCAATAAATCACATTCAAATGAAATTAAAAAAATATCAAATATGAAAACAAATGAACGTAGATAATGCATACTATGGGTGTCTTGAGTAATTTTTTTTACAGTTGCATGCATAAATCCATCTGTAGCTTAGTCATGCAGGTATACAGAGTCATGAGTCATGCCCCCTGCACCCCCACTGCCGAGTGGGTACCACTCCATGGGTAAAAGTCCTAACATGGCTCGCCAAGAGATGGCAGTATTTCCCAGAACATGTGGCGCCGAGTGGGGGAGCTGCCGTGGGATTGGCAAAGGGGACCAAATGTTCAGGGGGGGGAAGCGGGGGTGGGGTGTCTTTTTGAGAAGTTGTGAAGGACTATGGAAGGCAAATATTCTCATCCTTTTGTCTCTAATTTCTAACTACTGACATGCAAAGTAAACAGTGTGAATACCCAGGGAGTTAGGAAAGAAATCAATAATAAAAAATAACTTTAAAATGTTATCACTATAGTAAGTTCTGCAGCTGGATGATGTTTGTTGAGTGAATTCTTTGTATCTGAAAAACAACAACATTATTTTGTCCAAAACTGCAGCAATATGATTATAAAATATCAGATTACATATGATATACAGTATAAAAGCTCCAAACTTGACGGATAATGACTCAAGAAAGAAAAAACAAAACACTAAAAATGGCTGACCATAGAGAGGAAACCTGAAGCCTGGTACTGAATATACCATATTATATTATAGCATGTTTATAAATGAATGTCTATGTTTGATTTTCCATGTAATGTTTTTCAATGCCAACACTTTTTCAATGACACGGAGGCACAAAAACGAAGCACATGAAGGGGAACTCATAAGACACTGACACTGAAAAACACATAGTAGAAAACCCCCCCAAATAAAATACAATTTTTTTTTCATATTTCACTTGGCAGTGCCTTTTTTTCCCCAATAATGTCAACAACAACAGCAACACTTTATGACAGCATAGTGTTTGTACACTAAAATATGCATCTGAGTTGTAAAAACAGGCATGTGGCCAATCTTTGTTGTATTGAAATCACTAATAATAATTTTCTGCAGTGGTGCATCACCTGGCATGACATTGCGTGACCATGCAGACACCAAATGGTGCACACGTTGCTTCCCTCTTTTGGTTGCACCGGGACCTCTGTGTGTGTGTGTGTGTGTGTGTGCGTTACAGTGCGCGAAGGCTACAAGTCAGGCCTGGGCCTTTTGTAATGAGCAGCCTGACTTGTTTCTGGTTCAGCTGCTGCTCTCCTTTATTTCACGCTGCAGTGCCCTCCAACTTCAGTGGCCCAGTAACAAACGTCCCCACTCTCTTTATCTCTCTCTTTTATACCTTCCATCTTTGCTTACCATCTACTGTGTTACTTTCCTATCCGATAGCGCCCCTCTCCCCTCTCTGTGCTTCATGAAAGTACATATAGCAGAGTAAGGCAGCGAGAGGTAGGGCGTGCACGCATGAACGGTCACTACGCTTCCATACCATTCATTCCATTCGGGAACTGCCCTCCAACGTCACCTCCACTTCTCCAAGCCTCTGAGGAGCAAAGAGGTCTGAGCCGCTTTAAGTTAGTGTGCATACACCGACTTCAGATGGCTTTCTATACGTACGCTGATCTTTTATTCAGCTATTTGGACTGACACTTCTAATCTGATGAGCTTTTGGACAATTTATGATAGTCATGTGTTAACCTGTGCAGCTTTTCTGGTCACTAGGAGTACATTTCTTTACGGCAAGGTGTATTTATATCTGTGTATATATATATCGATTCAACGTACTGTACATTTGTGAGTGTGAAAATCCACAATAAATATCACTGGCATAATGTGATTTAAAAAAAAATGTTGTCAGTATTTTCAAATATATTAAATATTTGGGGCGACATTATTTCATTCTTTATATTATATGATACCTAATTAAAGTTTATTTGTATTGAACATCTATTTATTAATAATATTTATTACAATATTTATATTCAATATTTATATTTTACATTATTTGTACACAATTGTTATATTATTTTATTTTATTTTTCAAAAATATATTTTAACTTGTAATTTTTTTAAATTATTTTTTTTCATTTTATGTGATGAATGTTTTATTTAAATTAATTGTTTTTTAAATTCTATATGTATATTTATTTTATTTCATTTTTCTCACTTCTCCATTATTGCACCTTTTCCAGAGTCGACCTTTTTCAGGTTTCCGACCGGCTAAAACGGCCTTTCCCTTTGGGCTCATGTAGCAGCAGTTGTGCATTTACATGTAATAACGCTGGGGTGGAAAGATGTGATAAAAATGCTTGTCTCTGAGTATAAAAAGTCGTAAAGGAGTACATGCGGCAGTGTAGTCCGTCAGGCCCGACGTTGCGGCAAAGTTATGGAAATGAAAGAGCTTGTCCGTCCAGTGCATTTGCCCAGTCAAGCTTAGAGCACACAGATGTACACGCACACCCCCCCACCCACACACACACTCACGGCGAGTGCACTGAAAAGCAGCTCCAAATACAGAGTATTATTAGAACTAGTCCTGAACTTATTTCCCTTCTTTTGACAAAGGAGGAGGGGGGCGGATGCAACACAAAGGCGCCAATGAAAGCCGACTTCCCAGAAAGGAGGCAGAGCGTTTTGGAAGATGCTTTCCAGGCCACTCTTTCAAGAGGGCGGAGGGGGGTGTCACTTATTGAGGTAAAGGTGGAATTTGCAGAGCCGTGTTTAAAAGGCATTTAAAAAACACAGTAAACTGTTATTTGCTCTTTTTTCAAGCCAAATGTGGTAAATCCAATTATACGCTTTGCAGGCCACAACATGAAGTACCCCTGCTCATGGGGTCCAATAGGATAGAAAAATCTGATGGTGCGCGGTTTAAATGACATTACTTTACAGTTAATGATATAAATCAAGATTTCATTCTAATAGCTTCTCATAGAAAGCCTTCTCGACACTCACATAGCACAATCACAGCGGTGCAACACATACATGACACTAATGGAAAAATTCTGGGATACACATGATAGTTCTGACTCACTTCTACATTGTTCAAATGCGACTCGGGTCTGATTGGGATGTGGATATAAATGGAATATGCATGCAATGTGACCACAGTATGAACGCTCAGGTGGCATATAGCCAACATATACGTCATGGAAAGGTGTGTACTGACAAGCTTACCAAGGCTTTAAAGGTAGGCAGTCATGGAAAGGCGTGTTTTATCAGAATTTAAACAAAAAATCCGAACCGAGAATCCTTCTCTGCAGCGTGAACGTAGCCTTGGGTGCTGAAAAGTTGGTGACCGCTGCTCTAGACTGTGAATATCAGACAACTCTTCTTATGTCATCATAGCCGCTCAAATGTGCACACGTAAATAACACAGCTACCCTGAAATTTCACCACGTCTCCGTTGAATCCAGAGAACCTAGAGTGCAGAACTCCTCACTCCCTCTGACAGTGATCCTAAGCGAAGGAATCAATTTGCACCACACTGTGGATATGAAAGCAGGTGATAAATATAATCATCTCTGACGATCACCTCCCAAAGTAGCCGTGTAACTGTTTTCAGCGGCGTGAAATCCTTTATCAAGCCGCTGCTGCTTGACACAAACAATTATCCAGAGAGGGAGGTAAATGAATAAAATTAGCACATTTGTGCCCCTGGCTGTCACTTTGCAACCACTTCCCAAAGTCTTCATCACGGGCCTGCCGTGCGTAGCCACATGTACGCCTTAATGAGTCCGCCACTTGGACAGAATTTAGCTGTGTTCATTCAGTGACTGAAAGCACACAGGAACCTCGGTTCACATACGTGACGTACATTTTTATTGTAACAGGAAGCACTTAGGCCAAATGCTCCCATGTTCCGCCGCGACTCGCGGTTTCTCAACTGGGCCTTCCTTTGTGATCACCGCCTGAGAGCAGAGAGCGAGCAAAGACGATTAAATGAGGTCATAATTGTTCCGTTATTTCCTCCCCCTTACCAGACCCTCCGTCCTCGACCCAGCGGTCCCCCGCATCGCATTTCCTGTTCGGACCGCGAGCAGACAGCCTTTGTTTACCCTGTGTTCATTTGCCTAAATGACCACCCCTTGCCCACTTCTGGAGGAGGGATGCTGTTTTGTGAACCTCGTAAAAGTTTGGCCGAAATTTCGTCGTCTTCCTTAACGCCTGAAATGTATTGTTTACACCTCTCTCATGTTGCAATGTTATGAGAAAAATATGGCGGTATGTGGAAAATACAGTAATTCCTCATTTGTCGTGGTCAATTGGTTCCAGACCCGACCCCCGATAAGTACATTTCTGCAAATTCCTGATTTTTAAATGGAATGTTTTCACAGTTAGAGCTTAGACAACCTGTTTATGACCTTCTAAATACGCTTTTAACATAATTAGAGCCCTCTGGTCATGAAATAACACCCCCAAAGTCACCTTTACACTTGTATTAGTCAATATTGTGGACATAATAATAGAAAATAAGCTATATTAAACATAAATAAACTCACACGTTTCCTGGTGTCCCTTTATTTAAAATTTCTGGTTTTTGTACAGAACTTGTGGTGGCTATTGTCTCGTTGGTGTACCATTAGGGACATCACATCACCTCTTTGAATGTGTCTTCCGAATGCCTTGTATTTGTATGGTCGTTCATTTAGCCAATTTAATCATTCAAACTGCTTCATTTTGGCAACATTTGGTTAAATGAGCATTTTTTATGACTATTAGGCCGTATTTATATTTTCATAGTTTGAGCATCAAAGACCTATTCATAATTTTCCAGATATGTTTTTTTTTTTTACCATGACTAGAGCCCTGTGGACATTAAATAACGCCCCTATTGTTACCTTTACACTATTATTCTTTGTTTACACGACATTGCTAATGCGTAGCACAGGGACAAGAGATGTCTTTAAACATAGCATGTTAGCGAGCAAACTCGTTAGCCTCCCATTTGTTTAGTTCAAAGTTAAGAACGCCTTTTAAACAAAGTGGGAAAAAGGACAGCGTGAGAAGCCCAAAACTTACCACTTCCGCATGAAGTGGGAGGAGACCTTTTTTTTAAATTCTATCTTGTCAGACCCCCCATGGCTAACTAGACGCAGTTTTTAAGTAATACTCAGTACTGAAGCCTAGTGGCCAGAATACCACATATGACTTGTCTTTCAATAGTTTTTGACTAATTATGGGACATAGTCAACCACATTCATTTTTGGAAAACCGGAATTGAGAGAGGGAGCAATGTTTGACGAGTGTAGTCCTACTTTTATGAAAATGTTGTATAAATGAAATGAGGAAGTTGTCACGTCACTTTTTTAGGACAATCTTGAAATTTGATAAGAAAGTTGTGATGTTAGGACAATAAAAGTGAGAAATTAGGGGGAAAGTTTGGGAGTAGATGTTTGAGTAGTAGCCGCAGTGCACCTGATAAAGTGTATTTTAGTACTTGACAAGGCCATTTGGAATGAAATAATTTCAATTGTGCGTACTTATATATATTTTTTCACCTCTGTAGCATCCATCTCTGACGTCTTTAATATTCAGCATCCACATGCTGTGCATTAAACAGAATAGTAAATTAGATTACTAGTTTCTAATATTTTGCCCTAATCTTGTTGTTAAAGTATTTCCAACAGTGCACGCTCATAATTATGACGTATAAAAGCCCCGATTAGCACTGCGAGTCTCAAAATCCTCGGCCCCTTTGGAAGAGACTCCTCCTCGAGGTTTATCTCCTTAACTGCTCCTGAAATCTAATTTCTCTCTGGGTAAGCATTTAAATGTCTAATGACTGGCCGTGCTTGTGTGTGGTTCCTCCTAGATAAGAAACTTATTCTTCATTCTCTTCCCGGCGCATGGCAGCAAGAACTCCCCATTGCCTCATTTGCTGTTTATTTGCCAGCATTATGGGTAATACGCCTAATAGACGATGTGTCCCAAGTAATATTCAGAGGTTTGTGGACTTGGCCGAGTGGCATCCATCATAAATAGAGGGAGAGCATCGACGCCATCCCTCCGTGCCCTGTAGCCACAGTTTGGAATATTGTGGAGAAATACTTTGGCTATATGGCTAAGCTGGGAATAACGGCTTTATTGAATTGGACTGTATTGCATTATGCGCTTGCATTCTTCGATGATTGACTTTGAATGTTTTCTTTTCCCCACATGTTACTCTTCCCCTCCGAGACACCCAGAAACATCAAATAACGTCTCAGAGGTGATCAATTGGCCTTGGGTGTCAAATCCAAATTGTAATTGTGTCTAAAAGTGTTCTTTGAAGTCAGACGTTGAGTTTTGCCCGAACCGGATTCCCTGGAAGTCTTTCTCGGTGATGTTTGGACTTTTTAATTTGTTTGTTTCAAGTACAAACTCCGCAGTCCTCTCGTTTCCATTTCAAATTCCTCTTGCTAACTCCAATATCCATCCTGCTACACGTACGCCGCTCCGAGTCCCTAAACCGTGACACGCATGCATCCAGGACGGTGCTATAATTACAAAACCATTGGACACATGGCGACAAAGCGGTCTCGGGGGGGTGGGTCAGCGGCAGAGGTAATGATCTCTGCAAGAAAGAGAGGCCTCGCTGCACCACAGGCATGACCTTGGAGAACTTGCCTTCAGCGCACGGGACTCTCGCTTTGCCTCCCCTGTGCAAGACACACACATGTGTTCACTTGAATCCATAATAACGTACTGGCACAAAAAAGTCTGAAAAAGACAACACTAGAGATTAAAACACACAAAAAAGCAACAGGTGCTGACTTTGCACTTCCTCCCATCTTGTCACTCACACACATCAGTGCTCTAGAGAGATGCAGCTTTGGTGCAGATTGTGCCATTCACCTTTTAATGGTGTGTTGAACGAATAAAAGGTCAGACGTGCCAGTGAAAACTTTGGAAATTCATTCATTCATTTTCTATGCCGCTTATCCTCATTAGGGTCGCGGGTATGCTGGAGCCTATCCCAGCTGATTTTGGGGGGGAGGCGGGGTACACCCTGGACTGGTCGCCAGTCAATCACAGGGCCTAATACAATTTCTTATGTTAAGACCGCAATTTAAACTAGTCTTTGAATTTGTTTATATTTGTCCCTCGTAAGGTGCACCTTTTTCCCATTCTGAGCATGCAGCAAAATCATTTACTCTTTTCTGCAAGGGTGCCCTGCTTTGATAATTATTTTACTCTGTAATAACAAATTAATAATAACAACAATAATTGTTATTATTGTTTTCTTGTCTTTGATTATGTATGTCAGTTTCTGCAATTGGCTGGCAACCAGTACAGCTTCTCACAGTCAGCTGGGATAGGCTTCAGCGTACCCCCACGGCCCTAGTGCAGATAAACATAACAAATAGATGGATGGATGCCAATATTGAGTTTGAATAATGGTGTGTATGTTTGAAAAAAGCATATTATGTCCTTTAAAGGGTAAAAATTTCCAAACATACAATTAAAGACTGACTTGTTTAAAAAGGAAAAACAGCAACATATAGTTTAAAAAAAAAAAGAGTCCTCTTCCTTTCCTTTCGGCTTATCCCTGCTTATGCCATCAGGGGTCATCAGGGAATCATTTTCTTCTGTTTGATTCGCATGTTTTGATTGGGCAAAAGTTTTACGTCGGATGCCCTTCCTGACACAACGCTCTGTATGAGGGACAAGATCTAATAGTGGTAATAAGAAGAGTGTCATAAAAATAGCTTACTCATATTGCAAAAGCAACAAACTGGTCTAATACACTGATCTGTTCTAATACACTGAACACTGATCAATGTCACTTACAGCTGACAAATTACCCTTTGAAACGTGCGTAATATCTATAAGAAATCTTTAAAAAAGTAATAATAAATATATCATTAAGCTTTTGGGAAGCTGACACCTTATGTTGGGTCAATTGGGATGATTCATTCATTCATTATCAAGCCTTTAAAAAACGACTGTTATTGTATCAACAAAAAGTACGCATTATTGTAAAGGTAGAGTTTTATTACAGCTTGTGCATGTGTGTGTGTGTGTGTGTGTGTGTGTGTGTCTGTATCCATGCATGGTGGTGTGTGTGCGTTCAAAGGCAGACATTTCCTCAGGGGAGGAAAACCCTAGAAATTGGTTATTGTATCACCGAGGCTATTTACCTATTTTGGGGATTAACATATTTAATTCCCCCTTCTTAATCCCGTTGGAGTTAATGCCCTCGCATTTCCAATTATCTGCCTAAGTGTAACGTAGAGGGAGTCAGGGCTTCTTCTCTCGCCTGTAACTGGGTTTTTAGCATGCGGGTCGCCCAGCAAGTCTTCAAAGACGGCTTGTTAACGAGATGTTTAATTGACTTACTTAGCGCTCTGATACATTTCAAACTTTATTTAAGCAGCCAGCGATCCAAAATAAAGTATTTCCGTTTTTCTGTGGTGCTTTTCAATCCTTTCCAGGTCTGCTGGGGTGTTTGCAAATGCTGTTTGAATATCAGAAAAGGAGGTCATTTTCAAGAACTTTTTGTGAAAAAGCAGCTTTGCGGTTTAATGAAAGAGCAACACACGTAATCCACAAGAATTTGCAATAATGGTTTGACCTACAAAGATTGATGATTGACTGCTGTTTAAATCCCATTTTCACCCAGCTGTCTGCAAAAAAAAATAAATTTACACACACACATCAGAAGCTGAAAATATCCAAATGACATTTTTTGATGGTATTCATGGGCAAAACAACTGATGCACTTTCACTCTGAGAACACGGGTCAGTCTCCTCGGTGCAAGATCTGGCTATAAAGTAAAGGGAGCATTTGTGCCGACAGCTCTACATGCTAGCCTGCTGTCTGCGGAAAAACATAATATATGGAATATGAATGTGCTTTAAGATAATAAATATATAATCCACTCTTCTTAATATTATCACAATAATACTTATAAAAAACATGCATTGAAAAAAATACTGGCACGTCACTCTGGGTCTAAAGCTTACTGGTTGCCTTCAACCTTTACGATCCTTAATTCAAAAATCAATGGACGTTTACGGACTGAGAAAGGGCCATTCAGTACCATAATGGTGTCCATAAGCTCTCCTTTGTACTCACATAGTGGCAGAATCTTCCAAACAAACCATTTCTAATACTGAAGATTCCTAGATGGTGACATACCAGCTGATGGCACGCTGCCGCTATCCTCAGTGTGCGTTAACTGGCGTGCGTTTCATCCCATAAAGTCTCATTTGTTGGAGGAAACATCTGAAGAATGACCTTGCACATTATTATTTGACTGCTTGTGTGCTCGGATGCACGCGCAAATACTTGTCCATTTAAAAGTGTCAGATATCATCACACTGAGAGCTGCTTTGAATATTTACCTTACTTTATTTTGCCATGGTAGGCTCAAAATGTTAGGCAGCGTCTCTCAATGTGCTTAGTGACAAACATCGAGGGATGGAAACGTCTCGATCAATCACCAATAAAACAGCCGGTAATGCAATCAATATAAATATGACAGGATTATATACGTAGTAGTAGTAGTAGTAGTAAAAGTAGGAGTTTTTAAAAAATATTTCTTTTTTCATTTAAATTATTTTTCAAATTAAAATGAATTGTTTTAAACGTATGTATTTATTATTTATTTAATCTTATTCACATTTGAAATATTTTTTATATTTACTATATTTATATATATTTTCATGTATTATTTCTTTAAATGTATTATTATTTTTTTGATATTGTATGCTTAAATTTTATATATAGATATTGTATTAAGTTAAAAACAATAATATCAAAAAAACACTTAAGTTTCATGCTAAATGTATTTCTTAGGTCAGTTTTGACAGAAAATATGTAGTGTTTCTTATTTTTTGTTGTTGACACTGGAACCAATGAATCGCAGTAAACAGGGGATTACTGCATCTCGGATGGTCAAAACCCCAAATAAAACAGTCAATATGACGGGAATGTGTGAAAAAAGGGTTCGTACACACTGCATATAAGAAGATATATTTTTAATAGTATGTATAGCAGTATCATGCAGTATCCTGTTCCACAATAATCCAAACTCCAATCACAATAACAAACAAATTATATACGAATCATAAAATGTCTGATAGTGTCAATAAAAAACCTAAAATCAATCAATTTATATAAATTAATGATATAATAAAATATTTATATCATGATATAATATATTTTATATTATATTATATAATTGTTGGATGTATAATTTACATAATGCAGCTCTTGTACTGGTGACATGTAGTATTGTAGTAAATATTCAACGCAAATAAAACTAATTTTAATTATTTCAGCGTTCTGTCATTTTCGGGAAGACGTTCTTCCTGCCCTGCGGAGTGCCAAGACCAGCAACATCTCTCCCCATCACTTGTTGTGCTTCTTCAAGTCATTCCTCCAAAACCAAATTCCCCCTCCTGCTGGTCTTTTCTTCCTCAACTTTAGGTCCTCCTCGTCCCCCCCCCCCCCCCCCAACCCCACCATTCCATAGTGACAATCCAGTCATTATACCATCCCCACCCCGCCCCCCTCCTCCTCCACACACACTTCTACACCCCTCCCCTTTGGCCGAGCTACTATGAGCTATATTACTTTGACCCCAGCCCATCAATCTGCTTCAATTGGATAATGATCTGTAATCACGTTCTTTGAGGGGAGTCTATAAAACGAGCCGGGGCCTCAACACCCCTCCTGAGAGGTCTCCTTCTGTTCCTCACGCCGCCCCCACTTGTCACACCCCTCTCAAACATTTGATCCAGCCACTTCTCTTTTCAGCTTCCAGACCCCCACTAAATACTCTCGCACATGCAGCCGGTGGTGGGCCTTGTAAAGGGGGCGGGGCGATACGGCTGCGATGTTGATTTTTCCGCAATGGGAAAGGAGCTAAGAGGGACAAGGTGGAGCCCAGCGGGAGGGAGCGGAGAAAAGTAGCAGCCCCCCCTTCACATTAAAGCTGACCCTCCATTAGGGGGTTTTGTACGACAGGCTTGTAATCGATAGAGGAGCGGGGGCGAGCGTGGGTGTCGCACGGGGGTGAAGAAAGATTAGGAAAAGGTTGACAGACAGGGAGAAAGAAGCCGTGAATGAAGAACTCGGCCAGCGAATTGGAATGAAGCTGTGAGCTTCCCACCCTGCGTGACGCTCCTTCCTCCACTAAATTGGACTTCAGAACAAAAAAAAAGAATGAAAATCCGCCTGGGAGATAAGAATCTTCAAGGAACAACCCCGGCTTAATAATCCGGTACCAAATTTCCCTTTTTTATGTTTTCGCCGACAGTTTGTTTGCAGAGGGAAATGACTTAATGTGTGATACTGTATGGGATCTTAAGTGGTGTTATCGCATGTGGAGATAAGATCTGAAGCGCGCACACACACACTTTTTCACAGCATATTGCACATTTCCAAGTCAAAAGTGACCCCGGCGAACAGCTAGCCCTCCTTCCTATTATGGCCTGCCCGCCGTGGTGTGAAACGCTCGCGCACATTTCGGTTCAAGAAGCGAGCGGAGCAGCTTGACCGCAATTTAAAACGCCATCAGTTCAGCGGGGGCTTTTGTGTAATCCCTTCTGCGCTCTTGAATATACATAAAAAGGCTGCTGAGTTTTAAAGGCCATACAATAAATTGATGAATAGGACATTTCTCTCTCCCCTTCCATGAAAGTGAGGGGCCCGTCTTGTATATCATTATTCCTCCCCACCATTCTTTAGTGGCCCTACATGTGGAGCATATGCCTTTTGAAAGAATGGCACCACGCAAGGCAGGCACAGATGGAGTCGCCCTCCCAGTCGATGGGCGGACAATGAGGAATGGAAATCAAAGTTAAAGGGGTGCATCCAGACCCATTGAGCCCGCACAAAGGGTGCTTGTAGGAGGCAGGGCCCGAGCGGGTCGGAGGGAGGAGAGGGGTGCTGGAACATGTCGCGGACCACTAGACTTGATCCTCAAATGGCCTCCCCAACACTGATAGAGACACCAAGTGGGACGGCCCCTGTCATGTTCCAGACAAATGTCTTGGGACACAACTTTGAACACATTTTCAGCAAAGAAATGCCTAAAAAGGCGGACCCAAAATCAACGAGGTTTTGCTCCACAATAACAAGGTCGAGATGCCCTCGGATCATACACTACATTCCCAGTGTCTGTTGCTATAATTGGACAAAAACCAAAGGAGAAATGTGAATTTTGACAGACGAAAACACCATGCTAACATTGATTCCGTGCACACGTGTGACATTGATCACCTTCAGCGACCCACTGACTACAAATCTACCAAATTTGATAGGATTTGAGAAAAGGGCAGAACTCTCACAAAAGGTTTTGTAAAGCTGTCACTGGGCCAATGATGAGTTTGGAAGCAAAAGTGTATCATATTGTGCCAAACACCGATGGAAACTGGCTGCAAAATACAATTTGAACTAATTAATCAATCAGACCCTTGAAGAAATTGAACGCCCCAAACATAACCCCATAATGGACCCCAAGGATGAATTGGAGTTTTACATCGGAGATCAACTTCTGCATGAAAACCATAGCAGCAGAGCCGACATTGAGCCAGTTTGTGCACTGAGGGATATTTCCGCACCTGTGTGCACTTTTACACAGCACCATGATGACCACCATCGAATCGTCCGATCCAAACGATTGCTTCCAACACAACAGAGCTGGAGAAACCAGTGTTAGGTCCAACTGTTCTGCATGTCATGGTTATGTAGGAAAAGTGTCATTTTCACCAGTGGGCTTAGGATGAGGACGACCCACTCGTTTCCTTCACCCGGTGTCCCAATACTTTTGCCCTGTGGCGTCCCGTCATGCCTGTGATGTGCTGATAATTGAATTCTTGTATTTTCTCTGAGATGGCTATCGTTTTTCAACCATAATGGCATTCGATGAGAAGTCCAACAAAAAAAGTGCACCTCCGTTATCCTTTAGGCATGAAAAAAATGCTGACTTTGCGCTTGGAAAAGGAATGAATGGACACGACCTAGGGTGCTTATAAACTTTCCCATTCGGAGCGGACTTATACGGGTGGATTTACAAGACATATTAAGAGTGGAGATCAGTACAGTTGGTAGAATCCATCCTCGTAATGTAATAGTACTTACATCAGCTATGATAATTCTGGTTTTTGACAGCGTTAGGAAAAACGATACCACATAAGTACACATTTTTAGACACCGGAAAAGTTTGTTAGGGGTATAGATGACATCAAATGTAAATTTTTTCTCTCTCTTTCGAACAGTTCGTACTACAAATGAACAACGTGTGCACACATGCTTTGCTTGTTTATCTTCCAGCATCAGGCGACATATCTGTGACGGCCTAATAATAAATAAAGCCAGTAACAGAGGAAGTTAAATAAACCTGAGGAGGAACTGCGAGCAGTGAATTCCATCCTGTCCTGTTGCGTTGGTGCACGTTTGCCTTTGAACGCAGCCCTCATGTGAGCTATAAAACAGTATGTGTTGTTTTAAAGAAGAGTGATTTTGCTCTCATTAAAGAGAATTGCACTGCGCACGCTGCAAAGTGTACGTCATATGCAGGACAGGAAGAGCATCTCCAAAGAAGCACCCAGTATAGACGGTGGCATATTGCATAATTCCAAAAAATCCATATTCCACACCTGTTGTTGCAAGTGTGTGTTTGTGTGCTAATTCAAAGTGTTGAGTCTTAAATGGCGATAATCCTGTATGTGATCTGCTCTTGTCTGTTTGTTGACAGTAGGGTGTTAGTGTCTGGGGAATGATGGTGACAGAAGATAGAAGGCCATAATGACCTTTGGTCTGACCTATGACCTCCTGCTCTGACAACATCGCCAGCTGAGGACTGGCAGCGGAGGGTCTGTTTGTGTTGTAAGACACGCACACATACACAAGAACCCTCATTTCTACTATTAATAGCCCATTTTCACTACCCAAACACATTCAGCAGTATCTAATTATGTTTATGGATGCCAGTCATTTGATTCATTTATTGTGATTTTTTATTTAATCATTTTCACTTATTTTTTAAAACAAAATGATTTTGGATTTTTCTCTATTTTACACAGGGTCAAAATTATACAATAATTATATAACATAAAATTATAACATCATTTTAACACTTACAAAAAAAAGACTATTTACCAATCTTCAATATAAGTTGTTTTTTTTTCATCAGAAAAAGATGCATCTTACTTATGCATTTTAACTAACTGCAGGAAGTCTACAACCGTATTGAAATAGGGGAAAACCTACGGGGGTAGGATTAAACAAGATTTCCTTCTTCCGACTTCTTTTGGAGATGTGGACCTGTCGATTATATGAAGTGATGTATTCCTATGTCATTTACATGCATATGAAATATAAAATGAAACCATTACCATCACCAATCTTGTGGCCCCCGACTTGGAAGTGTCCAAACTTTCCCACCCCACACGCTGCCCCTGTCTGTACAAGCGATGACCAATTCTTACTTATAGTAGTTCTTTATAATGAATCGTTTATCTGAGAGGTTGTATTATTTTACTTGTTTTGTTTAAAATGCTATTTTCTCATATTTGATATGGTTTTGTCCTGTTTTTTTCTGTTACATAATAGCTTGGTTATATGCTAAATCTCATTAATGTGTTGCATTCTTTTCTATGATATTAAATCCACACATTAGTTGAATTTGGACAAAGTATCAGTATCGCATCTGTATCGCTGATACCAGCCTGACTTTTTCTCAGTATCGGATCACCAAATTTATCTAGACCGTGCCTTAATTGACCAGGCCAATTAAGTTTATTGAGTGCTGCCAGTAGTTTCTCTTTGGCAGCACTAAAGGATTACTTTGACAGACTCCAATGGGTGAAGCAAACTCAGAACAATGGGAAAGTCCAAGCAATTCCGTGACCATCTGAAAGTCAAATGAACCAAGATTTTTCTTTCCAAATCCCTTTTTTCCCGGTCACACGTAATGTGTCTGATGAGTGGAAGCCAGACCTCCGCAATATCGGCCTAATTGATCCACCTCGCAGGGTCCGGTCTGTCTCCTCTCCACGGGTTATCCAATCAATTGCTGCTCTCCTGCAAAAATGACATGTCCCTTAACAAATTACAGCTAATGAAATAAGCATCTGAGTTTCATTACATGGGGGGGCACCACAGTGTTATTACCCAGCATGGTTCTATTGTGGAGGAGGAGGGGAGGTTATGAGTGTTGACAAACAGGTGTGGCCATGCTGGTAACATCCCGCAGGCTATTTAGCAGCCGATTTGTTCCAAAAAAACAAACTTGTGATGTTCACTTATCAGACTTGAGTCATTTAGCGTCCTACCGTACCGCTGATGGTCCTGCGACAGGAGACCAACGCGGCAGCTCGCACCCTCCACATGAGTCCAGCCATTTTCCTGCCATTCCACAGCCAAATCTTTTCTCTCCCGCCTCCATCTCCTCCTCCGCTACCTCGCTACCATTCCAGAGTTGACGGCAGATGGTGTTTTAATAAAGTCCAGTAGGAATAGTACTGTGAGTAAACAAAGCAGCGCATGCCAACTCCGTAATTGCTGGGCACTATTACAACCCCGATGTCTGGCATGGGAGCGGCGGGGTGGATAAAAAAAGAGATGAAGAGGCAGGCACACAGTGAGAGGACAAACCAGAAAAGGAGAGAATGGGCAAACAAGGGAAAAGCAGAATTTGGTATGGAGGGGGTGGACATCATACGATCATACACGGGATACCTAGCAGCTGGAGCCAGAAAAGCGCAGCTGGCGAAGGTGCAGGGAGGCCACAGGGAGGAGGAGGGGTGCTGAGCAAGGCTGGGCCGGCCTGTGCTGGGACGGTCTAGGCCAGCGGGTGCAGTGCCGGGCCCGCAGCCTCCAGGCTATGGGCTCCCAGCCCAGTCTCCGAGTCCCAGGCCCTGCTCTGTGGGCTTTACCGCTGACACGATGCCAGTGCAGTCCTCCGTCAAAACCCCAGTCGACGGTCATTGTGGTTGGGGCAAGCAAAACCACATTTACAACTTCAATTCCATTAAAGGCCAGCTAGGAATTCTGCTTTGTATTCCCACTTCGGTGAATAGAAGTTTGTGATGATGAACAGCATTCGCTCACCAGCTGCTGAAAAGACAAACCAATGCATGCACTGGGAATAATCTGTTTAGCTTCAGCAAAATTTGCTATCAAAATTCCGTAAACGCCGCAATTCCCGGACGCTTTGCATTCTCATTAACAAGTCACATTTTTTTGACAATGTGCATGACAACATCAAAAATGTTCAATCATTTTAACAAAAAAATCCAGATTGGGCATCATGCCCTGCAATGTGAACGTAGCCATAAAGACAAAGATAGTAATAATGACGCTCTTGTTGTCTGATGCTGAGAGACTAGCATTACACTCTAATGCCGTTTACACTTTGTGATGTCACTAGTATTCATTCATTCATTCCTTTTCTATGCCGCTTATCCTCATTAGGGTTGCGGGTTTGCTGGAGCCTATCCAAGCTGACTTTGGGCAGGAGGCAGGGTACACCCTGGACTGGTCGCCAGTCAATCGCAGGGCAGACATACAAACATTCACACTCAGATTCATACCCACTGACAATTTAGAGTCGCCAATTAACCCAACATGCATGTTTTTTTGAATGTGGAAGGAAACCGGAGTACCGGGAGAAAACCCACGCACGAGGAGAACATGCAAACTCCACACAGGGATTGCCAATGGAGTTTTGAACCCTGAACTCCTGACTGTGAGGCCAACATGCTACCCACTCATACACCGTGCAAAATAATAATACTAGTGACAAGGGCCGCACAGTGGCCCTTGTCACTAGTATTATTATTTTTATTATAAACTAGTATATAGTATACCAGTATACTATCTAGTATACTATCTAGTATACCACTGTTACTGTATTGTAACTTGTAGTTAGTATCACTCAAACTTGTTCTTGTCATTGTTTTTGCCACATGGAAAAAATAATCAGCAGCTACTAATTGTCCAAATTTGCCATCAGATTTTTCCATTGGCATCCTTCCCACCTCGTGGGCAGACTTACGCAGAGCAGGAACACGACATTGAAACAACCTTGATAACTTGTTGAACTCGATCATGACGTTGAAACAAGCGGCTTCGCTGACGTCAGGTTCTCATGTTGAGCAGTAATTTTCTACCCTTAATGAAACTGTTTACATTTGACAGAACAGAATATCTACCTCTGACATGCCATATTCTTTGTGTGAAATCTGCAAACCAATGACCACACGGTACGTACAAAGACTCAAATATAAGATTCTAGTCTCAAAAAGACGGGTAAACCTATGTTTGGGGTCTAGATATTTATACATGATTGTCCCGGAGCTTTTCCTCCTGTCACTCACATACAATAGTGCCCTCAAGAAATGCATAGACCTGCATCTAGAGCTATGCAGTTTAGGTTTAGATTATTCCAGGTTTGTCAATAAGAGGATATCAGAAAAAAAAATACTTCTTAACTTAGTTTTTCTTTTTTATAAAGTGAAAATTAATTTGTTGTCATAGCTTTTATTTGTGTATGAAGTAAGAAAAGCTCTGTTTGTTTTAAAAAAAAAAACTTTGTAAAAGTCTAATTTGGAGAAATGCTTGGATTTATAAACCTTCAACAAAGCATAAAAATTGCATAAAATAGCTAAAAAAAACAAACAAACGTTGTCTTATGTTTGATACAAAAGAATTTGAAGGTTGCACCAAATCATTCTCCTCAAGCTAGTCGGAGCTTTTCTTCCCATCACTCACCAGTGACCTGGAGGGAAGCAGAGATGTCTTTCTTTGGTATCTGGCAGGATTGCAATGCTGTTTATTGTCAACACTTTCAGCAGTTGATGTACCTTTGCCTTCAAAATACAACCCACAAAGCAACAGAAGGTGTTCCATTTTGTGCACTCCCTCGGCTTCTATTTGATCCCCATTTCACCTGCGCCTTCATCACGCACAGAAGAGAGGTCTTTGCAAGTCTGCTGAGAGCTTTGCCGTGAAGCACCCTGAGACCTATTGCCTCCGGGGGTGGGGGGGGGTGGGGGTGTCAATCACAAAGCGTCTTACTGACAGCTCAGCTCCGTACGTCACACACCTGCTCGGCTCAGGTATTTCCAAGGATAATAAGTGAGCTGAGCTGAAAGGATGCGGCCGTTTTCCATTGCTAAAACTTCCCAGAGCCATATAGTTAGTGGCTCTCATCAAGGACAATTAAAGAAAATGACTTTTTTTAAATGACCAGTCTCCTTAACCTTGAAGTTCTCCGTCCACATGAATATTGAATGAGTCCTAACCTTCTGTTCTTGTGCTAATTGAAGCAGACGGGGCATATTACACATTTGTAATTAGGACCTAGTGGTCTGAGCCTCATTAACTCTCATCAGAAGGACTCTATCAATTATGCAGGTGAAGCTACGGTGGGGATGATTCCGAGTCGTTACGTTGAAGGATTTCTCTCGGACTTTGTCGTGAATTCAAATCCCACAAGGACACGTTTCTCCTGCAGTCCTACCAGTTTGACGCCCCGCCGTCTTGTACTCATCCCGACCGAGTTATATGATCTAATCCATATGAAAGCTAACACAAACACATTGCCCGGGGCCGTCGCCCGAATACAACATCAAACAGCCTCCTGACAGGTTTGCTGATGAGCACAAACAAGGTTTCGTGTCGGAACACAACATCTCCCCGATGACATCTTGAACTTATGTCCGACTGACTCTTCTCACATAGTTTCAGGCCTTGAGATGTTGCCTTTCCCCCCTCGAGGCAACAAGGCAGAGTGAGACAGAAATGGCGAAAGAGTGAAAAGTCAGCTGCGTGAAATATGAGCTCCGGCTTCTCTCTGCTTCTCACAGAGACGGTCACCATAAACCTGTGAATATTCCCATTCATCCAGGTCCAGTTGGTCGCAACCAAATCTGAAAGGTCCAGTTGTGATTTTTTGAACGCCCTGAGGTCACCATAAGGACTGTCCGTACGGACCTGCCACACAATGCTTCCCGCATCCAGCAGGGACAGCAGGTTTGGTTTTACACTATTAATCTCGAGGGCAGGTACAGGATGAAGACTTAAGGTGGAAGTAGGTCAGAGGACCCAGACCGAAGCAAGCACAGCTGCCCCTTTAGGATTGCAAAGTTCCTTCACCTTGCTCCACCATGGCCTCATTCCTTCTCTAAAGCCCGGAGGCGGCAGTATGTTTGGGGGCTTTAGAGGTTTAGGAGTGCTTGCTTTGCCCCGAAAAGCTGCTACATTGAATTCCAAGGATTCCAAAATTCATATGTCATGCCCAATTGGTTTTTGGTGGCCTGCCAGTGACTTTTGATGTAATTGAAGGTATTTTGCAGACTATTTCCATCTAAACCAATGAACATTTGAATGCATTCTCTGTTTTCTAATTCGATTTCTGATGGAAATATTGTCAAATGGGAAGCATATAGTGCTGTGTATCCGTGTGTATCTATACGTGTGTATCCATATTTTGCAGATTGTGATTGGAAGATAGAATGGTTTGCAGCAGCAATAATAAAAAACTACTGTCACACCTTGGTTTTTCTGCAGTATCATCACAGTTCAAAAAACAACAAATAACATATATTAATAAATAAATATTGTAGTTTTGTAATCTACATTGTCAGAACAAAAGACAAGCAGGAGAGTTGATCCCAACCGCCTTTTAAACTCAATAATCATAAAAATAACACGGACTGTTGCGGTTGTAACCTTCGACAAGCTAACGAACCCCCGACCTTACTTCCTGTCCTCCACACGTCTGAAACACATTTACTGCATCACACACAAGCATTTTCTTTTTTTATCCTGTCCAACGGTTGAGGAAAATAATATTGGTCTAGATGCCCTTACATGTGCAATAGATTGTATTTATGCCTTATTTTGGCTCATTTTCTCTGATAATATTGCGTAATACTAGAGGGACGGTGATTATGTCATGTTTAGAGGGCACTAATGTGAAAAACATATTTAGAGGGTCAGATGTTCTGTGCTCTAACTACAAGAATATTGAATTTATGCGAGTCCTATTTCACAGAAATGGACTTATCATGGTGAGGTCTGGAACCAATGAATTGCAATGAATGATGAATTACTAAAGTCTGTTTACCCTGTACTGTATCGTTCCACGAAATTGAGTGCCCAAACAAAAGTCCCCAACATGCTGCTGACTTGCGGCCCGTGCTTTTTGATTGAGTGCCGGTGCTAAATAATGTACTTGAAGTCCGCATCAACAATAAGTTCCATCCATTTGTCAATTCTAACTGTTTTACATTGTTTTCTGCATTTAAAACTATAAGGTATTTTCTATAAATTGTATTTTTGTCAATGTTTTGGGTGTTTAGAACAGATGAACTGCATTTACATTATTTCCTAAGGGTTAAATGACCTCACTTTTTGCATGTTTAGTATTTTTTGTCAAACCTTTTGGAACGAATAAATAATAAAACCCAAGGTACCACTGTATGATGCACAGCTGCCACTGCCAATGCTAGGAATGAGTCGGATAATTTATTAAATGAAGTGCACTACTTGGCTGCAACCAGCAGAGGCACAATTGAGTCAGCCTCAACTAGCGTCAGGTCAGGTCTACAGAAGAAGAAGGACAACATAGAAAGATCATCTTCATTTGTGGTAACTTCTGTATACAATACTAGATGGAAAGCAGAGTTCAGAACATTCAATTTGATTCTCAAAAGTCTGCTTCATTATATTTATTTCATTAAATCTGCTTCATTAAATTGCCGATACTCCTATTATCTTGGTCTCATTGTACTGTGCCAAAAAGGCATTTTTCTTCCTAGTATATTTTTTGGGAGAGAATAATGACTGTGAATTGTGTTTAAATGCAAATGGAACACTTATTTCATTCAGTTAAAGTTTATCAATCCAAATAAACACCCACTCCATCCTTGTCAAAAGGGACTGCAAAATATGAAGCCATACATAAATGTATTAAAATATTGCTTGTCTTTTTTACACCCCATCTATCATGGGCGCAATTTCATGGGGCACCTTTTTAAAAATTAATTTCATTCTTTGACCTGTTACGAGCAACATGCGTAGGCTTGGAGTTAAATTGCACTTCATGGATCACATTTTCAATTACCTCGGAATACTGCATTTTATGTGTGTGTGTGAGTCAGAGGGAAAAAGGAGTGCATCAACTTTATTTACTGGGACAAGTGGTATGGAAAAATGAAATCTAATGAGCTATGTTTGACACGGGGGTGTGGGGGGAGGTATGTATAGTGTGGTATATCAAGTGTATCGCTGTAAATGAGTTCTTTTGTAAATGGGTTGTGCTGAAAATGTTCTGTAAGACAAACAGCTTACATGCATGTACTATATTATACAGATATCCTCAAAGTTTTGGGATTATTACACTCAATGGGCTTATTAGTCGCTCAGCACCACCACTGACTGACCCAGCAATTAAGCTTGATGGCGGCCATGTTTTTAAACCAAGCTTGCTCACTTTTTCAGACATGTGTTTATCTGTACCCTAAAGGTGCTTACTAAATTTCGGGGTGATTGGGCTAAACAACTTACAGCTACAGCAGTTCTTTTAGGGGACACATTGTGAAATTCAAAATCAGTCAGTCCAACTTGATGTGGCGTATTTGTCAGGAAAAGTGATAGCACAGGCAACAGTGCTTGTTTTGCCAGATTTTCTACAGCAGTAGATGATCCTGCAGTTTTCTCAAGCAAAAAAAGTTTTGACTATGTCCAGATGAATAACAAGAAAGAGAGTAATCTCTCGTCACTTTGCGCTTTAAATTTTGCAGCTTTCCTTTATCAAAAATATGTGCATAAACTGTAAATCATTGCTGTTTTGTGGTTAAATACGGCCTACGATTAGGCCTGTTTAAGTAAATTTGACACCTTTATTTGCAATTTAAGCCCTTCCTTGTTGAAGGAAATATAAGACATTCAGAAGATGAGTTGACATGTATGTTGATGTAGTGTCGTATTCTGCACTGTCAGTGTCAGTAAGGATACACTGATGAGACAATAGCCGCCGCAGGAAGTACTGTACAGAACAGGAAGTAAAAAAAACAACTCTCCCAAAACTAACATGTGTGAGATTTGATTATGTCTTCAATGGCTTATTTTCTCTTTTAATGTGTACTATATTGAGTAATACATGTGTAAAGGTGACTATAGGGGTGTTAGTTCATGTCTAGAGGCCTCTAGTAATGTTTATAGAAGGTTGTAAGCAGGCTTTCTATGCTCTAACTATGATATTTGATTTATAAATACGCAGTCCTTCCATCCATCCATTTTCAATGTTCCTAATCCTCATTAGGGTTGTGCGGGTGTGCTGGAGGGCAGGCAAACAGGCAGTCACACTCACATTCATACCTATGGATGATTTAGAGTCACCAATTAACCTAACATGCATGTTTTTTGGAATGCGGGACCAAGCACTTCACGCAAATTCACGGGCAGGTCTGGAACCGATAACCCGTTTTTAGTGTAGGTAAATTTTCCTGCAAGTGGACATATTTTGCTCTGATTCTGTGTATCCTAAAAAAAGACATCTTAAGGCTCTCTAAGGATACCCATGCACGAATTCCCGAACTCGTATATTATTAGTTTATATCTTTTTTGGTATTACTTTCTTTATGATGCATTCATTTAAGACTTCCCCAGGGTCATTGTTTTGTGACAAAATGCTAAAGAAACAAAGGGATTGATAGGAGACGGTCATTTTTCCATAATTGCAGAATAAAAGCAAGCAAAAGAATGCCAAAAGTTATTTTACGTCATTCCGTGATGTAACAGGAGACAAAGATTCCTACGTTGAATAATTACAGGGCTCAATCATTGAAGCTAAGCCGAAAAGCTAATGTTGACTTACCACATAACCTTTCAACTGGTTAATTCCTCCCTCCCTCCGCTTTGGGAAGAGGTGAAAATGTAGCCGTCTCTTACCTCGGGGTGAACTGTCTTCGCAGGCATTAAAGAAGAGGGGGAAAAAGGCTGACAAGTTGCTCAATGATGGATAGGAGATGATGCATCTCCATCCTTACATGCCATGTCAACCACATCCTGACACAAAGAGAACCCTGGGAACCATTATGTGGGAGTGCCTTGCAACTCTTTATACTTTGGAGTTTATACATATCAAGTAAAGGCCAATAACTCGTTTTGTCTCAACAAGGTACATCTAGCAAGATTCACCTGTTGGGAGCCAAAAGCAAAGCAAAATGAGTCAATGGGCCTACATTGTTGTAATTCATACCCTAAAACAAGAACGTTGTGTCCTGGAAAACAACCCATCACTTGTTCCTGGCCTTGTTTTGGCAAAGAGCGTGAAGGGGTTGCCATGTGGATGTAATTTTACCAGGAAGATTTTTATTTCTACCGCAAATCAAACAAACCAAAAAAAAAACAAAAAAACACCGCTCTGAGGGCAGAAAATGAACCCAGAACTGATCTGCATTACACCGAAACAAACAAAGAGTGAAGTCAGAAAAGCAGGGAGACAAGATGGGAATGTAATGGTTGTGGAGCCGTACGCGTTCCCTTTGATTGCGAGGTATTAGTGTCATCTACGGGCCCATTGGCAGGGAACGCCGGGCTGTTCACCGCATTGGGACAAACACAAACGTCAACGTCTGTTAATTCAGACGTAATCACGTTGGAATGGATAGTCAAGCCAGCTGCCGTTGGAGTGGCCAACGGGCGCCGTGGTGACTCGCAGGAGAGAAACTGCACCAGCGATTGCGTTACTTGTGAATTGATAGGATTTACGATAAATAGTGAAGAGAATTTCGTTCCGATGTAGTGCAACTCCTTCACGCAGTGCTTCTCAAATAGTCAGGCAGGGGGGACTCGTTAGATCTCCTCAAGGTTAGTGTTAGTCGCCTTATTTATGCTTGAACAATCCCAGCAACGCGTACAGTGGTTTGTCCAGGTAAACAAATACATACTACAAGTATAGTATTTCAAAAGGGGGAGGGCATGAGAAAATGGCCCACTGATATAAGGAGATGCAACAGAAACACTAAAGTCGAACGTCCCATAAGTTGTACAATCTGGAATTCAATTCAGTTCAAAGAAAAAATAGACTTTTCAGTGCAAAGCTCTGTTTTTGCACCCCACATCAGAAACATACAACATAAAGTAGCAAGAAATACTTCACTACTGAATAAAATAACATTTTTCCTGGATCAAAAATCACTCCAAACTCTACTATTTTCTTGTGCTACCATATCTAACCTACTGTGTGGAGATGTGGGGAAATAACTACAAAAGTACACTTCACTCGCTTGATGTACTCCAAAAAAGATCTTTTATCCATAATGCAGAGTATAGAGAACACACAAATCCACTGTTTCAAAAATCACAATTATGAAAATTTGCTGATCTGGTAAACCTTCAAACTCCTAAAATGATGCAAAAAGGAAACAACAACCACTTACCAAAGAATGTCATACAATTTTTCTCAACAAGAGAGGAGAAGTATGATCTTAGGAATAAACCAAACTTAAAACACAAATATGCAAGAACAACACTGCAAACCTGTAGTACTTCGGTATGTGGAATCAAACTGGAATGGATTAAGTAAAGAAGTAAAACAATGCTCTACAATGAACGATTTCAAAAAACATTACAAACAGTACACAAACATTCATTCATTCTTTCATTTTCTATGCCGCTTATCCTCAGATGTTTACAAAATACAAGAAAGAAGAGTGGTGAAATATTGTGTACATATGACTTTGTTCCTTGGAGAGTCAGTTTTTGGTCTGTTGACTGTCAATGCTGCTGATGTTTGTTACTATCACCTTATACTTGTACTAGGAACTTTTCATCCTAGCGAGAACATTGTCTGTACTACAACAATGTTTTGTTATAATTGCTTATATAACACTCAGCACTAATATTATTATTTATTATGATTATCATTCCCCTGCGATTGACTGGCGACCAGTCCAGGGTGTACCCCGCCTCTCGGCCAAAGTCTGCTGGGATAGGCTCCAGCATCCCCGTGACCCTAATGAGGATAAGCGGTATAGAAAATGAATGAATGAATGATTATCATTCATCAGGACGGCAATGTAAGTTATTTACCATGACAAGGACTACTATCTAACACACTGTCACTTTACTTTACGTATGCCTTCTAACTGCAGGAAGTCTACAAATGTATTGAAATAGGGGAAAACCATTGGGGGTGGGATTAAATACGATTTCCTTCTTCCTACTGTCGATTGTATTAAATGATGTATTCCAATGTCATTTACATGCATGTTCAAATCAAATTAAACCATTACCATTGCCATGCATAGGAAAGGCCAAATTCCTTCTCCTTAGCTGTTTTTCTTCTTGGATCTTGGGACCGCATGGCTATCTGAGAAGTAGTCACTGATTACACAATTTAGAAGGTTTCAATCTTGTACTGAAACTAGCAGATCTTTATGTGGTTATTGTTATTTATCAGTTATTATCAATAAGGAAGATCCCAGAAGCACAGAGAATAAGGGGTGTACAGAACATATAAACGACGGCCCTCTAGGAAGTTCAGTATGTGGGAAGTGAAAGTTAAGTTTGTGTGAGAGTGACAACAAGGCATCTTTTGTGTGTGTGCTTCTTCTAGTGTTTTTCCATCAGTCAACTCTGATTGTACTATGTGAGAGTATGTGTCAAGACGGCCTCCTATGAGATGCTAGTAGAGTGAAAATGAGCTGAGCTGTTAGACTTACTCCGAATATATATTTTGGAATTGTTGGTTATAGTTGAATGGAAATTACATTGTTGTGGTATAGTGATAACAAAATCAATCTTTACCTTCAACATGTCCATTCATTAGCTTGAGAANAATTCCGTAAACGCCGCAATTCCCGGACGCTTTGCATTCTCATTAACAAGTCACATTTTTTTGACAATGTGCATGACCACATCAAAAATGTTCAATCATTTTAACAAAAAAATCCAGATTGGGCATCATGCCCTGCAATGTGAACGTAGCCATAAAGACAAAGATAGTAATAATGACGCTCTTGTTGTCTGATGCTGAGAGACTAGCATTACACTCTAATGCCGTTTACACTTTGTGATGTCACTAGTATTCATTCATTCATTCCTTTTCTATGCCGCTTATCCTCATTAGGGTTGCGGGTTTGCTGGAGCCTATCCAAGCTGACTTTGGGCAGGAGGCAGGGTACACCCTGGACTGGTCGCCAGTCAATCGCAGGGCAGACATACAAACATTCACACTCAGATTCATACCCACTGACAATTTAGAGTCGCCAATTAACCCAACATGCATGTTTTTTTGAATGTGGAAGGAAACCGGAGTACCGGGAGAAAACCCACGCACGAGGAGAACATGCAAACTCCACACAGGGATTGCCAATGGAGTTTTGAACCCTGAACTCCTGACTGTGAGGCCAACATGCTACCCACTCATACACCGTGCAAAATAATAATACTAGTGACAAGGGCCGCACAGTGGCCCTTGTCACTAGTATTATTATTTTTATTATAAACTAGTATATAGTATACCAGTATACTATCTAGTATACTATCTAGTATACCACTGTTACTGTATTGTAACTTGTAGTTAGTATCACTCAAACTTGTTCTTGTCATTGTTTTTGCCACATGGAAAAAATAATCAGCAGCTACGAACTGTCCAAATTTGCCATCAGATTGTTCCATTGGCATCCTTCCCACCTCGTGGGCAGACTTACGCAGAGCAGGAACACGACATTGAAACAACCTTGATAACTTGTTGAACTCGATCATGACGTTGAAACAAGCGGCTTCGCTGACGTCAGGTTCTCATGTTGAGCAGTAATTTTCTACCCTTAATGAAACTGTTTACATTTGACAGAACAGAATATCTACCTCTGACATGCCATATTCTTTGTGTGAAATCTGCAAACCAATGACCACACGGTACGTACAAAGACTCAAATATAAGATTCTAGTCTCAAAAAGACGGGTAAACCTATGTTTGGGGTCTAGATATTTATACATGATTGTCCCGGAGCTTTTCCTCCTGTCACTCACATACAATAGTGCCCTCAAGAAATGCATAGACCTGCATCTAGAGCTATGCAGTTTAGGTTTAGATTATTCCAGGTTTGTCAATAAGAGGATATCAGAAAAAAAAATACTTCTTAACTTAGTTTTTCTTTTTTATAAAGTGAAAATTAATTTGTTGTCATAGCTTTTATTTGTGTATGAAGTAAGAAAAGCTCTGTTTGTTTTAAAAAAAAAAACTTTGTAAAAGTCTAATTTGGAGAAATGCTTGGATTTATAAACCTTCAACAAAGCATAAAAATTGCATAAAATAGCTAAAAAAAACAAACAAACGTTGTCTTATGTTTGATACAAAAGAATTTGAAGGTTGCACCAAATCATTCTCCTCAAGCTAGTCGGAGCTTTTCTTCCCATCACTCACCAGTGACCTGGAGGGAAGCAGAGATGTCTTTCTTTGGTATCTGGCAGGATTGCAATGCTGTTTATTGTCAACACTTTCAGCAGTTGATGTACCTTTGCCTTCAAAATACAACCCACAAAGCAACAGAAGGTGTTCCATTTTGTGCACTCCCTCGGCTTCTATTTGATCCCCATTTCACCTGCGCCTTCATCACGCACAGAAGAGAGGTCTTTGCAAGTCTGCTGAGAGCTTTGCCGTGAAGCACCCTGAGACCTATTGCCTCCGGGGGTGGGGGGGGGGGGGGGGTGTCAATCACAAAGCGTCTTACTGACAGCTCAGCTCCGTACGTCACACACCTGCTCGGCTCAGGTATTTCCAAGGATAATAAGTGAGCTGAGCTGAAAGGATGCGGCCGTTTTCCATTGCTAAAACTTCCCAGAGCCATATAGTTAGTGGCTCTCATCAAGGACAATTAAAGAAAATGACTTTTTTTAAATGACCAGTCTCCTTAACCTTGAAGTTCTCCGTCCACATGAATATTGAATGAGTCCTAACCTTCTGTTCTTGTGCTAATTGAAGCAGACGGGGCATATTACACATTTGTAATTAGGACCTAGTGGTCTGAGCCTCATTAACTCTCATCAGAAGGACTCTATCAATTATGCAGGTGAAGCTACGGTGGGGATGATTCCGAGTCGTTACGTTGAAGGATTTCTCTCGGACTTTGTCGTGAATTCAAATCCCACAAGGACACGTTTCTCCTGCAGTCCTACCAGTTTGACGCCCCGCCGTCTTGTACTCATCCCGACCGAGTTATATGATCTAATCCATATGAAAGCTAACACAAACACATTGCCCGGGGCCGTCGCCCGAATACAACATCAAACAGCCTCCTGACAGGTTTGCTGATGAGCACAAACAAGGTTTCGTGTCGGAACACAACATCTCCCCGATGACATCTTGAACTTATGTCCGACTGACTCTTCTCACATAGTTTCAGGCCTTGAGATGTTGCCTTTCCCCCCTCGAGGCAACAAGGCAGAGTGAGACAGAAATGGCGAAAGAGTGAAAAGTCAGCTGCGTGAAATATGAGCTCTGGCTTCTCTCTGCTTCTCACAGAGACGGTCACCATAAACCTGTGAATATTCCCATTCATCCAGGTCCAGTTGGTCGCAACCAAATCTGAAAGGTCCAGTTGTGATTTTTTGCGCCCTGAGGTCACCATAAGGACTGTCCGTACGGACCTGCCACACAATGCTTCCCGCATCCAGCAGGGACAGCAGGTTTGGTTTTACACTATTAATCTCGAGGGCAGGTACAGGATGAAGACTTAAGGTGGAAGTAGGTCAGAGGACCCAGACCGAAGCAAGCACAGCTGCCCCTTTAGGATTGCAAAGTTCCTTCACCTTGCTCCACCATGGCCTCATTCCTTCTCTAAAGCCCGGAGGCGGCAGTATGTTTGGGGGCTTTAGAGGTTTAGGAGTGCTTGCTTTGCCCCGAAAAGCTGCTACATTGAATTCCAAGGATTCCAAAATTCATATGTCATGCCCAATTGGTTTTTGGTGGCCTGCCAGTGACTTTTGATGTAATTGAAGGTATTTTGCAGACTATTTCCATCTAAACCAATGAACATTTGAATGCATTCTCTGTTTTCTAATTCGATTTCTGATGGAAATATTGTCAAATGGGAAGCATATAGTGCTGTGTATCCGTGTGTATCTATACGTGTGTATCCATATTTTGCAGATTGTGATTGGAAGATAGAATGGTTTGCAGCAGCAATAATAAAAAACTACTGTCACACCTTGGTTTTTCTGCAGTATCATCACAGTTCAAAAAACAACAAATAACATATATTAATAAATAAATATTGTAGTTTTGTAATCTACATTGTCAGAACAAAAGACAAGCAGGAGAGTTGATCCCAACCGCCTTTTAAACTCAATAATCATAAAAATAACACGGACTGTTGCGGTTGTAACCTTCGACAAGCTAACGAACCCCCGACCTTACTTCCTGTCCTCCACACGTCTGAAACACATTTACTGCATCACACACAAGCATTTTCTTTTTTTATCCTGTCCAACGGTTGAGGAAAATAATATTGGTCTAGATGCCCTTACATGTGCAATAGATTGTATTTATGCCTTATTTTGGCTCATTTTCTCTGATAATATTGCGTAATACTAGAGGGACGGTGATTATGTCATGTTTAGAGGGCACTAATGTGAAAAACATATTTAGAGGGTCAGATGTTCTGTGCTCTAACTACAAGAATATTGAATTTATGCGAGTCCTATTTCACAGAAATGGACTTATCATGGTGAGGTCTGGAACCAATGAATTGCAATGAATGATGAATTGCAATGATTACTAAAGTCTGTTTACCCTGTACTGTATCATTCCACGAAATTGAGTGTCCAAACAAAAGTCCCCAACATGCTGCTGACTTGCGGCCCGTGCTTTTTGATTGAGTGCCGGTGCTAAATAATGTACTTGAAGTCCGCATCAACAATAAGTTCCATCCATTTGTCAATTCTAACTGTTTTACATTGTTTTCTGCATTTAAAACTATAAGGTATTTTCTATAAATTGTATTTTTGTCAATGTTTTGGGTGTTTAGAACAGATGAACTGCATTTACATTATTTCCTAAGGGTTAAATGACCTCACTTTTTGCATGTTTAGTATTTTTTGTCAAACCTTTTGGAACGAATAAATAATAAAACCCAAGGTACCACTGTATGATGCACAGCTGTCACTGCCAATGCTAGGAATGAGTCGGATAATTTATTAAATGAAGTGCACTACTTGGCTGCAACCAGCAGAGGCACAATTGAGTCAGCCTCAACTAGCGTCAGGTCAGGTCTACAGAAGAAGAAGGACAACATAGAAAGATCATCTTCATTTGTGGTAACTTCTGTATACAATACTAGATGGAAAGCAGAGTTCAGAACATTCAATTTGATTCTCAAAAGTCTGCTTCATTATATTTATTTCATTAAATCTGCTTCATTAAATTGCCGATACTCCTATTATCTTGGTCTCATTGTACTGTGCCAAAAATGCCTTTTTCTTCCTAGTATTTTTTTTGGGAGGGGATAATGACTGTGAATTGTGTTTAAATGCAAATGGCACACTTATTTCATTCAGTTAAAGTTTATCAATCCAAATAAACACCCACTCCATCCTTGTCAAAAGGGACTGCAAAATATGAAGCCATACATAAATGTATTAAAATATTGCTTGTCTTTTTTACACCCCATCTATCATGGGCGCAATTTCATGGGGCACCTTTTTAAAAATTAATTTCATTCTTTGACCTGTTACGAGCAACATGCGTAGGCTTGGAGTTAAATTGCACTTCATGGATCACATTTTCAATTACCTCGGAATACTGCATTTTATGTGTGTGTGTGAGTCAGAGGGAAAAAGGAGTGCATCAACTTTATTTACTGGGACAAGTGGTATGGAAAAATGAAATCTAATGAGCTATGTTTGACACGGGGGTGTGGGGGGAGGTATGTATAGTGTGGTATATCAAGTGTATCGCTGTAAATGAGTTCTTTTGTAAATGGGTTGTGCTGAAAATGTTCTGTAAGACAAACAGCTTACATGCATGTACTATATTATACAGATATCCTCAAAGTTTTGGGATTATTACACTCAATGGGCTTATTAGTCGCTCAGCACCACCACTGACTGACCCAGCAATTAAGCTTGATGGCGGCCATGTTTTTAAACCAAGCTTGCTCACTTTTTCAGACATGTGTTTATCTGTACCCTAAAGGTGCTTACTAAATTTCGGGGTGATTGGGCTAAACAACTTACAGCTACAGCAGTTCTTTTAGGGGACACATTGTGAAATTCAAAATCAGTCAGTCCAACTTGATGTGGCGTATTTGTCAGGAAAAGTGATAGCACAGGCAACAGTGCTTGTTTTGCCAGATTTTCTACAGCAGTAGATGATCCTGCAGTTTTCTCAAGCAAAAAAAGTTTTGACTATGTCCAGATGAATAACAAGAAAGAGAGTAATCTCTCGTCACTTTGCGCTTTAAATTTTGCAGCTTTCCTTTATCAAAAATATGTGCATAAACTGTAAATCATTGCTGTTTTGTGGTTAAATACGGCCTACGATTAGGCCTGTTTAAGTAAATTTGACACCTTTATTTGCAATTTAAGCCCTTCCTTGTTGAAGGAAATATAAGACATTCAGAAGATGAGTTGACATGTATGTTGATGTAGTGTCGTATTCTGCACTGTCAGTGTCAGTAAGGATACACTGATGAGACAATAGCCGCCGCAGGAAGTACTGTACAGAACAGGAAGTAAAAAAAACAACTCTCCCAAAACTAACATGTGTGAGATTTGATTATGTCTTCAATGGCTTATTTTCTCTTTTAATGTGTACTATATTGAGTAATACATGTGTAAAGGTGACTATAGGGGTGTTAGTTCATGTCTAGAGGCCTCTAGTAATGTTTATAGAAGGTTGTAAGCAGGCTTTCTATGCTCTAACTATGATATTTGATTTATAAATACGCAGTCCTTCCATCCATCCATTTTCAATGTTCCTAATCCTCATTAGGGTTGTGCGGGTGTGCTGGAGGGCAGGCAAACAGGCAGTCACACTCACATTCATACCTATGGATGATTTAGAGTCACCAATTAACCTAACATGCATGTTTTTTGGAATGCGGGACCAAGCACTTCACGCAAATTCACGGGCAGGTCTGGAACCGATAACCCGTTTTTAGTGTAGGTAAATTTTCCTGCAAGTGGACATATTTTGCTCTGATTCTGTGTATCCTAAAAAAAGACATCTTAAGGCTCTCTAAGGATACCCATGCACGAATTCCCGAACTCGTATATTATTAGTTTATATCTTTTTTGGTATTACTTTCTTTATGATGCATTCATTTAAGACTTCCCCAGGGTCATTGTTTTGTGACAAAATGCTAAAGAAACAAAGGGATTGATAGGAGACGGTCATTTTTCCATAATTGCAGAATAAAAGCCAGCAAAAGAATGCCAAAAGTTATTTTACGTCATTCCGTGGTGTAACAGGAGACAAAGATTCCTACGTTGAATAATTACAGGGCTCAATCATTGAAGCTAAGCCGAAAAGCTAATGTTGACTTACCACATAACCTTTCAACTGGTTAATTCTTCCCTCCCTCCGCTTTGGGAAGAGGTGAAAATGTAGCCGTCTCTTACCTCGGGGTGAACTGTCTTCGCAGGCATTAAAGAAGAGGGGGAAAAAGGCTGACAAGTTGCTCAATGATGGATAGGAGATGATGCATCTCCATCCTTACATGCCATGTCAACCACATCCTGACACAAAGAGAACCCTGGGAACCATTATGTGGGAGTGCCTTGCAACTCTTAATAATTTGGAGTTTATACATATCAAGTAAAGGCCAATAACTCGTTTTGTCTCAACAAGGTACATCTAGCAAGATTCACCTGTTGGGAGCCAAAAGCAAAGCAAAATGAGTCAATGGGCCTACATTGTTGTAATTCATACCTTAAAACAAGAACGTTGTGTCCTGGAAAACAACCCATCACTTGTTCCTGGCCTTGTTTTGGCAAAGAGCGTGAAGGGGTTGCCATGTGGATGTAATTTTACCAGGAAGATTTTTATTTCTACCGCAAATCAAACAAACCAAAAAAAAACAAAAAAACACCGCTCTGAGGGCAGAAAATGAACCCAGAACTGATCTGCATTACACCGAAACAAACAAAGAGTGAAGTCAGAAAAGCAGGGAGACAAGATGGGAATGTAATGGTTGTGGAGCCGTACGCGTTCCCTTTGATTGCGAGGTATTAGTGTCATCTACGGGCCCATTGGCAGGGAACGCCGGGCTGTTCACCGCATTGGGACAAACACAAACGTCAACGTCTGTTAATTCAGACGTAATCACGTTGGAATGGATAGTCAAGCCAGCTGCCGTTGGAGTGGCCAACGGGCGCCGTGGTGACTCGCAGGAGAGAAACTGCACCAGCGATTGCGTTACTTGTGAATTGATAGGATTTACGATAAATAGTGAAGAGAATTTCGTTCCGATGTAGTGCAACTCCTTCACGCAGTGCTTCTCAAATAGTCAGGCAGGGGGGACTCGTTAGATCTCCTCAAGGTTAGTGTTAGTCGCCTTATTTATGCTTGAACAATCCCAGCAACGCGTACAGTGGTTTGTCCAGGTAAACAAATACATACTACAAGTATAGTATTTCAAAAGGGGGAGGGCATGAGAAAATGGCCCACTGATATAAGGAGATGCAACAGAAACACTAAAGTCGAACGTCCCATAAGTTGTACAATCTGGAATTCAATTCAGTTCAAAGAAAAAATAGACTTTTCAGTGCAAAGCTCTGTTTTTGCACCCCACATCAGAAACATACAACATAAAGTAGCAAGAAATACTTCACTACTGAATAAAATAACATTTTTCCTGGATCAAAAATCACTCCAAACTCTACTATTTTCTTGTGTTACCATATCTAACCTACTGTGCGGAGATGTGGGGAAATAACTACAAAAGTACACTTCACTCGCTTGATGTACTGCAAAAAAGATCTTTTATCCATAATGCAGAGTATGGAGAACACACAAATCCACTGTTTCAAAAATCACAATTATGAAAATTTGCTGATCTGGTAAACCTTCAAACTCCTAAAATGATGCAAAAAGGAAACAACAACCACTTACCAAAGAATGTCATACAATTTTTCTCAACAAGAGAGGAGAAGTATGATCTTAGGAATAAACCAAACTTAAAACACAAATATGCAAGAACAACACTGCAAACCTGTAGTACTTCGGTATGTGGAATCAAACTGGAATGGATTAAGTAAAGAAGTAAAACAATGCTCTACAATGAACGATTTCAAAAAACATTACAAACAGTACACAAACATTCATTCATTCTTTCATTTTCTATGCCGCTTATCCTCAGATGTTTACAAAATACAAGAAAGAAGAGTGGTGAAATATTGTGTACATATGACTTTGTTCCTTGGAGAGTCAGTTTTTGGTCTGTTGACTGTCAATGCTGCTGATGTTTGTTACTATCACCTTATACTTGTACTAGGAACTTTTCATCCTAGTGCGAACATTGTCTGTACTACAACAATGTTTTGTTATAATTGCTTATATACCACTCAGCACTAATATTATTATTTATTGTGATAATCATTCCCCTGCGAATGACTGGCGACCAGTCCAGGGTGTACCCCGCCTCTCGGCCAAAGTCTGCTGGGATAGGCTCCAGCATCCCCGTGACCCTAATGAGGATAAGCGGTATAGAAAATGAATGAATGAATGATTATCATTCATCAGGACGGCAATGTAAGTTATTTACCATGACAAGGACTACTATCTAACACACTGTCACTTTACTTTACGTATGCCTTCTAACTGCAGGAAGTCTACAAATGTATTGAAATAGGGGAAAACCATTGGGGGTGGGATTAAATACGATTTCCTTCTTCCTACTGTCGATTGTATTAAATGATGTATTCAATGTCATTTACATGCATGTTCAAATCAAATTAAACCATTACCATTACCATGCATTGGAAAGGCCAAATTCCTTCTCCTTAGCTGTTTTTCTTCTTGGATCTTGGGACCGCATGGCTATCTGAGAAGTAGTCACTGATTACACAATTTAGAAGGTTTCAATCTTGTACTGAAACTAGCAGATCTTTATGTGGTTATTGTTATTTATCAGTTATTATCAATAAGGAAGATCCCAGAAGCTCAGAGAATAAGGGGTGTACAGAACATATAAACGACGGCCCTCTAGGAAGTTCAGTATGTGGGAAGTGAAAGTTAAGTTTGTGTGAGAGTGACAACAAGGCATCTTTTGTGTGTGTGCTTCTTCTAGTGTTTTTCCATCAGTCAACTCTGATTGTACTATGTGAGAGTATGTGTCAAGACGGCCTCCTATGAGATGCTAGTAGAGTGAAAATGAGCTGAGCTGTTAGACCTAATCCGAATATATATTTTGGATTTGTTGGTTATAGTTGAATGGAAATTACATTGTTGTGGTATAGTGATAACAAAATCAATCTTTACCTTCAACATGTCCATTCATTAGCTTGAGAAGCACCTTGAACGCTGTTTTGCTTCAAACACACACCAGTTGCAAAACAAAAACCTCGACTATACGGTCGTCTCTCGATATATCATGGTTCCAACATCGCTACCTCACTGTATCACTTTTTTCCCTAAACTAATGAATAAATGATTGCTGTTTTGTGGTTGGCTATGGCCTATTGTTAATAAATTATTGAAAATATTCCTATACGTAGAATTGTGGTCACTAGGCATCAGTAATGTTATGAGAAGTGACATAGATTACGTTACATTTCACGCTGCATAGAGACTACTCATCCAGCAGAGACCAGTCAACATGCCAAGGCTGAGATCGAGTGGGAAAAAAAGGTTCTCCTCGAATCGAATCTGTGTGGAAGTGGTACATGTTTGTCTTTTTTTTGTCCGTCTTCGCCACTCCGTTTGAAACACTTTATTTAGTTTGGAGTGCGTAAATTTGAGAAGTTTATTTATTAATTTAAGTAAATTTATTATTTATGTAAACTATTAATTTAAGTAAATTTAACTAGTTAGCTCCGTAGCTTGCAGTGCTAGCGGCAGCTGTCTGTTATGTCCATGCAGGGATCCCGTAGCCTTTGCAATGTGATGTAAACAAAGAATAATAGGAGTGTAAAAGGGACTGTTAGCTGTTATTTCATGTTTACAGGGTTTTAATCAAATTAAAAGCCTGGATTTAGAAGGTCATAAACAGGTCATAAACACAAGGTCATAAGGTCACAAACACAAACTCACTTAGTGAGGCATACAAACAGCACTTGTGTGAATATCATTTATCAAATATATTTCTGCAGGTTCTATTCTGGGGACATTTCCATCACAATCTTATGGGACTTTATGTGAGCAAACTTTTTCCTCAATGTGAGTGAAATCAATTTGACATTAAAACCAAACGAGATAAGGTGCGCTGGCATGAGGGGGAATTCTGACATTTTTTTGTGAAACCGCCACGGGACACCTCAGTCATTCCGACGTTTTTTTTTTTTTTTTTAACAAAATCTTTGTTTTGATAATCCGCGTATGGGTGATACCTGTCATGGTGAACAGTGGTAACCCCCTCAATCTCTGTGCTAAATCTCGCTGTCTACTCGGCAGTGGCCCCATGATAAGAAGGTGACACTGTCACTCCAGCCCACACTCACACACACGCACGCACGCACACACACACACAAACACACCCCAACAGCCTCGCAGGCGTGCATAGGCGTTCAACATCATGCTAATTTTCATTGTTGTGATAAAAATAAACAGGTCTGAGGAGCCGAATCCCAAGGCCCGAGGGTCGCGGCGCGCTCGACTGACAAGGGTGGGGGTGCAGTCGAGAAGGGGAGGGGCGCGTCGAGGTGGGCGGCGGGAGGGGGGGCTCAGACTGAATTACCTTGATGCAGCGCGACAGCCTCACATCACTGTCACCAGCCTGTTTGGAAGGGCTTGATGGGGCTGTGGCGCTAACTTGGAGGAAGCCGAGTGCGATGGATGTGTGTTGACAGGACGTTGTGTTCAAGGGCACATTGAAATGAGCCAAGTTTGCTTAGCCATGTGTGCCGTAATTGCTATGTGGTGGCTGCGTGGCTGCAGGATGGACCGGGACAAAGCAAGGGTGTCCTCTTTTTTTCTCTGGAAATGACATGCAGTGCAGACATGGTCAAAGACTTTCGTCATTCGAGAAAGGGCCAATTGGTTACGATTACTTGGCGTCAGCTATGTTTTTGAAATTGTATGTGCTTGTCAGTCACCTCAAGGTTTGCACCAACTCTTGCAGTGATTCAACTAAACACCTTGAAGTTACTGTAGGGTGTTTTGTAGCGCGCTTTGAGCGGTGTGGGAAATTTCAAGTCAGTCCGACTTATGGAGTTTTGAGTTGGCAAACTAATTAAACAAATAAAGTTGTAAAATTGTTATGAAAAGGTTTTTCCACACAGAATTATTACCACATTCTTAAATATACACTTTTATACTTCTCTATCTCTCTTGAAAGAGTATAACTTAGTTTTTTCCCCCACAAAGTTTTCAATTTGTGAACTGTTGTCTCCTAAGAGTACAACCTGACTTTTATTACTCATTATTCTCTCTCTGCTAAAATACAGCTTTTTTGTGCAAAATTACAAATATAACCAACAGTACATAATTTATTCCCTTTTTTAGAAGGCTAAAGGGTATTGTTGCAGTAGAAGAAAAAGTTAAGGTAGAAGAAAAAAACAACAACTTTATTCTGTTACTATTTCAACTTTAAAATACTCAAACTTTATTGAGGTACAATTATTGTTGTAAAAAATTTTTGTAAATTCCAACTTCTGGTAATATTTCAGCTTTAACCTCATTGGTGCTTTTTTATTACTCAAAAAGGTAAGGTTATTATTTTTTCTGACACTATAAAATGATATTACTTTGTTAATAAACTCTACAATTGCTAGAAAGAAAAGAAAAGAAGAAAAAAAACTATGCATAAAAGAAATTGTTGTGTGTGAGAAGAATAATCCTAATTTTACAACAACACGATTGCACTATTATAAAAGTATGGAAATATAGCACCAATGATATTTATTTGGTGTTTTTTTTATTTTGCTGTGAAATTCCAACTTTGTTGATAAGATTTATTCTTTATCCTCATTCTGTCCTTTCTTTTCTTAAAATAGTGCAACTTTGTTGGGGTAAATTTAAGTTTTTTTGCTCATGCAAACCAGTTGGGGTGCATGTGTTGCCACATTCTGTGTACCTTGGTTCAAGAGTAATGCATAAATTGATTTGAGTTAATGATTTGCTATAATATTTGTTTCCTCCCACATCTAAAAAACAAACATGTTTGGCTGATCGAAGACTTTACAATTGTAATTAAATTGTACCAACATGTGTGCCAATTTGTGTATACAGTAAGTGCCCTGCGACTGACTGGCTACCAGTCCTGCTTGTACCCCTTCTCTAACCCGGCGTCAGCTGGCATAGGCTCCATCTCACCCGTGACCCAAATGAGGACAAGCGACATAGAAAAAGGACAGCGGTTCTATCATTTATGTGGGAGCAAGTTCCGTTTCTAAACACTGATCTTGCACAAAAATACGTACATTTAAGTGGCTAATGTTAAAAAGGTTTAATATTTTCAGTAAAAAGTCTGTGTTCGTGCTTCACTTCACAGGTGAGGTGCCACAATGGAGCACTAGGTGGTGCTTGAAGCCTACACACACACACACGCACACACACACGCACACACACAGTCTAATAGGGTGAGAGGAACTCATCCCGGTATTTTTTTTTAATGAAACATCCCCATGAAGAGAAATGGTCTCATCATAAAGTTTGGATGTCAAGGTCTGCGCACACACACACGCACACACACACGCGCACGCACGCACACACACGTGGGGGTCATGTGGTCAGCTCCTTGCAAGGACAGACACTAGCAACACAATACCTGCGTATTAATACTCATCTATTAAACCCTTTATTTGGCAATGCGAGGTGTTTGATAGTGTTTCCTCCATAAGGGCTACACGAGGACAGCGTGAGGGTGTTTTGTCTGCATCGTGGGCGTGTATAAAGTGAATAACGCGCCGCCTTTGTGTCACACGTGCGTACATCAGCGTGTCTGCGGGGGTAAGTCGTGTGAGCGTCCGTTGATGTTAAGGCAGCTAAACAGTACCAGCTTGCCGGTGCTCGCTTACAGAGAGGAGAGCTAATGAAGTCCTGAAAGGGCTTCCTGACTCTCTCATATGGATTTGTTTAGGCCCTGCCACCGGCCCGCCCTTTGCTCGAGGAAAGCCATTATCCCATTCAGAGGACAGTCACACGGACCCTGCAAGACAAAAAGACCCTCCATTGTGCTTTTTTCTTTTCAATGAGCCAAGTGTGGCTTTCAAAAGGGATTCAAACGTGCATGTTTATCATTCTCCTAACATCTACGTTTCCTCTCAAAATTCACATTAAATTAGGACTTTGGACCGAATATAAATTCCTAATCAAATCAATTTCCTTTCATTGTTAACTCGCCACAAAAATAGTCACATATATAAAATTCTATATCTCTTCCAGCTTTTCTTCTGACAAATGATTTGGAAACTATTGTGTAAACATGTTTTCTCGTTTTATTGTACTCCAAAATGTCATAAAATACAAGCAAAATATGTTATCATTACATGATGTATTATTTTATTACTATATCACTATTTTAATTTCTTACACTCTTCTGCCCTCTATGTGTATGCTCGCAGCCCCGCCTCCGCCCACCAAGACAAATAGACTGTGTGCCATCAATCCATGGAACAAATGTACCACAGCACCAAAACCAATGCACAGAGTGAACTCTCTTCCTGCCTGTTTGAAGGCGAGAGACGAGGAAAACTGACAAAAATGATCGAGTTTATTTTCATTTACTGTATGTTGAATGAATTAATTTATTGTCATTTATTGCCGAGTTTCCCACTTGTTTTTCTGAACGAGAATTACTGTCATGTTTTAGTCTCGCAAGATTTGTGATTATATTCTCATATTATTGACTGATTGTTTCTTTATTTCTAGCCACACATTGAAAATAACACACATTGTACATTGCTGTACACACCCTAGCTGCAGTAATATATTTTGATTTTATTGTTGCATTCTCTTTTTTTTTTATGCAAAGACAAAAATATTTTTTATATATTATATATTTATATATATTTTTTTACTTCGTTTTTTTTCTCAACTATTTTCAAAATATTTTGAGTGTCATAATAATGGTACGAAGTTCCTTTTTTCTTGTAATATTCCAGTAATATTCACATAGTGATTTATTTGTTTTTATTGCAGTTCTACACTCACCAGTAATTTGCATGTAAAAAGTAAGACTTCTACTTTTCTATGATATCACTGACGAATGATAATTATGTATTTATGAGGATCTTTTGATGACATGTTCTATGAAGAAATATAAGAAGTGTGGTTTAGGATGTTTCCGGTTCCCCTTTTGCACACCAGTAATAGCACTTCATTTTCATTGCAATTGGTGCATACTCAATCCCAGGGAAGGTTCTGCCAGTCTATTGAGAGCAATGCAAGTGAAGGGTGGAGGGGGTGCACACATATGGCGAATAAAAAACTGCGCATGTTAAAATTGAGTTAGTATTCAGCAGGAAGTGGGTTAACCCAGTTAAAAGTCAGCGAATCCAATAGCTCAGCCTGATAGGCGGCGTGGCGACACCCTCCTTTGGGGAGCTACCTCGGCTGCTACCATGTTTTCAGGTAATGATCATAATACATCAGCGCTTTGGCGGCGAGTTTATGTAAGAGCTCGGCTAGAGGAGGCATCCTTTTCGAATCAAGTCCTTCAGATGTGCTCGCCGCTCGCCCTCGTCTCGTTTTCTCTTCCTTATCGCTTTTTGCCGAGATGGAAAATTCTATTAGCGAGTGGCACCTCCTCAGGTTGTGCTCCATTGGCAAAGCATCTTTTTCAGTCACAAGAAGGAGAAGAAAACACACGGTGTGAAAATGACAAATCTCTTTGCTATTGGAATATATTGGCTGCTCGTGGTTCATTGACTTTTTATTACAGGACCGGCTGGCAAATTTCAATGTTTCATTTCGTGTACGTGCTTGTGTCAGCAGACACATTCTTCTTGCTTTGTGTGTGCGTTTACAAGCGAGAGGTGCAGCTGCGACCGAAAGGGCAGAGAGGACTGCGAGATAGAGATAGAAAGAAAGGAAGATAGAAAGAGGAAGACGGAGCCAGACAAGAGGGGTGGTTCCGCTCGCCGCCAGCAGTGTGTCAGTGGTGGTCTAATCTCGCAGTCTGCTGCAGCATCTGCCGCTTGGGCGCCGTGAGCTTCTGCTAGACCGGGGTGGGAAAACTTTTTGACTAGCGGGCCACGTTGGGTTCAAAAACATTGGGGTTCAACATTTCTGTTTTACAGTATATGTACAGTAGTGTTAAAAAAATGGCGATCCAATGTGACTAACAGGATTAATCACCATTATTAGTATATTTTTATTGCTACATGGCAAACAAGTTACCAGAAGGTGCAGTAGATTCTCCGAAAACAAACAAGATCCAGCATTCATGATATGCACGCCCTTAAGGCAGTGCAATTGGGCAATTAGTTGAAAGGGGTGTTACAAAAATAGCAGCGTGGCATTCAATCAGTGATCAATTTTGTAATAAAACTGAATATTTAAGGATAAAACAAGCATTTCTGAGGAAAATGGGGCGTCTATGACATTGTTCAGAAGAACAGCGTACTTTGATTGAAATGTTGATTGGAGAGGGGAAAACCTATGAAGAGGTGCAAAAAATGTTTGGCTGTTCAGCTAAAAAGATCTCTTGAAAATGGAGAGCAAAACCAGAGACACATGGCAGAAAACAGAAGACAAATATCAAAATAGATGGAAGAATAACCAGAATGCAAATGCTCAGCTAACGATCAGCTCCAGGATGATCAAAGACAGTCTGGAGTTACCTGTAAGTACTGGGACAGTTAGAAGACATCTGTGTGAAGCTAAAGAGGGTACAATTTGCCTGAGAAACTGTAAACTGTCCTGAGAAATGCAACAACACAAAAAGACAACACGTCACATAAATCAATTACTAAATATGTAAGCGCTAAGCAACACGTAACTTAAAACTGTTATTTGAAAATTTCCGGTGGGCCGGATGAAGACGATTGGTGGGCTTGATGTGGCTGGCGGGCTGCAGTTTGCCCACCCCTGTGCTAGACTTACATTCGTCAGTAGACACAACACAATGGAGCACCTTTTACTCTGAACCCAGACATCATCCCCATCAACCTCCATCCAGTGGCCTCCGGTCCAACATTCCCCCCACAACACTACGGCACGGTGCTTTTGGTAGGGAACGTTCAGTACGGTACCATCAGGTACCATCACGGAACACACTGATTGTCATGGCAAATGCTAGGGCCCTCAAAATCCCTCCTCCATGGTCCTGTTTGGGAACACTCGGCCTTCCCGATGAAATACAGTAGATCCTTGGATAGCCTCATTCATTTCTTCCACTCTAACTGATGCAAACCCAACCAATTTTTTGCCAGATTTTTTCCAGTGCCAAGAATCCAAAAATTCTAACACAAAACAAGTTTTTACAGTTACAGTTTGACATGCAGTAAACAATTCCAAATGCATATAAATGATGAGCCAATGGGATGAATGAACATTTAAGCTTACTTTTATCCTTTCTAAAGACGTGATTCTCGATGGGACTGTTCCCAAAAAACACAACGTGGCAGCAAGACACCACACCGACACCACCTTCCTGTTTTGCCATGACTTACTTCTTCAATTCAATAGTGTTAAAATCTAACTAAAAGTTGTGTCTTTGGTTATAGATAATATTGTGCAATATAACACTTATGAAAGTTGCAATGTGTTAGGTTACAATGTAAATGTACAAGTACTGACAAGGAACCACAGCCTAACCTTAAAGCCAAGGTGACAACCAAATTATGGCGAAGCGTTACACCCCTACAAGAGACTACATGCTGCACTTTTCTACTCGATTCCACTCCCTCATTTTCTTCCCCTGCTGCGGCTGGAGAGGGGCCGAGGCCGCAGCATCTCCCCAGCCGTTAGCCAGGAGCCAGAGATCCCAGCCAGAGATGCCATCTGATACAAGTCTATCATAATGAAGGTCCAGCATGGGGCTAAATGAGTTTCCACCTCAGCCTCGCGAGGGGCTAATGACAAAACAGCCTCCCTGTGCTCTTTGGCCTGCCGTTAGCTTTAATCAGGGCATATGGCACTTGCCTAAACTGCTTGGCTATGAGGAACAGGAGAGCAGACCTTTTAAAAAAAACATTTTATTGGTACTGTCGTTGGGATGAAAGTCAGACATGCAGCAGTGCAACCAGCAAAGCATTCATGATGGACTCTCCTGAGGTCGAGACAAAACACAAAACCCTTGCATGAAAGCTAACTGTTGGCGTGTAAAACTTTGTCTCTATTAGAAAACACTAACCTGGTACATTTAAGACACAGACACTTGATATGCACACTATCAACCAACAACACAATTATGAATTGCAACACATTTATTTCAGGAGAAGATCAAGAAATACAGTATTTGGTTGCATGCTTTGAGTGGGAAAAAGTAGCACCATCTGGTGGACAAAATAATAATGGATTAGATTTTATATGTACAGTATAGCACTTAAGGCACCTATAGCGCTTTACGATGAGGTGGCCCATTATTCAATCACACACTGCTGGTGGTAAACTACGTCTGTAGGCACAGCTGCCCTGGGGTAGTCTGACAGAAAAGTTGTTGCCAATTCCTTCCCATTCATAAACCAGTGTAGGCAGCAGTGGAGGCAAGGTGGGTGAAGTGCCTTGCCCAGAGACATGACCACAGTGACTAGGATGAGGGCGCAAGGATCAAACTGCCAACCTTTCAGTTTCCACTGCCGCCCTCAAAAAATGAATAAAATAAATATTCAACTTGAAATTGAAACGTCGACAAAAATATTTATATTATTTTTTTTGCTGTTTTCAATGTTTTTTTTGGTATTTCTTTTTTAAAACAGAATTTAATTTGACTGTGAACTGTTTGTCTTTGAGTATTTGGGTCTATGTACGGAGTGGGTGCATCCATATGTTCATGTTCATTTGCAGGCTTTAAACGGCAGATGATCAACAAGCGAAAGCACAGATTTAGTAGCATAAAAAACAGTGTGGAAATTGGTGGGACTCTGTTTTAATACCCCACTTTATGGCTCCCCAAGTTATCCAAATTAGCTTAAAGGATTGATAATTCTTTTCTAATATAAAACTGTTACTGAGCCCTTAAAGTGTGACTTGCCCATTTTTGGGAAAAACAAACACTAAATAAAGGGCTTGGTTGTGGAAATTAAATTAAAATCTCATAACAAGGGGGTTCCTTTTAATTTGATTAATTCTTTGTTGTTGTTTTAGGTCCCCAGCAAAGACACCCATGACATTTCGAGGTTATTTGTTCCACTGTCTAATGGCAATTTTCTTTGCAGCATAACACCAGTTAAAGAGCTGCCTCAGAGCAAGTTTTTTTTTTTTTTTTGCCTTGAATTCACAGACAAGGCTAAGCCATCGGGGGACTAATAAACCTCATCCTTAAAGCTACAGCACAGTGAGGCTACTGCTGCACAAGCCTTCCGTGCACGTCCCACAAAACTTTTGGCATCAAACTTTTCATTCAATACTTACTATTTCAAGGAGAAATATCATGCTGCACATGACCACTTTTGGCTTTATTTCATTTACTGACTTTACTGACCTACTTTACTCGTGCACGTTCAGAATAACTAGAAATAAATGAGAATGGTTTGCGTACCGATGTCCAATAAACTTTTATTGTCCGGCAGCGACATGAATGCAAATCCTCACTCATCTGTCATTCACGCACCAATATCAATGTTGACAGAAAAAACCAATAGCAATATTAACAATATACATTTTTATGCCAACATCAACAAAAAAAAAACCAACACTGTCAAAATAGCAATAGAATAACAATGAAAAGCATCTGTCTCCATTTTTCTTGGACTTTCTATTTTTATACAGAACATAAAGGAGTTGTTTTTCTGAAATAAAATGAATGAATATATGACTGTAATGAATACATTCGAAATTACAAATATACAGTAATCCTTTGTTTATTTTATGTAAAGTAGAATTTCTTATTTAAAAATTCTTTTTTTATAGAACCGGTTTATTTTGAAGTATTCTTTGAGCCCTCTAGACATTTAATAACAACCCTATAGTCTCCTTTACACTAGTAATACCTAATATAGTAGACATAATAATAGTAAATAAGCCATAAAAGACATAAACAGGCTTGTGTGTGTTACTATAAATGCAAATTCCCTACAAGACCTGAAAAAGAGGCAGACAGGAAGTGACATCAAGGGTTTAGAGTTGAGTTTCAGCTTTGCGTGGGTCAAGACACGCAAAAGTAGTCCATGTTTTGATTTTTATTAGGGATTATTGTGAGATCGTTCAACCCTGCGATAAGAGATCAACTCTGATCAACTTGTGTGTCTCACCAAACATTACACCTACCAGTGTAGAAAACAACGCTTCATCAACAACTTTCCTCTTGATTTTCCTTTAGCCATTTTTACACTTAAACATGTTTGATTTAGGCATAAAAGACATAACACTTGCTTCAATACCCATATTTTCGACTCATAATAGGCTGCATGAAACAACGAAACAGTACGATTTACTCATGAAAATCTTTTTGTGTTCTAGTGAAACTACGAAAATCAAGCACAAAGTGGCGAGGGACGTGTGTATATTTGTTGTATATACTGTATGTGGACGTGACTCAGATTCTGTCATAATTTTGGTGACTTTGGACTTGACTTGACACTGGCAACAAACACTTGCAACTCGAGTTGGGCTTTGACATCAGTGACTTTGAACTTGACTTGATAATATCAACAAACACTTGCAACTCGACTTGTACATCAGTGACTGAGGACACAGACTTTAGTCTGATGACTTGAAATCACAGTGAACGTGCTATGATTAAAATGTGGCCCCATTGAAACCAAAATTCCGGCAAAATAATTGCTATTGGATTTAAAGACTTAAAATTTCAAGACCATGTTTTGGACTTGCACCAAAAAGTTTGGAAAGACAAGAAAACAATCAAGATATGTTGGCACTTGCAGCCAGAACAGCCTGGTCACACACTGCTGTGGGATGGCATGCAGCTCTTCAACCAGGAGTGATCCAATCCCAATCCCACAAATGATGCATTGTGTTGAGGTTATGACCGTTGGGAGGATGCTCCAGCCCTCTGGCTCGCCAAAAAAAAAGCAGGAGCTTATTGAGGAGTTTATTAGATATAGCCAATTATGTAGAACTTTGTGTAAAACTCCTGAAATGGATCCATATGACAAGATTATGTTGCTCCTATTGCTAGTTAAGGCACTGTGGGATGATTTTTGGCTGGGGAGAAAGCGTTGAGAAAGCTGTAGCAGGCTGCACTCAGCATGGAGAAAATGAACCTCTGAAGCCCATGCTGACACTTTTGGGCCCAACTGTTATGAGGCTACCATAACCATCCTTGGCAACCCACAAGCCTCTAGTAGCAATTAGCTAGCAGTCAGCGGGGTGCACAGATTGACTTTTTTCTGTGACATGCTTCCCAGTTGTTGTTGGATGCTTGGACCGCTTTTTTATATTCACTCTTTTACAACAACTGACCCTTGCTTTCATCAGCCTAATGTGAAAACCTTTTATTGCACAGTGAAGTCATGTCAGGGACCCGCTCATCAACGTTCTTAGAATGTTGGAAAAGATCTGCCCCTTTGCAATGCAGCATCAGATGCCTTCTGTTGTCCTGTTAGTTCGGTATTGACTGAAAAACACATTTGTTATTACCCTTTGTCAGTATTTGAAGTACCTTCTCCAGGAAAAGTTCTAATACTTGGTTGTAAATGTGTGATCATGAGCTTGAATATACGATACTCCATCTTGGCAGTCAAACTCATTCATTCATTCAGCAAAGCATACAAATATATTTAATGCTTTTAATTGCTGCTAAACGGCTGGTTTTGGTGTACACATTTAAAAAGAAGCTTTTCCTCTCTAGGGAAGGATGCAGTGATAAGCACGTTCTAGCTCACTATGCCCCACCCCTTCAGGATGAAGCGAGTACTGCAAGCGCCTCCCTTAAGACATTTTTCATGTGTTTTATTGTCCGATTAGCAAGAATTAAAGACATTACACAAGCTGTAGGAAGTCGTGTTTATAAAAAATATTTCTGCAAAATTATTGCCGACATGCTGACAAAGAGAAACTGGCAGATGATGTACCTCACTGAGTGCACGCAGAGGTAGGCAGAGCACGAAGCCTCAGGAAATGTACACAATCAGTGATTTGACTTTGTTTTATACAATTGGACTCATACAGAAAATCTGTTTATAATACAGTTCAAGGGGTAAATTATTGATATTTATTTAGTGCTATCATTATGTGTTGTATTCTATGTCATCATGATGCCTCCCAGGAATGCACGTCATAAATGAAAAACCGAGCATTTGAAATGGAGGCAACATTTTGGTGAAACTCACACAAAAACTTGTGTGTCCGGAAGCGCAGGTTTGACTGTTGCTAAATATGTCAATTGCACATACCTCATTTGTCACGCAATTTGTAAAAAAGTATTAATACCAGTTCATGCATTTGTTATGACATTGACTCATCATCATTACATGATGGTCTTCCTAGCTTGTAGCATTGTTGGGATATTACACTGAAACACCTTTGGGCTTCCACAGCAAGGCACATGCATTTTTTTTTGCATTGCATTGACTCCGCTTTTGTGTCGGACAGAGTGTAGATTTCAGTTGCATGGCTTGCAGCATGTTTGTCTACGGTGGCATTCCTCAACTCCATTAAGCACACAAGAAGATCCCCTTGGGCCGGGCATATCCCAGCATCCAGCAGCCCACAGATGGACCGAGCAAACATCTGATCTCCTACCTAAACACACTGATGTGTCACTATATTCACACACACACACACACCGGGTTGCACGCTCCGCACTAACATCTTGCCGCTGTATCACATTGCAGTAAATCTAGTTAAGGAGCTCTGTGGGGTGGAAAAATAGGAGATACAGTTACCAAGTCTGGAATGGTTTGACCTAAGCTGTGTCATTGCCTGCTAATGCTATTGTTGCCTGATGAAATGTTTGAATATGACAAAGCCTTTTAGTGTGACAGCAGTGCCATTTGCAAGACCTTGTTTATCCAAATATCCTTAAATGTCCTTTATGAAACAGAACAAAGATTCAAATGTGATGAAAACTAAGACTTACTAGAGCAGGGGTGTCCAAACTTTTTCTACTTAGGCCCACATATTAAAAAATGTAAAAAGTGTGATATTTAGTAACAACACATGTAAATGCGTATATTTCATCTCAGCTTCGAGGTATAGCTGCAAATGCCTTTTATTGGTTTTTCATCTTCGCTCTTTATACTATATTTGCATTTCTTAAATCTTCTAAATATTTCAACTTTCTTCTTAAATTATCTTTATATATTTTTTCTAATATTTTGACTTTGTTCCCGTATTATAACTTTTTCTCCAACCTAATTTTCCAAAAATGACATATTTTCTTTTATTTGTTACAACTTAAAAAAATGTTGTAATATTTTCTTTCTTGATTTTTTTTTTAGCTCAGCTCCGTGCTACTAAAATGATTTTATTTTTCCTCATACTTTTATGACTTTATTTTTTGTCAAATAATGACTTTTTTCTAGATATAATACACATTTTTCTCTTTATATTTTGACTTTTCCTCCTAAAATTACAGCAATCCTCACCCCATTTTGGTGTTTCTTTCCTCTTTTAAATTTTCTTCTCATACTTTTTCCCAACCTAATTTTTCGCTGCACTTTGGACACGCCTGCACTACAGGTTGTCTTTTATTGGAGGCTTGACAGATCACTTTGTTTACTGCAAGTAAAACTAATCTGACCACAATTCCCTTTGGACCCAGAGCAAAGTCTGATGCTCTGACCTTTTTGCAAATGAATCCAATCAAACTTGATCAGTGCAGCTATTCACAAAGCAAAGCTGCTTTTTGGGGGGGAAAGTGTTCAGCGTACATCACAGCAAAGCAATGTCACTTTTTAGTTCATAAACACAGATTTAGCGGGCATTTATCTGAGGATATGCTGGATTCATAGTGTGCTCGTGTACCAAAACACAGGCAATAGTAAAAGCTAAAGAGCTAAAGTTATTATTGCTACTTTGTAGGGTAGAGATAGCATGATTCAGATGACAGCGTCATTAATAGCTGTCCCGAAAACAAACCTGCAAAAGTCTGAGGCTTCACTTGCAACATGTTAACTAGACATTGTTGTATATCCTGGACAATAAATTGCCCTGAGTATAAGTCAGTCAAAAAATGTTGAGGAAAAAACACAAGTCGCCCTGGACTCTAAGTGGCATTTAATTAGATTTTATATCACAAAATTCAAGACCAAGGATGGACATTTAATGTGGAAAGCCAAGTTATTTCACTACAAAACAGCACACAAAACAGGCTGAATAGGTGTCAGTGAATTCGGTTCAAGAAAATAGGCCTGGCACAAAGATATAAACAAGGGACGTTTTTGTTTGTTTTGGGGGTTTTGGGACCCCCTCTAAAGAAAAGGTATTCTTGACCTGAGGTTGTACAACAGCTGCTCAATAAGCATTGGTAAATTCCTTCAAGTGTGAAGTGTGTTTCTCACAGAGGGAAAGGTGTCTAAATTCCAAATAAGGAGAACATACTGCTACTGCCGCGTCATTATTGTTTAGAGCCCTAGCTAGCTGTGGTTGAATAACTGAGTGGAACCCCTTCTCCCTCAAACTGCAGATGGGCTTTGTTTTTGCTTCTCAATACTTTAGTAACATTAACACAAATTCAAAGAACATGCCTGAGAGGCTGAAGAGGTAGAAATACAGCAATTGTTGACTAATTGATGTATTTGGCACATCATGCTACATTTAAGGACATAAAAAATATGGGAAAATGTAAATGTAGTCTACAGTGAATGGACATCCATCGGCCCTGCAGTGTCCTCACAGCTTGGAGATGCCGTGGAGCAGAACAGGAATCTGTGCTACCACATACAGTTAAGGTAGCGCTTCGGTGAATAAGCCTTACAACGCGAGACCATCATCATAAATGCATGAGCTGCGCCACCGACGTGGGGAACATCAGGGCTGGGAATGGACATTTGTCCCCTTGACGAAAGGCTCATACTGTACTCTGCAACACCCCCACCACATTGTGCTGTTTCTTGCAAACGGAATGAACTCATGCAAAGCGGCAGGCAATGTCAAACGAATTCTCAAGTGAGTGAGGTCAGAGCTTTTCTTCCTGTCATTCACACATGCAAGTGTCTCAAAGGTTGACTAAGTTTACAAATAACGAAGAGGCCTGATTATGCCCATTTTAAAATAGAATGTAAAGTCGGTTATCGTCCTTAAGCCGTTCCAGAAGGTCCAACTCAAAATTGATATTAAAACATTAATTCAAACAAATGAGTGTTTTGTTTTTTTTGGTTTTTTTTCCCCAAAAACAGGGGCATCTGAGCACTTCCTGTGTTGTGAATCCACTTACCTGGTCTTACGTACCAAGCACCCTGTTAGAAATGACATGCTGTTCTTATTTGCATCCATGCTGGTGACGACAAGACCCCCGAGAGGGCCTCTTTAAGTGCACTTTGTGTCCCTTAAGTATGTAAAATGATTTAAAACATGCAGGTAATGTTTCACGTCACTCATGAGGACATGCCTGTTTTGAGATGCCAGTCGCTTGCTTTGACGTATTTATAGCAGAACATCAGGTGGGGATGCCTTTTACTGGATCCCACGACTGAAAACAGATCATATTTCCACAGGTGGCTGAGGCCAACTCGCCCTGGAATGTTAAGCGACATAAATCTCTGTAATTGCATGATATTGATCACATAACTAACTGGCGAGGGACACGCCCTTTTTCTTAGCACTGTCATTTGTCATGCTTTTATCTGACACGGAGAAGGGAGCGTTAATCACCGCCTGAACACGGTGGCAGGAACGCCGATACTTTTCGTGAGGACGTCAGGACTGTTCCGATCTTTAGTGAGAGTATTCCCAGGGAGGCTTGTGACAACTGATGGGATAACGTCAGGACTTTTAAAATCTGGACTGAGGCAAGAGTGAATGTACACGGACTGGCGTGCTGCAAAAAACCAAAATTCTCTATATAGATCAAGTTGGATCATCTTGGAAAAAATCTTGAAAATCTTGGTCTAGGTCTGTTTACACTTTAGGTCAGGATAATCCAAAGTGCGGCACGGAGGCCAGTTGTGGCTTGTGGTAGTTTTTATTGATGATGTTGTCGTTTTTAGCACATTTTAAAAATATAAATGACCAAGAATAGAAAAAAAAGCAAGAATTTTACAAGAACAATGTGGAAATACTAGGACTAAAAAGTTGTAATCTTACAAGAAAAATTGTAATTTTATGTGGATAACGTTGTGATATTGACGCGACAAAGTTCAAATATGCTATGCCAAAGAAAGAATAAAATTGTAGGTTGTGGAAAAAGATACAAGAATAAAGTCAAATGAATCATAATGGGAATAAAGACATAATAATATAATATAATTTACCAGAGGGATGATGAATTAGTTGCAAATCAAAGCAAGAAAAAAGCAGAAATGAAAAAAAATGCTTTAATTTGACAAGACTAAAGCCAAAATATTACACAAATGTAAACATTTCAAGTCATAACTTTATGAGGAAAAACAATGTTTTAGTAGCACAGTGCTGAAATACTAGTTACAAAAACAATCATAAAATTATGAGCACCAAAACAAAACAAAAAAAATTATTTTGGAGATAAATATTATAAGAATATTATGAGAATAAAGTCAAACAATTATGGGAGTAAAGGCACAATACTCCAAAAAGAAAATTATTTAAGAAGAAAGCAGAGTGAAAAAACAGGAGAATAAACTTAGATTTTTTTTTTAAAGCAAAAGAGGGTGGGAAAAAAAGAGTAAAAACTGAAGTCCACAGAGCTAACATGCAGTTTTTGTTTACAAAATATCAAAGTGGTCCTTTTTTTCAAAAGTGGCCCTTGGTGGAAATAGTTTGGACACCCTGCTTTAAAGCGATTCCTTCCCCCCCATTGTTGGAATAAATGAAGACAAGACATCCTCGCAAAATAACAATCCAATTCAATTAAGCACGTTTCAAACGCTGTATACAGGATTTCAACTTTCCCATGAGCTCGCACGTAAACAAAGTTAGCCTCTTCAAGCTGGCTGACATCACCGCCTGCAGACGCACGGATCAATCTCTGCCCTCGGGCTGCTGGGAGGAAGGTGGAATGGAGGGCGGAGCGATAGGAGGTGGAGAGGTCGTTTGGTGGGGGGGTTATAGGTCTCCTCCTCTGCCAGGTGTGCTTTTCACACACACGCACACACCCACGCATGCACACGCACACACCACATCTCCACTTCATCAGTTTGAGGTGAAAAATGGCAGACACTGGAGACGGCATGACAGGGATGTGCAGTTTCCCACACATCTCACACTGCATCTGCAAAAGGGTACGCCAGCGATGATGATGGGGGGTTCGCGAATAAAATGAAAAACAATTTGCCCCTAATACTCACAATTATGAGTGCGCCTGAACGTCTCGCCATGCGAGGCGCGGAAAGGAGAGCGTGAAGTTCATTGGTGTGTGTGCATCACATTAACTGATAAGCAAGTTTTATTTTAATTTGAGCATTATGAATTTATTAAATTAGTGTTTCAATTCCCTGCACGGGACAGTGCAGTGAAAACCTGACACTGTAATCGGGGATTCCCCCCAAAATGATGCTTTGTCGTGAGGATTTTTGAATTTCGGATACTGCTTTATTATGATTGTTGAACTTTTCCATCAGTTTGGTGTTAAGTGATATGCAGATTTTAACCACAAAAAGTGAAGCTCCAATTCAAGCCATTCAAACGGAAGGACGCCAACATCAGACTGGAATAAGTGGTATGTAGGACAATTACCTTTGGATTTATCAGTGCTCAGGTCAAATTTCATCACACAAAATTTTCATCCAGATTTACTATAAAATGAACAAACCAGTAAATTATGTTCAATATTTCGAGTTAATTAAAATAACAAATTTGTAAACAGTCCTATTTCCAGCATCTCTGCAAAAATGTCATAATAAACTCAAACACCGAATCAACATTCTTTTCATATATATATATATATATATATATATATATATGAATGGGCATGACAACAGGGGAATATGTTTTCGGGGGGTGTTCCTGCAGCTGGAATTGATGAAGAAGTCAGTAGATCTGAAAAGGGAGGAGAGTGATGCACTGCTAAACTTGACAGGTTTTTGGGAGGTTCACCAGTGTAATGCAGCAAAAGTGTGTTTACAAACAATACAATCCCTGCAAATACATTTTGCTTGAGTTGGTCTTGCAGGATGGCGTTATCGGGGATGGGATATTCGCTTGTAGCTGCTGTGGCCTGCCAATGCATGTTGGACCCAAACTCTGGTTCCGTGTGCTTGTGGAGGATTCAGCAGGGGAGATCAGCTAATGATTAAAGTCACTAAGACCCATCATTAAGAGGGAAATCAACTACCTCCTGGCCCCGTGAAGCTGTAGTGAGCAAAGGATTTGATTGGCCGGTGCTAATGAACAGACAATGTAGTGAGAGGACAAACATCCTTGGGTCATCATGTCAGCTTTTCTGCCATTAATTACACGTCAGCTGGTGAGTATAAACTACTAAAGATTTTCTAAGGATACAGCAGATTATCTCCGGATGGGAGCTCTTTGGGGAAACATAAATATCCTTTTTTTTTTTTTTTTACCCCATTCAGCTTTTCTGCTGTGAGACCAGGACTTCCTCACATGGTGTCCATTATCATTAAGTAAGAAAACGATGACTGCCCAAGACCACCAGGGCAGTTTTTTGTACTGCCAGGAGAGTCTAAGCCTCCTTTATGTCGTCAAGATGGGACAACGTGGTGATATTTTTGCGGGACTAATTAGCATCGATGAAAAAACACTATGGAATTACAGTGGTTACATGATCTGCGTACTAAGAAACAAAAGCTGATTCTTTCTGCAGATTCTTCAGATAAAGCTTTGAATTTTTACATGATCTCATCAAGCAAACATCCCCTCTTGACACTCCATCCCGCAACTGTCTCTTTGCTTCTCGGTCAACAAAAGCCAGCTATTGTTACACCGTCTTGGTTACAGAAACATGACACAGTGTTTTTACTCCCAACACTTTCCTCTCATTCCAGATTGGGTTCCCTGGAGGGCTTCCAGTGTCCTTTAGTAATTTGTCCACAGTTGCCTTTTAGCAGTTTTTACAACTTTTTAAAGGAATGCCGTGATACAATAGGCCGCTATACTGTACAAAAAGCTCTCTCATATCTATAGTGGAGTGTGGAGTTACAGTAATACACTGCAGGTTGGTTTACAGGGATAATGACAGCCAATAGTTTTTGCTTTGGTTGCCATCGTGTACGAGGAATTCCCCTCTTCATTTTATTCAGGTGACATTGGAGCTCCAGTACTTACTCTATTGTATGCGTGAGACCTAGCTGGGAAAGCACAGGGAAAGAATAACCAAAAGAAATCACGGTTAATCAGTTCCAGAACCGACCATGATAAGTAAATTTCTGCAAAGCAAAATTCCTTATTTTTGTAGTTAGAACATACAACTCATGTTTACAGCTTTCTAAATATGGGTTTTAACATCAATAGAGCTCTCTAAACATGAAATAACACCCCTATAGTCACCTATACACTTGCATTACCCGATATAACAAACTTAATTAGAAATAGCAAACCCTTTCAAAACATAAGTAAGACCACTGCTCACGTGTGTCACAATAAATGTGCTCCGGGCGTGTGGAGAAGAGGAAGTTGAGTTGCAATTTAGCTCAGAGTGGATTACGGCTGCAAACATAGGCTGTGTTACTGTTATAATTTATACTATTTGTTATTATTAGTGTGCATGTGACATAAATCAAACCTGCAAAAAAAGCATGGGCAAGTCTGAGGCCCGTGTGCCGCACTGAACTATTACTGACACCTAGTGACCAGTGTACATTGCTACATATGAATCCTTTTTATTTGCAGTAATTAGTTCATTAAGCCCTTTTTATGCTTAAATGCAAAATTTAGGCAAACATGCATACAAGTGCTTAAATTTATATATTGTCTGACTAATAATAGGCCGCATTGAATCAAGAAACAGCGTGATTTATTTCTATATTTTTGAAAAGCCGCGATAGAGTCAAGCCACAAATTGCAATGTGGCAAGCTCCAACTGCTTTCCATTTGACGATGCATGCCATTAATCAGCCATCGCCAAATGGCGGCCCTTAGTGCAGGTAAAAGGCTTATTTATTGCGTGCAGCCGGATGCAGGAATGAGCCCTACACTGCAACCACAAACAGACGAAGCAGCACCCACCTGAAGGAAAGACACGAATTGGCTGCAAGTGTGAGTGATGAAGGAAAAGCAAAGCAGGCAGACAGTGAACGGGCAGAACAGGAAATACTACAAAATAAGAGCATCAAAGCAGAAGCTAAGGCACAACAAGAGAACATAAACCAAACAAACAAATTTAGGCAAAATGTCAGCTAGAACCATAACAAGAAAATGTGAAACTTTAAGAGGATGTTTTTCTTACACTTATTATTACTTTTTAAATACTAAATATGTTCATTCATTTTTTGTACAGTCAAAGTTTGTATTATTTATGTGAAATGTGGTCCTGTTTTCATTTAAATGCAATTTAGGTGCCAAAGTAGTTGTGTTGTAAGGTTTCATTGCATTTGATATTCATAGTCTGTGTAACTTGTATGGACGTCCCAATAAATTCCATCATTACCATTACCATTACCAGTACCATTACCATTACCATCACCATTATTGTATGAGCGAGTAGGTTTGATGCAGTTTACGGCAAAATGAGATTTGGACCATTGTTGTGAAAAAAAAAATAGCATAAGGGGACTTTACTCCATTTGAACTGAAATAAGAGATCAGCAGAGTATAAAAGAAAAAGCAAAGTAGGGTTGAGCAATACATATGTGGATGAATAGTGTACGGATTAACACATGGTTGCATCTTGACGCTGAGATAAAAGACGTATAGGCAGTTATTCCAAAAACAAGAGGAGTAGCTTGTGTCACTTCCATAGGATCAATTTTCTATTATCATTACATTTTTTGAAGCCACAAATGGCGGCATAAACGTAAACACACAATTCCTCCACACAGCATGAAGGGGGGAACATTGCTGGTTGGGAACATATGATTGGTCCACCATGACTCGTCCACCTTGGGAGCTTCAGCAAAATTCTGAACCTGAAGCTTTTTCATTTTGGCTTTACTGCAACCCCTGCACGGTGGATGAGTGGTTAGCATATTGGCTTCACAGTCAGGAGATCTGGGTTGGAATCTCCGGGTACTCCGGTTTCTTCCCACATGTTAGGTTAATTGGCAACAAGGTATGAATGGTTGTTTGTCTGCCCTGCGATTGTCTGGCGACCACAAATGAGCTGCATAGGGAGGAGTCCAAAATGGCTATTTTAACATCATCTGAAGTTTACGTGGCAGCATAATTGGAAATTAAAACAATAAAACAGCTGTAACTGTACAAGACTAAAGTCAAAATATGTTTTAGAAGGGTAAAAATTGTTTCCAGCACATCATTACCATCACATAAATCATTCTGAATGACGGGACCCAAATATTGGACTTCCTTCACCACATTAGTATTCATAAGATCCAACTTCCACCAAAATGTGACAAGCACAGGACTCATATCAAACACAAGGACTACTTGTGGTGTAGGCAAAGCTTTCATGTGCCAGAATTCCCTAAGCCAGGTTGATGAAGATATGATTGGATGACATCAGTAATGAAGAACTTAAGAACCATCATCTCAGTCCCCTTTGGATGAAGTAGAGAAGAAATTTGGGGTAAACATTCCCACTCACTGACCATTTTCAGTTATGCCAACTACACGGTGGATTCCTATCAAACTTCTTATTAAATGTTATGGAGGACTTTTGGAACAAGGGAGAAATAGATGTTCTATGTTCCCATTAGAATCCAAATGGAGCTGTTCCCCTTGGTCTTCATCTACCTCTGGTACTCTAACTCTGTCACTCCACTGTTCCCAGATTGCACTAGAAAAGGGCGAGGGCCCTCTTGGGGGCCCTAATGGCTAACGCTAAGGGTCATCTATCAAGCTGGGCCTCAGTGGGGCCATTAGTGGAAATGGCAGAGGAGGAATGAACAGGAGAAGACAATGACTGAGAAAGAAACGGCGATCTGTGTTGGTTTAGGGTTTGTGGCTGTCACTGTGGCACCAGGAGGGTTAAGCGGCGGCAGATGTCATCCGTTTACTTTGTGCCGGCAACACACGTGAAGAAGTCAGATTTTTTACTTCTTTTGGTGAGATTTTTGGAGGCAAGAACATGTGTAACATCCGCCACTCACTGTATGCGTACCAGTGAGACCGGGACACCAGTATGGCAATGATTACAGCCCATTGGGAGGGCAAAGACGGGCCCAGGGTCCGTTGTGTTGAGTCCAGATATAGGAAATGCTGGAATAATAAGAACAGGAAGGGTAAATGGCCTATCAAACACACCCCTCTCTGACCTCCCCTGAGCCTGGCCGACCAGGATGAAAGATCCAGCCACTTTCTTCTCCTTAATGGTTTCCTTGGTAATCAGTGCAGCGGAAGTGCTCCAGTCCGGGGTGATTAGCCCGGGCTCGGATCCCTTAATCGCCTCTGCTTCTTTCTCATGCTTAAAGAAAAAGAGGGAGGGAAAGAAGGAGTGAGAAGAAGGAGGAAGGAAGCGAGGGTGATAACAGGGCTGGTGTGTTTAAAGGAGGGGGGAGATGTTTGGAGATGAGATGATTTGGGTCCAAGTTAGCTCCTCGGCTGTGTCGTCGTCCAGAGATGTTTTGTTATCGGTGTGTTAGCCATTAATCACGGAGGACCAGGATTCTCTTGAGGTGACTCGTGTAACTTGACCTCCCACACAGCGCTGACTCATTCCGCGTGCAACTGCTTCACGTTTGCCACAATTACCCAACACGCTTTTGTTCCCGCTCCGCTCACGGCGCTCTCAGGTAGACCAACACCAAACCAGGAGTAGCCGCATCCGCCGTTCGATGCCGGGATCAGAGCCATTAGCCTCACCAGCAAAACGGCAGACTGCATGAGTCACGCTTTCCAGGAAGCCAGCCCGTTCCCACAGCAAGACTCGGACTGGGTTTCCTATTTGCACTTGTGCATGGCTGTGCTACTTGGGTTCCATGCATTTGGAGATGACGGCGTCATGTCCTAGCAATTTAGACACGATACTGTATTTTGAGCACAGCCCTTAGGGGGCGCCACAAATGTCATACATCTCGCACGATCCAGCCATCAAACCACAATACTGCTGTATAAAACACTATTGTGCGCTTTATTTTGAAGACACTTTTTTGGCAACATGCGTTGACGGTGCAGAGATTTGTTTTCATCCGGGAATTCCCCCGACTGTGTGTGATGCTGCTGTTGGTTCCCACCCAGCCCAACCGGCCTGTGTCTTATATCGTGTTGCGTCCGTTTGTCAGTGCTCGTGTTACAGCGGTCAGTCTTCAGCGGGTGTTTAACAACAGGTATTATATAAATGCGGCCGCAGTACTCACGGATGACCTCACCGGGATCTTTTGTCGTCGCCGCCGAGATGTGACATTTCAAAGTCCAGTTGAACTTCACGTCGGGGTGCAATCCAAGTATGACGGAAAGTCCCGAGGTGCCAAGACGATGCAAAACAGATAAGACAACAAAAGACGCGGCAAGGAAGACGAGCACACCGGGCGTCTTCGTCTCAGCACGCCGTTGCCAGCGAGCTGTGATCCTGCGTTTCTGCATTGTGGGTACAACCCCTTCAAGCCATGCCATTTCAAACAGGCTTATAAATCAACACTCATGTCCCTTTTCCGCTACAGCGGCAAACTGGTTTTATGTTACATGCGCTTCCCCCGGCACACAACAATTAATACACGACATGAAGATCGGTTTCAGGATTTTGGACGTTGATTCTCCTACATTAATAAAATGTGCCCTGACCATGTGCTTTGCAAATTTGTTATATTACCTGCAGCTTTTTCAAAGGTATCAATGAGAGTCCCTTGGAGGAAGGCAGTTGACCTTGAAAAGGTCAAATACAAATGCTGTGGGCGGAGTTTGGTTCCTGAACAACTGGATGAACTGTTCAATCATTTTGTACAAAAATTAAACAGAAAACATGTCAAACGAAATGTATGATTATATACAGTATGCATTACATATTCAAGTACATTATACGGCAATATTGTTTAATGAAGTTACAATATTTTTAAAGACAATAGTATACAAACTTTCTATTTCATCTTTATTGTATTTAACATAATTAGTCTGCTTTTTTTCTGAAGTGTTGATCAAATACAATGAAGGAGCCAACGGTGGGTCCTTGAAGTAGTAGTAAAATGAAATAATATATATCCTTTTTGCATTCAAAATAAAGTTAAATAATGAAATTTGATAAAATAGATGCTATGCCTTGTTTTTTTTCCATACTGCATGCACCTGCTGCAAAACTTCATTCCTAACATATTTAGTGTGAAAACATTCTCCGGATTAAATGTATGAATCGTGCACAGGAAGATGCAATGTGGAGCTCCCATGAGACGAAGCCCGCAGTGTGACACACAAAGATGCTTGCGTTCAATAAATGATCAGGTTTGATTGACAGATTTTGCTGGGAACCCTTCCTGCTTTCCCATTTAGGCAAATCTAAACCATGTGTTGATATTTACTCTATCTCACTAATCATGTGTGCTCATTATTAGTTTCACCTGCTTTGTTGGCTTGCCCCACCCCTTCATGTGTCAGCCAATCATCTCTACTCTTGTATACTCCTCAGTTGTGCTTTGTTACTTGATTATGTGTGCTGCTTTTGCTGTAGTTTTTTCATTAAAACATGCACTTTGTTGTTTCTCCTCTTTGTTTCTTTCTCGCGTTCTGTTGCAGTTCCTGCTGTCATTGTGATTTTTCTTTATTTAATGTAGTTTTCCTATCCTGTTTCACTTTATACTCCCTTCCCTCACTTCCGTCCACTTCCTTATATAAAAGGTCCGATATTTTACAAGTATCAATCCAAGTGTTAAATCATCACAATGACCTCTTATTATTTTTTTTTTTTTTTTTTTATTCATAAATAAAACATCAATTTTCACGATTTCACAAATCAATAGGCATGTATAATTGAAATTTTTTTTTGGGAAACTGTTAAAATGACATTTAATTTTGGTTTATTGAAGGCGAGATTTAAATGCTTGCGTTGTGATCTCTCCAATCTCCAAATGTTACTTAAGAATTCATTCGAACTCCACTTTGTTCCACCGAATTTCACATTTGCGATTCAGGGCAAGCATGTTCACCCGAAGGGGAGCCAATGTTGATTTTTTTATTTTGCTACAAGACTTCATATATGCGGCCGACGGCTCATTTTGACATGCATTTCATTTATTTATCTTCTGCAGGCTGCACATAGCCCTTGCACAAACATACACACAGCAGCACTTTTTAGATGATGCATTAAATTGTGCGTCTAATACTGTGCTCGCATTTCGGCATGTATATGTGTGTGTGTGTTTGAAGTAAGGATCCTCCACCTGTGCCGCTGGAGTTAATCCTGTTAGGTCCTGTCTCGTCTCAGCAGCCCGAGCGTTGTGGTTGAAGCTCAACAGTACCCCGAGGGGGTCCGGGGCGCCTCTCTCTCTCTCTCACACCAAACATCTTGGCATAAGCACGGTAAGGAGATGAGGCCTGACTCGGCCCTCGTTACAGAAATTAGATGGATCAAGGAGTAAACACAACCATAGCTTTTTATATGATCTCCGACTCGGAACAGACAGAGAGAGAGGAAAGATGGAGATGGAGGGCGGGAGGCATAGGAGGAAGAGAAGGCGAGATTCCTCCTCTAATTACTTCATGGGTCACTCCTCCTGCAGGCAGATGTCAAAATCCACCACTCTCTGATGTGAGGAGAGAGAGGGCGCGAGAGAAGGGAAGGGTAGCCTAATGATAACAGGAAGGAGGGAAAAGGCTGATGCATCGGAGAGTGTCTGCAAAAAGAAAGAGAATGGAAATAAAGGGAATTTGGAGAAGCAAGGGATGGGTGGGCCATGAAACACATTGTCAAGAAGGTAGGAGAAGGTGCTGGTGATGACACAGTTGGGCTGTGGAGTGGCGGTGACCTGAGATGACCCATGTCTAGCAGCGAGGTAGCAAAGAAACACATGGAAGGCCTTTCAATTTTACCACATGGCCCCTGGCTTGCTATGAACCTTCCGACAACCGAGTCAAACAAAGTCCGAGTTATGCGCTGCCATTTCCACTGAGTGGAGAAACCTATGTGAAAAAAAAATCCCAATAATAATAATAACACCACCGGAAGGGCTCGACCCTTCTTTTCCCCTTGAATATTTTACCCATCCTCCATTCGGGGTGTAAAAATTTAGACATGCAAACCCAAGTGGCACCAAACATCTCTCCCAGCCAGTCGGAGTTTTTCTTCCTGTCAGGTATGCACATCTGCAGCTGTAGAGACACACTAGGAGTGTGTCAAAGTTCGGGTACCTGTGTAAACAACAAAGGAGGATGTCCACTCAGGCAGAACTTCTATGTTGTTAGGGGTTGGGGCTACGATTATGGTTGGGGTTAGATGGTTAGGGGCCAGAATCAGGTTATCCACATACAAGTATGGTCCCCCTTCCGCTCCAGACAGGTCCAGAACCCCAAAACCGCAGCTGTGTGATAAGTTTTCTACATTCCAACCATCCTCTCGTCTAAGCTTGTGTACAGGGAACAAGTGGAAGAAGAGGCTTGTGGATCTTTGGGAGTACATAGACAAGGTCTTAGGAGATCCTGTCCTGCTAGATAGAGTCTCTTAGCTTCCATCTGGGTCAACTTCACAATCAGAACTGCTGTTTCTGTTTCGGTTCCTCCAACGGTCTGTAATATTTAGTGTCTTCCTCAAGCCTTCCTCATGTATTCCTTAATCCATAATCACTGAGCTGCCTTTATCTGCCGCTTTTAGTATTACATTTCACAGCTTCCTCCTTCCATGGGGGGATATTGGGTTGGTATACGGTGTACTTTGCCTTAGACCTGATCCTAAGGTCCTTTTGGACCATCTGAAGCAGAATCCAGGCAGTTGTTGAGGACCCAGTTCCCAGCAAACGACAAGTTCGTTCTTTTCTTAGTCTTAGTGGGGTCAAAGTACGAATCTGTGATATCGCTAAATGTCCCAACAGAAGAAGGTTTACAGAGTTCTGACTCTTTGGTCCATTGTCAAAGAAACAAACTAAAGAATCTTTCTTAACAAGTTGGGTTCTGCTGAAGACAAACTCAGGTAACAAGAAAGATTTAACTTTGTGCTCTCCCACCAGCAGAATGTACCTCAGACAGTCATGGACTAAAAATGACTATTTGAGATGTCCAGTGTACTGCATCTGGACCATTCGCAAAGGAAGAAATTTACCCGTCCCCGATCTTTGAAAACAAAGATTTGCCAAAAAGATATTTCAAAGAACCTCACAGGATGCAGGTTGTTATTGTTCACTTGCTACTTCAGTGACCGAAACTCCAAAAGTAGCTGGATGGAGACTGCACAACCCGCACGGTTTGTAGAACCACGTAGAGCCGAGCTGCACAATGAGGTGTCCTCCATATCCACCTTTGTCTCGCTCTCCACTTTTCTTTTTTCTTTTCAAAGTAAAATATTCTCTTTGCAGTTCAATCTTTGGGCCCTATATGTGTGTGTGTGTGTGTGTGTGTGTGTGTGTGTGTGTGCTACAAAGCTACAGCATCAGTTCACCTCCACACAGGTAAGAGAAAGCAAGAGTATTCCATTTCCAATACTTTATAATAATATTTCAATGACAGTGGATTTTTGCAGTTTGCAATTTAGAATGCTACACATTTTCAGGTTTTTGGGTAAATAAAAATGTATATATCTATATTTTTCTATAAAAGCAGGCCTTTTTTGCAGGAAACACTCTCATCTCATTCAGCCCAAGTCTGTAAAAATGTGTGTTAAAAGTAAGCAAGGGTATCAATTACCCACAAATCTTCAGCACTCGCTGGCTGGCCTGGACCATAACTCCAGCAAAAAGCTGGGATCTTCTGTACTTTTAGGCACAAAGTGTTCATGTTGTCTCCATGCGGACTGCTGATTGTCCAACGCCTGTTGGTGGAGGTGCTTGGTCTCAGATGGAGGCTGATTGGGTCTCACTTCCCCCTCAGTGAAGCCGGCGTGCCCCCGGGTTCTGATTCACTCTTGATTCTGTTGGCTGCCTGTGTCAAAGTGAGGCACCACAGGGGCCTCCAGACGAGAAAGCGCAGCCTGGACATGGACACAAATAGCCTGGAAGCCTTGTTTGCATGCCTTTGGCAGGTATGACTTCCTGTATCTGTGTGGATTCATATACAGTAAATACAGCCACAGTGCAGCTCCTATATTGACAGATGCATACAAAGATACATCGATACAAACACAAACCAAGAAGGCAAAAGGTATAAACAGATGGAGACCCCTTCGGCTACGACGTCTAAGCCCTGATCTGTGGTGTTTGGAGGGGGGTAGGCGAAGATTAGCCCTAAATATTCATCATTTTTTCGTTTCCCCACCCCTTTCTTTCAACCCTTCTGCTGGCTGCCCGGCCAGTGGAGGTTTCTAAAGCGACACCAGCAGTAGATGGTGCAGTGAGTGGGTGGATGAACGACACTGGACCTCTCTGTCTAGAAGCAACAATGCACTGTTTTGTTTTAATCATATCAAATATAAAAGCTTGTCTTGTCTACTCGACTCCGTCCCTCAACGGCCTCTCGGCCCCTGCCGACATGCAGGAGTGTTAAGAGAACCCACTGACATCCCTGGATTAACATATATTAAGGGGTTAAATGGAAGTGCTGTTATTGTTGTTGAAGAGTGAAAGCAAGCTGTGGTGATATTGTGCTCCCCTCTTGAGAGCCCTGAATGGCAGATGCTGAAGATGGCTTCACGATGGCAGCACGCTTCATTGACTGTGTCTGTCAGGCCCGCTACACCTCCCGTTGAAAGGCGTTCAGCGTAGCGAATCCAAGATGGGCTGACACTGTGAGGCTCATTTGGAAATTGTCTGTTTGACAAATTTCATCAGGTGCCTTCATGAAAGACGTTAAAAGTCAACTACTGTACTTGCACTACTTCCTTGCAGCCTTTAGAAAATGAGTACTCCAAAAAACTGATGCAATTGCTCAATGATTACAGTAATTGGTATATTTTCTATCATTTCAAGGGTGACATTTCATAACATTTTTATTTTTATAAAAAGCAAAATATTTTCTCATAACAGTCTTAAAAATATAGTATTGTGTATAAGAAGCGGCTGGATGACTACATACATTTATGACATATGTTAAAAATCAAAGCATTTTTTCCACATAGGAGTTTAAGAGATAATCTATGAATTTTGTTTTTTCATCAATTTTATAATTTATGAAATATGTTAAAAAAACACATACACAGGAATTAAAGGGAAAATCTAAAGAGTTAATGTTAATTGACTCTTAACTAAGTATATTCACTTATATTTACCATAATTTCAAAAGGATAAAGTGATATTCATAGCATCAATAAAAAACAAAGTTTTTGAAGATTTCTTCATACAAAAATTGGAGTGTGTGCATTCCTAAAATAATTGACACATGAACTGAAACTAAAAGACACAAGAACTGAATGGGAAATCCAAAAAGTAAATGTTAGACTACTGACTGTAGACTACTGAGGATGTATTATTTCAGGTACATAACCATCCCTGAGCAAAAACACGGCAGCCTGCAAAAAAAAAGCTGAAATTACATTTTCACCGCAAACTTTATATTTAGCATCATCTCAAAAACTGCTCATTATAACAACAAAAATATCAGAGCTTCTTTAACTTCAAACTCTATCAATTTTTCATAAAAGGCTCCAAAAAGGTATCCTTCAGTATTGTTATTCATTTAAATCCAACTTAAATTCTGACAAAATACACTTACAACAAACAAGCAGCCGTTATTAAGTATTAAGTAAGGTGGTGGCTCTGCAGGGTATCCATGACACTATGACAAGATCTGTGACGGGGATTTCCACACCACGCCTCTATTGACATGGACCTGATGGGACCCGAGGATCAGGTGAAAAGGCTGTGGGGCGATACTCCCAAAAAACGCTAGATTTGGTTACTGACACAGTATTGGACAAAATATCCTTTTTCTAATTAACAATACCTGCTTAAATATGAATCTGAACGTTCTGAACTGCTGCTTCCACGCCGGTGTTGTATTGAGCAGGTTTAGATCGGATCAACTCTGCTGGTTGCAACCAAGTAGTGCACTCCGTTTTTAGCTCAACTGCTGCAACAGACGCTACTAAGTGCCCCTTGAGTTCGGATTGCAAGCGCTGGTGTGATGTCAGAATGTGTGTGCGTGCAGACAGGAATGAGTGAGCGCGAGACATCCGTCCTTCGCTGGCCACGCAGCTTCTGTCAAGGAGGCATTAACACTGATGAGAGCAAACTGGATGGAGGCGGCGTCCGTCCAGCCTGTGACATCATCATCATCATCATCATGACTGCAATTCTTTTGATCATCACCTTCATCTCTCAATCTGTCTCTTTACCCGGAGAAAGCAGATGAGTGGCCGGCGTTATGACTCACACACACCTTTTGACACAAATACACCGTTCCTCCTCCCCCAGACCGGCCTGCTTCGTGCTAGGTTAGCCTGTCGGCTGCATATGAATAAATCGCTGAAACAGATCCCACATCGTTTTAAGATGTGTAGCGAAGCCTGCTTTTGTTTATGTTTGTGGCGGGCGTAAACCTCAGCTAGCGAGGGTGCCACCATGTCCACGAGGAAGGAGGTGATGCCTTCATGACGTCATAAACTTCTCTCTGAGTGCCTCATAAAAGTGGCGCAAACAAGTGAGGTGATTGGAGATTGATAAAGTATTTATGTATCTATGGAGACGCAGATTACTGTTAGAACATCATTAAAAGTACATTTTGCAAAATGGGGGTTCTCCACTGACTTCTCACTGATTCTCACAAAAACCTTTTTGTGAGAATTCACTCAACCATTTGTGAGGTCACGTGACCAGAGACGCCTTAAGGGACTTTGTTTTGTGTGCAAAAAAGGGCCTTCCAAAGCGTTCCCACTGAACTGGACAGATGTGCCTTGCTAGGATTAGGCTTCACATCAACACTAATGCACGCCTAGTTGGACTGCAGCCCGTCCAGCCCGAGTCCGAGTGTGACACCCGTCAAGAGGAGCCATGCAGAAGTCAAAGGTCAAATCCTCTCTTTCTTTCCGTTTTGAGGGTGGAGAGCAGGTAATCCAATCTAAGGTGAAGTCACCCCAGCTCAGACAGAAAAAGAATAACTGAGGAGTCCGCGGTGGAATCATGCGTGTTGTAATTGTGTTACACTGGAAACGCTTTCCAACGTGGAACACTGCAGACAGTTCTAAACAAAGACTCCACACTCGGAAGGCAGGTGACTAAATGAGGTCATGCTATGAACACTTGTATGCCTCCCAGTCATGTGACAGCGACTGTAACACTCCACAGCGATTGGACATATTTTGTGTACATAATCATTACCCCTCGCTTTGTTGCCAGTCTAGCTAAAAGGTTGAAATACGTATAATTACTCTTTGTCTTCCATATGCGGTGAAATCACAGTTAACATAATTGCTTTTTTTTACATGCAAACCAACAAGTGAGGCCAAGCAAGCTTTTCTTCCCGTCACTCACACACAGGAGTGACCTGAAGAGAGGCACTGGGAAAAAAAGGTATCTTAAAGGTTTTTAGCAACTTGGAGACAGAATAGAGGAGGAATTACGCTTATGATGTTTTTCTTTTTCATTGCAAATACCTGTTTTATATCATTTTGTCTTCCAAAAAAGGGTCTTGAAAAAAGGCGATCTTTGCATTTATCTTGCTTTTATTTCTATTTTTGTATTTTTATCTTTTATTTTTGTATTATTTATTTTAATAAAACATGTTTTAATTTTATTTGTTTTCATTGTCTGTTTTCATTTCGTTTTTTAATTTTTGAAAAATATGTCGATTTCCTTTCATTTCATGACAAGTGCCAAATACTTACAAACAATAAATAACTAAAATATGTGGAAAAACATTTGTATTTCTATTTTTTTTCAATGGAATTACTTGACAAGTGCCAAATAACTAAATAAATAAAATTCAATAATACATAAAATAAATTATATATATTTTTTATTTTTAATTTTTAAATTTTTCAATTGTAGATAATCAATCCCAAAATATAAATTACTGTTTACACCCGAACTCACACACAACCCCTTAAAAACTCCTTGGCGGAGGTAACTGTCCTGTCCATGCATGCTGTTTTCGGCTGCCCACCTGAAGCAGGTGACAGGAAAAGGCTTGCCTTGTGGTGTTTGAGACCCCGATCATGTGACTGGGCCGATGAGGAAGTGCTGACAGAAGATTGCTTTTCAAAACAACATCTACTGCTAATAAGACACAAATCTGGAAGGTGATATCTGCTCTTAGAAAGAGGAAGGAGGGATTAAGGAAATGGAATGAGGACATAAGAGGAATGTGTGCTATTTTTTAAGATCTTTTCATGCATGCAGGGTCTGTCCGTCTCCTTCCTCGAAGCTATCAGGCAGCCGTGATTGTCCCCTGTTGGTCCCAGGGCTCCCGATGTGGACGCCCACCCTACAGCCATGCCCCCAGATACACACAGTCTGATGAGGCTTACTCTGAGAAGCACACACACGCACACACACAGTGTAACACGGTGAAAGGAGCTCATTCTGGCATTTTCCCCAGCCACAAAGACGAATGTCCTCACGATAAAGGTGGCGTGTCACTGACAGCACCGCGCACATGCAAACACACATGCAGCCCCTGAACCAGCAGAGCAGGTGGATGCACTCAGCCGTTGCCGCACACACACGCACACACACACACACTGGCTGCCTATCAAAAGCACAGCAACACACACACACACACCTGCCTGCTTGGACTCTCTGGCACTACAACTCAGTGATATCAAAGACGCAGTTGTCAGAAAAAGACGCATTTGAATCTTTATTTAACCGTCATCTTTGACATCGCTTTTACTGGCCAAGGAGGCATCGCAATGCTTTTTTTTTCTTTTAAAATTTTTTTTTTTTTTATTTTATTTTTCCTTAACAGAACCATTGTGGTAGAAACCATCGCAGTGAATGTGAAAGTAGGCTAAATATGTATGAAAATGTTGCAGACAGTGCCCTAAGGTTTGTATCCATTAATAGACAGAACATCATCTTTACTAAAGAAGGTGAAAAACACAATTCACCCCAAATTTTGGAACAGATTAATGACGAATACCTTAATTCATGTGTGGATGGATTTCTTTTCCAGTGTTGACACAATTTCCCTTTCACATACTTGGCTGGAATTGTGGCCCGGGGCCTATGAATAACCTCAAACATGTGCACCACAGTGGGACCAATTTTTTATATGTATTTCCCCCCTCCCAAACAATAAAAACAGCTCAAATGATTCTACTATTGACATAAAGACCCTAATCCTGCCCACCACTAACTAGCACGTCTAAGATTAAACCTCTCACCTCAGGAGTTAGCGATAACTAGCCATCCTCATGGCTGCCTGTTGGCCACACACCTGCCCCCCTGCACCACCTGAAGGCAGAGGTGGGCCCCGGAGAACACAAACACACACACACACACACACACACAAGCCTGCATCACAAAATAAGCGCAATATATTGACAATCTGGAATCCACACATAAAAACAGTAAATGAGGAATATTAGAAATATGCACTCAGTCATTTGCAGCCAATTCCTGTCCTCTTTCGAGATAAGAAAGCCGGCCCGTCAGACCGTTCCCCATTTTTACCTCCCTCATCACCAACCCCTCGCTTCATTCATATTGAAACCAGCCGCATTGTTTAATCACATTTCGGAATATCTTTAAAATGTAATTTCCAATGATATTGGATTAATATTCACATGGAAAATGAGGTGCCTAATATGAAATTCTATTTTTGTGACGAGGGAGTTGGATAATAAGCGGCGCACAAACAATTTTAATTGGAATGATTAAGCTCCCGCGTGATAACATGCAGCAATACTGTAATACAGTTGTGATATCAGTCTTGCGCTTTGGCGTGTACAGGTCTGCTTGGCGCCAGAGGTGGAGCATTCATTCAAAAATTGATAAAAATATTTTTTTATTCCTTGCCACCTCCACCTGACGAGTCCACCACCGCACCCTAGGGAAATAAATCCACACGGAAGGTGAGGTGGTGACTTGAAGAGGGCAGGCATTCACTCATACTCCTTTTTCATTCTGCTGTCCTTTACTGTGAAAAGTTAAGAGGAAGTCTGACTCCTCCCCTCCCACACTGTCACACTGCACATCCATTATGAGTGTCTACCAGGTAGAGTGGTCGATAAATGGTTCGATCCTCGGCCCCCCAACTGGGCAAGATACTGATAGCCCAAATGGGTCCTGATGCTGCGGGAACATGTGGTAAGAGTTTGCGGTACCTTGACGATAGAGAGCACCATTTACCAGACTGATTATTCCCACAGCAACAAAAGCAAAACACGGCATTATCAATGTACCGCTAACCCTAGAAAGGGTTAGCCACACCCAGTCCTTGTTTGTTTTGTTTTTGTTTTCATTCAGACGAGACACACTTGTAAATATTTCTGTCTTGCAGCTTTGCCACTGTGCTCTTTTTCTGCAGCCTCCCTCTGGTGTATTTGAGATGGTGGACGCCTCAGGCCTTCTCTGCACACCTCGCACTCCTCCTCCACGCCACCCCCTTGCCTCCTTAGTGCTAATGAGTTAGTGGTGCTAACAGCACACGGCTAGCTAGCCCTCTGATGAAATGCAAATGGGCAGTAATGAGCACAAGACCAAACCACTCCAGGGGAGGGGGATGCGGTCACAGCCAGGCTTAGTCCTCCCTCCCTGATGGACAGGGCTCGGTCTCTGGGTAGGCATGTGACTGACAGGACCCTGGCTCCTGGGCGTGCCCAGCGGGGTTTCGGAGGGGCCCTTCATAAGCGACTGCAGGAAGAGGCACAGAGACGGCGGCTTGTGGTCTCGCTGGCCTTTCTACACCGGTCCATTAATTACACCGAACCCTTGGAGAAAATTAGCCGGCAAATCCAATAACACAAGGAGGAAGAGGGTTTGGAGTGTCGGCTTATGTGTTAGGAATCGTATCCATACACGCTTGTGTTATTCACCGCCTGATGTTATGGGATGCAAACTTGTGGTCGTGACAGAACCAAAAACAGGAAATATATACCTCGGAACCTCTAAGTTCTGCTGGTTAACCTGATTTGTGTAGATATGAAACAAAATTCCCATCAAAAGTAACAGTCTTACATTAATAATAGTTATAGATAGATAGATAGATAGATAGATAGACTGTTTATGGCGGTGCATTAGGGACCTGGGTTTTCAGTGAGAACGTAATCGGCCAAAATGTTGGATTGGTTAACAAAACAGCCCTGTTGCTAAAAGTGTTTAAGTGACATACGCCAGCACTCCTGATTCTGAAGGCCCAGGGCAGATTACATTAATATGGCAACACAGAGAAGCTGAAATATGATTGGAAGACAAAATCTACCATAGACATAAATGTACTGGAATGAAGGTAAAACTGTAAGGATTTAATTAATGCAATTTCATGCAACACATGCAAGAATTGAAGTTGGGCAGTCAAGGCCAGCAAGGCTTTCTCTGCTGGCCTTTCATATAAAGAATAGTTTTATTGTTGTTTTATTTAAGAGATGTGTATTATCGTCAATTAATTAAATATAAATATAATAATAACAATTAATAATATCAATACAGTATAGAATAAATACATGCAATCAATACTAGTAGTTAAATAATATCAGAGAATTAGTCGTTCCCATAGATTTAATAGTAATAATAATAAAACATTAGTACTGGTATATTTGGGATACATGTTGCCAAAAAAATCCCGATGTACACACAGAATTAATCTGAGAGCAGCTAAAATGTGACGTCCGACAAGACAGTACCCCAGTCAAACTTCCAGAGCCCGTTGATGATTGCGGTTCCGCTGTAAGCGGGTGTACAGTACGTACACAGCAGGAAAAGGAGGGTTTGGATCAGTGTACAGAACGGATGTGTTTCACTCACGGTGCGGCGTTCAGTGACAGATATGCTAATGCTCAAAGCAGGCAGGAAAAAACAGCAACAAACCCACCATCTTTGCACATGCAAGCGTCGTGTAGGTACCGTATGCCAACAAGAAGAGTTTGGCGTGGCCCACTTCTTCTCCTCTCTTCCTTCTTTCTCCGCGGTGCTGTCAGCCTCCCTGGGGTGGCATCAGCGCCGCAGCAATAGGTAGGCCGAGGCTATCAAAGTACATGTTTTAACTTTTTAAGACTTTGCAGGTTGTCTTTGTTCTCCTTTTCTCTCTGTTGTGCAGCGGGCTCTCTTGGGCGCTGGGTTGGGGAGTCTCTGTGGGTGCAGGCGAGAGGCTCTGGGCTATTAAAAAAAAAAAAATGCAGGTTATCTACTGGGAGAAGTGGGGGAGCTTTTTAAATTGAAGCAAAAGATGAGGTTTTCAAGCAGGTGTGTGTCTGTGTGTGTGTGTGTGTGCGCTGTATAAACAGTACATTGTTATATAGGGGTTTAGGCTAGGAGGGTGCACACGCTTTGAGCAACACCTTTGCAGAGAAATGCAGCAAACGCACACTTGCGTGCATCCGGCAAACAAACATGGACACTAGCCTCAACACCCCCTCCCTCCCGCCGTCACGCACACACATTAACAGCATCCAACATTACTGCTCCCACCAACAACAACCCACAGGCTTAAAGCCTTTGGGATGATTTGATTAGCAATGATATCTGAAAACGGCCTCGTCCTGCTAACAAGATTAAGCTGAGGCCCTGTCTGTTTTCCGCGCTGGATATTCGCTAGGTGATTAAAACTGGCTCTCCGTGCCGGAACAGGAGCCTCAGCCGGCTAGTGGGACGGTTGCCAGGTAACAAGACATGACTGCTGTTTTGATGCGACTACATACGCACAATAAGCTGCTGGGAGATAAAAGTACAAAAGCCACCTCTGTCCTTGGCCAAGCAAATCAGAGAGTGACAGCACTCCTAACGCACTCGTCATGGAGGAGCTGGAGCGAAAAAAAGCCGGGATGACTCACACCAGGAAGCTGGACACGAGTAATCCTGCTAACTTTACGGTGACATGTTTGTGCAAGTGATGATAATGATGCTAATACTGTGTTGGCCGTGGCTTCCTTTTCAAGGCTAATTCCGTGATTTCCCTGCCACCAAAAAACCCAGCAAATGCAAACAATTCCCTTCATTGCCAATATGCACATAAAGCCAAGTAGTAGACGCCATATTAACTCAAATGTGCTCAATCATTGCCAAGGACATCTCATCGTAGGGACTTCCACACACTAATGACAACACAGAGGTGTGGAATTTTTGCACTATTTCTAGGCCACTTTTGCTGTTGTTTCCAGCATTTGGTGAAAGAAATGTACTTATCTCACACACATCACCTCTGAAAAGAGACCAGGGTTCAATAAAATTCCTGGAAATGCTTTAAAGAGCATGCCCGGCCAGTGGTGGGCGATGTTTCATGGTACACTCCAGAACCAGAAATCCAGGCAAGATGAAATATCAGCAATAAATACTTATTTCATTTTCTATATTCACATAACTGTCATTATGTGGTAACGCAAATACGCTCAAATAAATAAAAACTTCATCTCGATTCGTAAACACGAGACTCCTTTGAGAATGACTTTTAGCGGAAGAATACGTAATTCTACGTGCGGCTCTGCCATCACTGGATACTAGTGATGTGCCACACCTCTCACTTCCTGTGCAATCTGATACTGTATAAAATCAGGCAGGTATCGGCGATACCAAAAACACAAGTCTGACAAATTTTAAGGTGGTATATTTCAAATAATAGCACAGCCCATAGCATACAAAATGCAAGACAGTCCGCAGTGCAGCCTGGGGGGCCGTTTGTGGCCCGGGAATCTTTTATTTTTGGCCGGTGGCATGTTGCAAAAGTAGAATTAAAGACTAAAAAACAGAAAAAATGGTAAAATTACACAAAATGGCACAACAAACAAGAAAAAGTCTGATATTTTGATCATTAATGGCACAAAGCTTTGGCATAAAATATATGGAAATAGTTTTTTTTAAGGCTTTTTATAAATAAAAAAAATATACACCAAAATATCAAAGCAGCCCACTGCATCTTTTGATTGTTCTACTCTACTGTATATACAGGCCTCGGTGGAAAAAGAAAAGACACCCCTGCATTTGAGTCATGACTTGATTTATTTGAAACTAATCTTAAACTGCGCATGCTCGCAAATCTTCCGCACCATTTGTCAGCATGCGTAGGTTGTCGGCTGAATTATAACGCGTAACGCAAGGCATTACGCCCATGCATTATGTGCCGTCCCTTAATAACTGCGCCGTGATAATAAAAATGCATTTATAATTCATGAGGTCAGTAAGCTGCGACAGAGCGCTGAGGTTAATCAGAAACAAAAAGGTCACAGTGCATCAAAAGTTCACCTTTTTTTTATATATTGATTGTAATTTTGCAACATGCATGTTTTCTAGTGGCTTTACACATGGTAGATAACATGCAAATGGTTGGCGCTCCCTGGAAAGTGTATGGGATGCTTCAGTTAGGGTCCATCCAGCTTCTACGGATTGTCAGCAACGGTAACGCATGTTGTGATGGGAACCATTTCATTATTCCTCCTTCATCCAATCTGAAGGAATGGAATGTAGCTCTCCATATCAGAGCTGACTGGGAGGATGCCAGAATTCTGCCGTACATCGACGCAGGCAAAGGAATATTCCAAATATATTCATGGAATGTTCCGCAAAGAATCATGCAATATTATTACCTCCGCGTGGTGATAAGATAAGGTGTTTCTCATATTTCAATGTGTTTTCATTCATTTCATCCTATTTTGGCGACGGGTTGGGGGCTGCGGGAATAAAAAAAAAAAGAACAGTTTGGCCCGGGGCAAGATTAATAAGCATTTAAAACGGTTTCAGTGCTAAGCGGCGGATCACAGCGTGTGTCTCACAGTATTGTTCACTACTGAGTGGCCATGAATGACATAAACAGAACGCACAGGCAGCTAAAGCGTTTGGGTTTGTAGGTAAGCGTGCATCCTCAGCGTGGAATTCAAAGCGGCAGGTGCGACTCAACCAACAAATGCCTGACTACTGCTTTTGTGTGGTTATTCACAAACATGTAACATAAACATGTTGTTGGGGAATGTTCTCCAATTTAAGAGGAGCAAGTCAAATGCAATAAACATATTTGGATGATCGAATGAATGGAGGATATCCAAGCTCAACAGGAGGTGATCAGACATTTGCAACAACATTTCCTAGAAAAAGACCAAGTATCGTATTTATCTCGTAATTTATCTCTTAATGAGCAACTTGTATTAAGGACGACAACAACAAAACACAAACAAACAGCAAAGGAGTCAGCGCCTCAGCAGCCATGAATGCCACCATGCACTACCGTGCACTACCGTGCTAGCGCCATGTCTCGTTTTGAAAGTATATCTGGATCACAATGACCGGGAATGCTACTGTTTGGGACGATGACAGCAGCATTATGGTATACATGGTGCTATCATAGTAATTACACAATCCATTTGTCATTTTATGTTACTATTTTTTAGCGGCATCTGTTTGAGGTGTGGCATTTATTTATCTAGGTAAGGCATCAAATAGTATCCAACATTTCTGTGATGGTTTTCCTGCAACCATGTCCGCCTTTATAGAAATTTTCATACCACTTTTATATAGAAACCCACTCACACACGACGTGTTGCTCGGGCTTAATGGCTGCTGGCGCAATAATTGCAAGCCATCCCCAAATTGTGTTTTTATTTTTGCTCCCCACTTCTGGAAATATAATCAGTTTGCCCAATTTTATTGCATTTCCTAATGATGCTTGCCCAGAGCGATTGTCCTGTGTGTTCCTTAGCAAACAGTGCGTGTCAGCTCACCGAGATTAATCTTGATTACTTTAGCCCTGATGAAGTAGGCTACAATAATGCTTTAATTGGGGAATATTGCCATAAAGGGGAGGGAAAAAAGAAAAACAGTGATAGATAGCCCCGGTGATGGATGTTTGTCTCTGCACTGCACTAATTGTGACACCGTTTGAAGTGATTAACTTTGGATGGATCAGCAACTGGTGGAACACTGAATGATTATATTACCACTCTGCCATTACTATTGTTATTATTTTTATTATTATTATTATTGTCACAACAAAGCAGACAACAACCTGGGGGAAAATGTGTGCCTGCACAAATACTTTTAACTACGGAACAGCTACAGGGGAACCTCGGTTTTTGTTTGCCCATCTTTGTACCGTCTGGGTTAAAGTGCAACCAAGTCTCTTTTAAAAATGGACTGCGGTTCTTTTAGGTCATTGAGTAGCAGTACGTCATACACACTTGCTGGTCATTTAAGGAGAGGAAGCTCAATGTTTCCGGCCTACATCATAAATGTGTTTATTATTAAATTCTTGCCAATGATCTTTGACAGAAGAAAGCCCGCCTAAGAAAACGCCAGTCATTATTAACAAAGACAAAGTCGCTGGGGATCTGGAAAGTCTGCGGGTCAGTTAAGAATAACGGAATTAAAAACTTGGAAAATGCTACAGGTTGATGTTTATACTTCAACATCACTGGTTTGCTCATTTCACTGTCAATCAAAAAGTGATTCCGCCTCAGACACACCATCCAATCATCATGCAGAAGCAAAGCGTCCGGCCCAGTCCACTGCCATAGACGCCCCAGAGACGCTAAGCGTCTGCCGGGTGGGACAAAGCCCAACATTTATCCAATGATTGCCCAGTTTAGGTGCATTTGCTCAGCGTCCGACTGTGTTAGGCTTTATTAAAAGGCCGCGACTCTACTGGGATGAATGAGAAGGAAGTGGCGTCCATTACCTGTGATAAGGAGCTGATTCCGAACAAAAGATACCACATATTTAGTCTATGAAATGAAATGAAACAGCACTACATATGCCACCACATTTTTGGGACAAGCAATCACCACCAATCATACAGTATCCCACTGCGGCCTAAATGCTCCTCTTCCACACTTTATGACATCCCTTATCCAGCATGTGATGCACAACCATCACATAAAGACAACTAAAAAGTCCTAAACGTGACACTTTTAGGAGAGAAATCTGCAAACCATCTTTCATACTTCATTTCATGAACTTGTATTGTGTTGAGGTCTCCCCTGCCCCCCACCTCCCTGAAAAAAATATAATGCGTCTGAGTCCTGTCACGTTGCTACTTACGGTACCCAGTGTACACCCCCTGGGGGCAACGCCCAAATGTGTCCATGCAGCTCTCCTGCTATGCTGCCCCTTCTTCACTTGCGTAGTATTCCACTTGACGTGAGCAAACACACATTTACACACATGCAGTGTTACGCATTACGTGCACACAACTGCACCAGGCCCGAGCCAATCTGCTTGCTTGGGACAGTTGTCTTGCAAGGTGTCGTACGCTGACTGGACATATGCTGACCCCCTCTGATTTTTTTGGTGGATTTTTTTGTGTAGAATGCTACACATTTTCAGGTTTTTGGGTAAATAAAAATGTATATATCTATATTTTTCTATAAAAGCAGGCCTTTTTTGCAGGAAACACTCTCATCTCATTCAGCCCAAGTCTGTAAAAATGTGTGTTAAAAGTAAGCAAGGGTATCAATTACCCACAAATCTTCAGCACTCGCTGGCTGGCCTGGACCATAACTCCAGCAAAAAGCTGGGATCTTCTGTACTTTTAGGCACAAAGTGTTCATGTTGTCTCCATGCGGACTGCTGATTGTCCAACGCCTGTTGGTGGAGGTGCTTGGTCTCAGATGGAGGCTGATTGGGTCTCACTTCCCCCTCAGTGAAGCCGGCGTGCCCCCGGGTTCTGATTCACTCTTGATTCTGTTGGCTGCCTGTGTCAAAGTGAGGCACCACAGGGGCCTCCAGACGAGAAAGCGCAGCCTGGACATGGACACAAATAGCCTGGAAGCCTTGTTTGCATGCCTTTGGCAGGTATGACTTCCTGTATCTGTGTGGATTCATATACAGTAAATACAGCCACAGTGCAGCTCCTATATTGACAGATGCATACAAAGATACATCGATACAAACACAAACCAAGAAGGCAAAAGGTATAAACAGATGGAGACCCCTTCGGCTACGACGTCTAAGCCCTGATCTGTGGTGTTTGGAGGGGGGTAGGCGAAGATTAGCCCTAAATATTCATCATTTTTTCGTTTCCCCACCCCTTTCTTTCAACCCTTCTGCTGGCTGCCCGGCCAGTGGAGGTTTCTAAAGCGACACCAGCAGTAGATGGTGCAGTGAGTGGGTGGATGAACGACACTGGACCTCTCTGTCTAGAAGCAACAATGCACTGTTTTGTTTTAATCATATCAAATATAAAAGCTTGTCTTGTCTACTCGACTCCGTCCCTCAACGGCCTCTCGGCCCCTGCCGACATGCAGGAGTGTTAAGAGAACCCACTGACATCCCGGGATTAACATATATTAAGGGGTTAAATGGAAGTGCTGTTATTGTTGTTGAAGAGTGAAAGCAAGCTGTGGTGATATTGTGCTCCCCTCTTGAGAGCCCTGAATGGCAGATGCTGAAGATGGCTTCACGATGGCAGCACGCTTCATTGACTGTGTCTGTCAGGCCCGCTACACCTCCCGTTGAAAGGCGTTCAGCGTAGCGAATCCAAGATGGGCTGACACTGTGAGGCTCATTTGGAAATTGTCTGTTTGACAAATTTCATCAGGTGCCTTCATGAAAGACGTTAAAAGTCAACTACTGTACTTGCACTACTTCCTTGCAGCCTTTAGAAAATGAGTACTCCAAAAAACTGATGCAATTGCTCAATGATTACAGAAATTGGTATATTTGCTACCATTTCAAGGGTGACATTTCATAACATTTTTATTTTTATAAAAAGCAAAATATTTTCTCATAACAGTCTTAAAAATATAGTATTGTGTATAAGAAGCGGCTGGATGACTACATACATTTATGACATATGTTAAAAATCAAAGCATTTTTTCCACATAGGAGTTTAAGAGATAATCTATGAATTTTGTTTTTTCATCAATTTTATAATTTATGAAATATGTTAAAAAAACACAAACACAGGAATTAAAGGGAAAATCTAAAGAGTTAATGTTAATTGACTCTTAACTAAGTATATTCACTTATATTTACCATAATTTCAAAAGGATAAAGTGATATTCATAGCATCAATAAAAAACAAAGTTTTTGAAGATTTCTTCATACAAAAATTGGAGTGTGTGCATTCCTAAAATAATTGACACATGAACTGAAACTAAAAGACACAAGAACTGAATGGGAAATCCAAAAAGTAAATGTTAGACTACTGACTGTAGACTACTGAGCATGTATTATTTCAGCTACATAACCATCCCTGAGCAAAAACTCGGCAGCCTGCAAAAAAAAAGCTGAAATTACACTTTCACCGCAAACTTTATATTTAGCATCATCTCAAAAACTGCTCATTAGAACAATAAAAATAACAGAGCTTCTTTAACTTCAAACTCTATCAATTTTTCATAAAAGGCTCCAAAAAGGTATCCTTCAGTATTGTTAGTCATTTAAATCCAACTTAAATTCTGACAAAATACACTTACAACAAACAAGCAGCCGTTATTAAGTATTAAGTAAGGTGGTGGCTCTGCAGGGTATCCATGACACTATGACAAGATCTGTGACGGGGATTTCCACACCACGCCTCTATTGACATGGACCTGATGGGACCCGAGGATCAGGTGAAAAGGCTGTGGGGCGATACTCCCAAAAAACGCTAGATTTGGTTACTGACACAGTATTGGACAAAATATCCTTTTTCTAATTAACAATACCTGCTTAAATATGAATCTGAACGTTCTGAACTGCTGCTTCCACGCCGGTGTTGTATTGAGCAGGTTTAGATCGGATCAACTCTGCTGGTTGCAACCAAGTAGTGCACTCCGTTTTTAGCTCAACTGCTGCAACAGACGCTACTAAGTGCCCCTTGAGTTCGGATTGCAAGCGCTGGTGTGATGTCAGAATGTGTGTGCGTGCAGACAGGAATGAGTGAGCGCGAGACATCCGTCCTTCGCTGGCCACGCAGCCTCTGTCAAGGAGGCATTAACACTGATGAGAGCAAACTGGATGGAGGCGGCGTCCGTCCAGCCTGTGACATCATCATCATCATCATCATGACTGCAATTCTTTTGATCATCACCTTCATCTCTCAATCTGTCTCTTTACCCGGAGAAAGCAGATGAGTGGCCGGCGTTATGACTCACACACACCTTTTGACACAAATACACCGTTCCTCCTCCCCCAGACCGGCCTGCTTCGTGCTAGGTTAGCCTGTCGGCTGCAAATGAATAAAACGCTGAAACAGATCCCACATCGTTTTAAGATGTGTAGCGAAGCCTGCTTTTGTTTATGTTTGTGGCGGGCGTAAACCTCAGCTAGCGAGGGTGCCACCATGTCCACGAGGAAGGAGGTTATGCCTTCATGACGTCATAAACTTCTCTCTGAGTGCCTCATAAAAGTGGCGCAAACAAGTGAGGTGATTGGAGATTGATAAAGTATTTATGTATCTATGGAGACGCAGATTACTGTTAGAACATCATTAAAAAGTACATTTTGCAAAATGGGGGTTCTCCACTGACTTCTCACTGATTCTCACAAAAACCTTTTTGTGAGAATTCACTCAACCATTTGTGAGGTCACGTGACCAGAGACGCCTTAAGGGACTTTGTTTTGTGTGCAAAAAAGGGCCTTCCAAAGCGTTCCCACTGAACTGGACAGATGTGCCTTGCTAGGATTAGGCTTCACATCAACACTAATGCACGCCTAGTTGGACTGCAGCCCGTCCAGCCCGAGTCTGAGTATGAACACCTGTATGCCTCCCAGTCATGTGACAGCGACTGTAACACTCCACAGCAATTGGACATATTTTGTGCACATAATCATTACCCCTCGCTTTGTTGCCAGTCTAGCTAAAAAGGTTGAAATACGTATAATTACTCTTTGTCTTCCATATGCGGTGAAATCACAGTTAACATAATTGCTTTTTTTTACATGCAAACCAACAAGTGAGGCCAAGCAAGCTTTTCTTCCCGTCACTCACACACAGGAGTGACCTGAAGAGAGGCACTGGGAAAAAAAGGTATCTTAAAGGTTTTTAGCAACTTGGAGACAGAATAGAGGAGGAATTACGCTTATGATGTTTTTCTTTTTCATTGCAAATACCTGTTTTAAATCATTTTGTCTTCCAAAAAAGGGTCTTGAAAAAAGGCGATCTTTGCATTTATCTTGCTTTTATTTCTATTTTTGTATTTTTATCTTTTATTTTTGTATTATTTATTTTTAATAAAACATGTTTTAATTTTATTTGTTTTCATTGTCTGTTTTCATTTCGTTTTTTAATTTTTTTTTAAATATGTATTTATTTCCTTTTATTTCATGACAAGTGCCAAATACTTACAAACAATAAATAACTAAAATATGTGGAAAAACATTTGTATTTCTATTTTTTTTCAATTGAATTACTTGACAAGTGCCAAATAACTAAATACAAAAAATTCAATAATACATAAAATAAATTATATATATTTTTTATTTTTAATTTTTAAATTTTTCAATTGTAGATAATCAATCCCAAAATATAAATTACTGTTTACACCCGAACTCACACACAACCCCTTAAAAACTCCTTGGCGGAGGTAACTGTCCTGTCCATGCATGCTGTTTTCGGCTGCCCACCTGAAGCAGGTGACAGGAAAAGGCTTGCCTTGTGGTGTTTGAGACCCCGATCATGTGACTGGGCCGATGAGGAAGTGCTGACAGAAGATTGCTTTTCAAAACAACATCTACTGCTAATAAGACACAAATCTGGAAGGTGATATCTGCTCTTAGAAAGAGGAAGGAGGGATTAAGGAAATGGAATGAGGACATAAGAGGAATGTGTGCTATTTTTTAAGATCTTTTCATGCATGCAGGGTCTGTCCGTCTCCTTCCTCGAAGCTATCAGGCAGCCGTGATTGTCCCCTGTTGGTCCCAGGGCTCCCGATGTGGACGCCCACCCTACAGCCATGCCCCCAGATACACACAGTCTGATGAGGCTTACTCTGAGAAGCACACACACGCACACACACAGTGTAACACGGTGAAAGGAGCTCATTCTGGCATTTTCCCCAGCCACAAAGACGAATGTCCTCACGATAAAGGTGGCGTGTCACTGACAGCACCGCGCACATGCAAACACACATGCAGCCCCTGAACCAGCAGAGCAGGTGGATGCACTCAGCCGTTGCCGCACACACACGCACACACACACACACTGGCTGCCTATCAAAAGCACAGCAACACACACACACACACCTGCCTGCTTGGACTCTCTGGCACTACAACTCAGTGATATCAAAGACGCAGTTGTCAGAAAAAGACGCATTTGAATCTTTATTTAACCGTCATCTTTGACATCGCTTTTACTGGCCAAGGAGGCATCGCAATGCTGCAGTTTTCCTACAAAAAGCTACTTGCTGTGAACATAATGTACCCTAACAGAACCATTGTGGTAGAAACCATCGCAGTGAATGTGAAAGTAGGCTAAATATGTATGAAAATGTTGCAGACAGTGCCCTAAGGTTTGTATCCATTAATAGACAGAACATCATCTTTACTAAAGAAGGTGAAAAACACAATTCACCCCAAATTTTGGAACAGATTAATGACGAATACCTTAATTCATGTGTGGATGGATTTCTTTTCCAGTGTTGACACAATTTCCCTTTCACATACTTGGCTGGAATTGTGGCCCGGGGCCTATGAATAACCTCAAACATGTGCACCACAGTGGGACCAATTTTTTATATGTATTTCCCCCCTCCCAAACAATAAAAACAGCTCAAATGATTCTACTATTGACATAAAGACCCTAATCCTGCCCACCACTAACTAGCACGTCTAAGATTAAACCTCTCACCTCAGGAGTTAGCGATAACTAGCCATCCTCATGGCTGCCTGTTGGCCACACACCTGCCCCCCTGCACCACCTGAAGGCAGAGGTGGGCCCCGGAGAACACAAACACACACACACACACACACACACAAGCCTGCATCACAAAATAAGCGCAATATATTGACAATCTGGAATCCACACATAAAAACAGTAAATGAGGAATATTAGAAATATGCACTCAGTCATTTGCAGCCAATTCCTGTCCTCTTTCGAGATAAGAAAGCCGGCCCGTCAGACCGTTCCCCATTTTTACCTCCCTCATCACCAACCCCTCGCTTCATTCATATTGAAACCAGCCGCATTGTTTAATCACATTTCGGAATATCTTTAAAATGTAATTTCCAATGATATTGGATTAATATTCACATGGAAAATGAGGTGCCTAATATGAAATTCTATTTTTGTGACGAGGGAGTTGGATAATAAGCGGCGCACAAACAATTTTAATTGGAATGATTAAGCTCCCGCGTGATAACATGCAGCAATACTGTAATACAGTTGTGATATCAGTCTTGCGCTTTGGCGTGTACAGGTCTGCTTGGCGCCAGAGGTGGAGCATTCATTCAAAAATTGATAAAAATATTTTTTTATTCCTTGCCACCTCCACCTGACGAGTCCACCACCGCACCCTAGGGAAATAAATCCACACGGAAGGTGAGGTGGTGACTTGAAGAGGGCAGGCATTCACTCATACTCCTTTTTCATTCTGCTGTCCTTTACTGTGAAAAGTTAAGAGGAAGTCTGACTCCTCCCCTCCCACACTGTCACACTGCACATCCATTATGAGTGTCTACCAGGTAGAGTGGTCGATAAATGGTTCGATCCTCGGCCCCCCAACTGGGCAAGATACTGATAGCCCAAATGGGTCCTGATGCTGCGGGAACATGTGGTAAGAGTTTGCGGTACCTTGACGATAGAGAGCACCATTTACCAGACTGATTATTCCCACAGCAACAAAAGCAAAACACGGCATTATCAATGTACCGCTAACCCTAGAAAGGGTTAGCCACACCCAGTCCTTGTTTGTTTTGTTTTTGTTTTCATTCAGACGAGACACACTTGTAAATATTTCTGTCTTGCAGCTTTGCCACTGTGCTCTTTTTCTGCAGCCTCCCTCTGGTGTATTTGAGATGGTGGACGCCTCAGGCCTTCTCTGCACACCTCGCACTCCTCCTCCACGCCACCCCCTTGCCTCCTTAGTGCTAATGAGTTAGTGGTGCTAACAGCACACGGCTAGCTAGCCCTCTGATGAAATGCAAATGGGCAGTAATGAGCACAAGACCAAACCACTCCAGGGGAGGGGGATGCGGTCACAGCCAGGCTTAGTCCTCCCTCCCTGATGGACAGGGCTCGGTCTCTGGGTAGGCATGTGACTGACAGGACCCTGGCTCCTGGGCGTGCCCAGCGGGGTTTCGGAGGGGCCCTTCATAAGCGACTGCAGGAAGAGGCACAGAGACGGCGGCTTGTGGTCTCGCTGGCCTTTCTACACCGGTCCATTAATTACACCGAACCCTTGGAGAAAATTAGCCGGCAAATCCAATAACACAAGGAGGAAGAGGGTTTGGAGTGTCGGCTTATGTGTTAGGAATCGTATCCATACACGCTTGTGTTATTCACCGCCTGATGTTATGGGATGCAAACTTGTGGTCGTGACAGAACCAAAAACAGGAAATATATACCTCGGAACCTCTAAGTTCTGCTGGTTAACCTGATTTGTGTAGATATGAAACAAAATTCCCATCAAAAGTAACAGTCTTACATTAATAATAGTTATAGATAGATAGATAGATAGATAGATAGACTGTTTATGGCGGTGCATTAGGGACCTGGGTTTTCAGTGAGAACGTAATCGGCCAAAATGTTGGATTGGTTAACAAAACAGCCCTGTTGCTAAAAGTGTTTAAGTGACATACGCCAGCACTCCTGATTCTGAAGGCCCAGGGCAGATTACATTAATATGGCAACACAGAGAAGCTGAAATATGATTGGAAGACAAAATCTACCATAGACATAAATGTACTGGAATGAAGGTAAAACTGTAAGGATTTAATTAATGCAATTTCATGCAACACATGCAAGAATTGAAGTTGGGCAGTCAAGGCCAGCAAGGCTTTCTCTGCTGGCCTTTCATATAAAGAATAGTTTTATTGTTGTTTTATTTAAGAGATGTGTATTATCGTCAATTAATTAAATATAAATATAATAATAACAATTAATAATATCAATACAGTATAGAATAAATACATGCAATCAATACTAGTAGTTAAATAATATCAGAGAATTAGTCGTTCCCATAGATTTAATAGTAATAATAATAAAACATTAGTACTGGTATATTTGGGATACATGTTGCCAAAAAAATCCCGATGTACACACAGAATTAATCTGAGAGCAGCTAAAATGTGACGTCCGACAAGACAGTACCCCAGTCAAACTTCCAGAGCCCGTTGATGATTGCGGTTCCGCTGTAAGCGGGTGTACAGTACGTACACAGCAGGAAAAGGAGGGTTTGGATCAGTGTACAGAACGGATGTGTTTCACTCACGGTGCGGCGTTCAGTGACAGATATGCTAATGCTCAAAGCAGGCAGGAAAAAACAGCAACAAACCCACCATCTTTGCACATGCAAGCGTCGTGTAGGTACCGTATGCCAACAAGAAGAGTTTGGCGTGGCCCACTTCTTCTCCTCTCTTCCTTCTTTCTCCGCGGTGCTGTCAGCCTCCCTGGGGTGGCATCAGCGCCGCAGCAATAGGTAGGCCGAGGCTATCAAAGTACATGTTTTAACTTTTTAAGACTTTGCAGGTTGTCTTTGTTCTCCTTTTCTCTCTGTTGTGCAGCGGGCTCTCTTGGGCGCTGGGTTGGGGAGTCTCTGTGGGTGCAGGCGAGAGGCTCTGGGCTATTAAAAAAAAAAAAATGCAGGTTATCTACTGGGAGAAGTGGGGGAGCTTTTTAAATTGAAGCAAAAGATGAGGTTTTCAAGCAGGTGTGTGTCTGTGTGTGTGTGTGTGTGCGCTGTATAAACAGTACATTGTTATATAGGGGTTTAGGCTAGGAGGGTGCACACGCTTTGAGCAACACCTTTGCAGAGAAATGCAGCAAACGCACACTTGCGTGCATCCGGCAAACAAACATGGACACTAGCCTCAACACCCCCTCCCTCCCGCCGTCACGCACACACATTAACAGCATCCAACATTACTGCTCCCACCAACAACAACCCACAGGCTTAAAGCCTTTGGGATGATTTGATTAGCAATGATATCTGAAAACGGCCTCGTCCTCCTAACAAGATTAAGCTGAGGCCCTGTCTGTTTTCCGCGCTGGATATTCGCTAGGTGATTAAAACTGGCTCTCCGTGCCGGAACAGGAGCCTCAGCCGGCTAGTGGGACGGTTGCCAGGTAACAAGACATGACTGCTGTTTTGATGCGACTACATACGCACAATAAGCTGCTGGGAGATAAAAGTACAAAAGCCACCTCTGTCCTTGGCCAAGCAAATCAGAGAGTGACAGCACTCCTAACGCACTCGTCATGGAGGAGCTGGAGCGAAAAAAAGCCGGGATGACTCACACCAGGAAGCTGGACACGAGTAATCCTGCTAACTTTACGGTGACATGTTTGTGCAAGTGATGATAATGATGCTAATACTGTGTTGGCCGTGGCTTCCTTTTCAAGGCTAATTCCGTGATTTCCCTGCCACCAAAAAACCCAGCAAATGCAAACAATTCCCTTCATTGCCAATATGCACATAAAGCCAAGTAGTAGACGCCATATTAACTCAAATGTGCTCAATCATTGCCAAGGACATCTCATCGTAGGGACTTCCACACACTAATGACAACACAGAGGTGTGGAATTTTTGCACTATTTCTAGGCCACTTTTGCTGTTGTTTCCAGCATTTGGTGAAAGAAATGTACTTATCTCACACACATCACCTCTGAAAAGAGACCAGGGTTCAATAAAATTCCTGGAAATGCTTTAAAGAGCATGCCCGGCCAGTGGTGGGCGATGTTTCATGGTACACTCCAGAACCAGAAATCCAGGCAAGATGAAATATCAGCAATAAATACTTATTTCATTTTCTATATTCACATAACTGTCATTATGTGGTAACGCAAATACGCTCAAATAAATAAAAACTTCATCTCGATTCGTAAACACGAGACTCCTTTGAGAATGACTTTTAGCGGAAGAATACGTAATTCTACGTGCGGCTCTGCCATCACTGGATACTAGTGATGTGCCACACCTCTCACTTCCTGTGCAATCTGATACTGTATAAAATCAGGCATGTATCGGCGATACCAAAAACACAAGTCTGACAAATTTTAAGGTGGTATATTTCAAATAATAGCACAGCCCATAGCATACAAAATGCAAGACAGTCCGCAGTGCAGCCTGGGGGGCCGTTTGTGGCCCGGGAATCTTTTATTTTTGGCCGGTGGCATGTTGCAAAAGTAGAATTAAAGACTAAAAAACAGAAAAAATGGTAAAATTACACAAAATGGCACAACAAACAAGAAAAAGTCTGATATTTTGATCATTAATGGCACAAAGCTTTGGCATAAAATATATGGAAATAGTTTTTTTTAAGGCTTTTTATAAATAAAAAAAATATACACCAAAATATCAAAGCAGCCCACTGCATCTTTTGATTGTTCTACTCTACTGTATATACAGTCCTCGGTGGAAAAAGAAAAGACACCCCTGCATTTGAGTCATGACTTGATTTATTTGAAACTAATCTTAAACTGCGCATGCTCGCAAATCTTCCGCACCATTTGTCAGCATGCGTAGGTTGTCGGCTGAATTATAACGCGTAACGCAAGGCATTACGCCCATGCATTATGTGCCGTCCCTTAATAACTGCGCCGTGATAATAAAAATGCATTTATAATTCATGAGGTCAGTAAGCTGCGACAGAGCGCTGAGGTTAATCAGAAACAAAAAGGTCACAGTGCATCAAAAGTTCACCTTTTTTTTATATATTGATTGTAATTTTGCAACATGCATGTTTTCTAGTGGCTTTACACATGGTAGATAACATGCAAATGGTTGGCGCTCCCTGGAAAGTGTATGGGATGCATCAGTTAGGGTCCATCCAGCTTCTACGGATTGTCAGCAACGGTAACGCATGTTGTGATGGGAACCATTTCATTATTCCTCCTTCATCCAATCTGAAGGAATGGAATGTAGCTCTCCATATCAGAGCTGACTGGGAGGATGCCAGAATTCTGCCGTACATCGACGCAGGCAAAGGAATATTCCAAATATATTCATGGAATGTTCCGCAAAGAATCATGCAATATTATTACCTCCGCGTGGTGATAAGATAAGGTGTTTCTCATATTTCAATGTGTTTTCATTCATTTCATCCTATTTTGGCGACGGGTTGGGGGCTGCGGGAATAAAAAAAAAAAGAACAGTTTGGCCCGGGGCAAGATTAATAAGCATTTAAAACGGTTTCAGTGCTAAGCGGCGGATCACAGCGTGTGTCTCACAGTATTGTTCACTACTGAGTGGCCATGAATGACATAAACAGAACGCACAGGCAGCTAAAGCGTTTGGGTTTGTAGGTAAGCGTGCATCCTCAGCGTGGAATTCAAAGCGGCAGGTGCGACTCAACCAACAAATGCCTGACTACTGCTTTTGTGTGGTTATTCACAAACATGTAACATAAACATGTTGTTGGGGAATGTTCTCCAATTTAAGAGGAGCAAGTCAAATGCAATAAACATATTTGGATGATCGAATGAATGGAGGATATCCAAGCTCAACAGGAGGTGATCAGACATTTGCAACAACATTTCCTAGAAAAAGACCAAGTATCGTATTTATCTCGTAATTTATCTCTTAATGAGCAACTTGTATTAAGGACGACAACAACAAAACACAAACAAACAGCAAAGGAGTCAGCGCCTCACCAGCCATGAATGCCACCATGCACTACCGTGCACTACCGTGCTAGCGCCATGTCTCGTTTTGAAAGTATATCTGGATCACAATGACCGGGAATGCTATTGTTTGGGACGATGATTGCACTTCCGCCTGCCCAACAGCAGCATTATGGTATACATGGTGCTATCATAGTAATTACACAATCCATTTGTCATTTTATGTTACTATTTTTTAGCGGCATCTGTTTGAGGTGTGGCATTTATTTATCTAGGTAAGGCATCAAATAGTATCCAACATTTCTGTGATGGTTTTCCTGCAACCATGTCCGCCTTTATAGAAATTTTCATACCACTTTTATATAGAAACCCACTCACACACGACGTGTTGCTCGGGCTTAATGGCTGCTGGCGCAATAATTGCAAGCCATCCCCAAATTGTGTTTTTATTTTTGCTCCCCACTTCTGGAAATATAATCAGTTTGCCCAATTTTATTGCATTTCCTAATGATGCTTGCCCAGAGCGATTGTCCTGTGTGTTCCTTAGCAAACAGTGCGTGTCAGCTCACCGAGATTAATCTTGATTACTTTAGCCCTGATGAAGTAGGCTACAATAATGCTTTAATTGGGGAATATTGCCATAAAGGGGAGGGAAAAAAGAAAACAGTGATAGATAGCCCCGGTGATGGATGTTTGTCTCTGCACTGCACTAATTGTGACACCGTTTGAAGTGATTAACTTTGGATGGATCAGCAACTGGTGGAACACTGAATGATTATATTACCACTCTGCCATTACTATTGTTATTATTTTTATTATTATTATTATTGTCACAACAAAGCAGACAACAACCTGGGGGAAAATGTGTGCCTGCACAAATACTTTTAACTACGGAACAGCTACAGGGGAACCTCGGTTTTTGTTTGCCCATCTTTGTACCGTCTGGGTTAAAGTGCAACCAAGTCTCTTTTAAAAATGGACTGCGGTTCTTTTAGGTCATTGAGTAGCAGTACGTCATACACACTTGCTGGTCATTTAAGGAGAGGAAGCTCAATGTTTCCGGCCTACATCATAAATGTGTTTATTATTAAATTCTTGCCAATGATCTTTGACAGAAGAAAGCCCGCCTAAGAAAACGCCAGTCATTATTAACAAAGACAAAGTCTCTGGGGATCTGGAAAGTCTGCGGGTCAGTTAAGAATAACGGAATTAAAAACTTGGAAAATGCTACAGGTTGATGTTTATACTTCAACATCACTGGTTTGCTCATTTCACTGTCAATCAAAAAGTGATTCCGCCTCAGACACACCATCCAATCATCATGCAGAAGCAAAGCGTCCGGCCCAGTCCACTGCCATAGACGCCCCAGAGACGCTAAGCGTCTGCCGGGTGGGACAAAGCCCAACATTTATCCAATGATTGCCCAGTTTAGGTGCATTTGCTCAGCGTCCGACTGTGTTAGGCTTTATTAAAAGGCCGCGACTCTACTGGGATGAATGAGAAGGAAGTGGCGTCTATTACCTGTGATAAGGAGCTGATTCCGAACAAAAGATACCACATATTTAGTCTATGAAATGAAATGAAACAGCACTACATATGCCACCACATTTTTGGGACAAGCAATCACCACCAATCATACAGTATCCCACTGCGGCCTAAATGCTCCTCTTCCACACTTTATGACATCCCTTATCCAGCATGTGATGCACAACCATCACATAAAGACAACTAAAAAGTCCTAAACGTGACACTTTTAGGAGAGAAATCTGCAAACCATCTTTCATACTTCATTTCATGAACTTGTATTGTGTTGAGGTCTCCCCTGCCCCCCACCTCCCTGAAAAAAATATAATGCGTCTGAGTCCTGTCACGTTGCTACTTACGGTACCCAGTGTACACCCCCTGGGGGCAACGCCCAAATGTGTCCATGCAGCTCTCCTGCTATGCTGCCCCTTCTTCACTTGCGTAGTATTCCACTTGACGTGAGCAAACACACATTTACACACATGCAGTGTTACGCATTACGTGCACACAACTGCACCAGGCCCGAGCCAATCTGCTTGCTTGGGACAGTTGTCTTGCAAGGTGTCGTACGCTGACTGGACATATGCTGACCCCCTCTGATTTTTTTGGTGGATTTTTTTGTGCTGACTTCCTTGTTGGTGCCTCTTTGTGTCAGGGTATTGTGCTGAGTGGGGCTGAAGGGCTGCAAAGGCAGTCCTGCAATTGGGTTTTTCTTACTTTAAGGTAAATATGTTGCAAGCTTTGTTAAAAAGTGTTGGGTACAGGCAATTAATTCAAACAGAATTATTGCAAAGTGTATTTCAGAGTATTTTTTACTAGCAAACCACAAGTGAACATAATAATCATACGTAAAAAAATTACGAAATCAAAAGATCGAAATAATTATTAGTATTAATATTTTCAGACCTGATCTGTGATCGGTGTTTGGAACCCAACCCACCAGTTCACCAACGGTGGGTGTTACATACCTGGGCTCTCAGTTGGGAACCAATGCACCTTTTAATACCAACACTTAAGTGTCACAAGTATACCAAACATCAACAATACAAAAAACACAATACTATAGTACCTTGGTTAACATCCACCCCAGTGAGCACATTTTTCGGTTAACAATCAAAATGTTGCTTATATTTTGCCTTGGCTTGCCTTCGCCCACTTGTTTAGAGTCCAAAATATCGTCTGGTGATTGGCGTATTGAGACGAGGTTGCATGAATTATATGGTTTGGTCATTTCGGAAGTATGGAATTTTGACGGGAGTGGTCATCGGCTGCGGTGCATACCACTCTGGTTCCCACGTAACGGTCTATCAAGCCAGATAACACACTGTGTTTCTGCTTGTCTCATTTTACATCCAGGACACTCCCTTCTGGTTCTAACAAAGATACATAAGAATTCAAACTTAGGTTGGCATGTTTGCAGTATCCTGAGTCAAACATGGCACACGTCACCACCGTGTTGGCACACTGCCACCATCAGTTGTTTATTGGTTTTAGTAATGAAACCTGGTTAGAAGTGAAGTTGAATTTTTAGTTGTACATTCATTTGTAATTCATTTTGAATTATTTTCTGCATGTTAAACTATAATTAATGTCTATAAAATGTATTTTGCGTAGGGATGTCCCACTTTTTTGCTGATATCTGATTGACTGACGACTGCCATGACGGGAGCCCATAGGCGTACATACAGCAGTTTTTTAAATCATTTTTTATTAGCGGGAAAAACTCAATACTGATATCTATCAATGTTACATGTTTATGCCAGTATTATCCCTAGTTTTGTGTTAACATTTTAGGGTTTCTGGAACACATTAGATTTACATTATTTCCTATGGGACAATTTGTTTTGGTTACAGTACGTTTTGGACTCGGACTTCCTGGAAAAAATTAATGACGTTAACCAAGACGCTGCTGTATAACATTGTATGGCATTGCAGAATTGGGGTTGAATATCATTCATTTAACCCTTTCTTTGAATACATAGTCTCTGAACAACTCCAAACTTATACACTACAAAATCATCTGGAGCAGTATAGAATCAATATTTGTCTAATAACAGGACAAATATAAAGAGTAGAATAAAATACATGACACCCACGCAACGGTCTCTTTTCTTCCTGTTGGAATAGGATCAATTAAGCCACCCCTGATTCTGAAGGCCCGGGCCAGATTGGATTTCCATGGCAACACATAGAAAATGACATCTGATTGGACAAAAACATCTAACATACTCATACACATACTGTGGAAGCAGTTTAGCCAAGAAACATTCTATGAAATCAACACATTTCATTTTTAAATGTAGGTCAGTACTTTGAATAGTCTTTAGGCCAGCAGAGAAGGCTTTGCTGGCCCTGACGGCATACCACTGCATTTAAGAAGGGTTACCTGGGATTGGAATCCAGAATCCATGATTGGATTCCAGACATAGAGAGATGCTTTATGAATCTCCAGAAGAAATTGACACTGACACGCAGACAGAAGCACACCGCTTGTTTTGGTCAGCCAGTGTGAGGAGCCACTGTTCGTGTGTGCACATCAAATCCTGGCACAGTATCACTGTGCATGACAAACAGACCTCTTTTTTTCCCCTTGTTTTTGTCGGGCAAGCCTGACAAGATGCAGAAGGATCAGTCATGCTGCTCTGAAAAGATAACGTCATACGAATCAGTTACGACATATTGAAGGGAGGGGGTTGGGGGTACATGCACAGACACACACAAGACCACACTTAAAACAGGAGTTGTTTGATGATATTAATGCATGAGGACTAGCGCAAAAAAAATCAATACAATTTTTTATGACATCTCCATCTCTCTTGGCCAGCGTGTGTGTAATGCTATTCAAATGGGAGCAATGGTGATAAGGTTGGGCCAAGGCTTCAATAAAAAGGGGGGAATAGAAGACATTGGGCCTTGCTTCAGGCTTTCCGTGGTGTCATAATCTGTTTTATTTCCTCTTTTTTGCGGATGTAATCAGAGGAACAAATACAGTTGACAGGGAGACGCGTTATCTCCATCTCTCAAATCATATAGCTCGACATTTTGTATGCAAGGCGGGAGATTACAAAGCACTGTGTCATCTTGGATCCATGCTGCACAGATATGTTTTATTATTGTTGCGGCCATACAAATTGCATGCATGCTTTCAGCCTGCCAGGGTTGTGCACCTGCATTGGGGACGTGTGAAGCTGTAGGTTGATGCAATCCTCCAGTGCTGCACGGTGGGCTTACACGTAACCGTGGAGCATTAGCAGGAAGGGTAAAGCCCTTCCAAGCAGAGGGGAAGTTAACACTGAACATAATGATGAGATGCGAGTCCATTATGGCGTTTTGAGTTGATTTGTGTGATTTAGCCACGCGTGCCTGGGACGGCCTCCAAGGTTGCTGTCATGGGGAATTTAACGTCCTTGGCTTTAGCGTCTTTCTGGGAGCCTGTCACATCGGCTCAGCGCTGACTGGCGTACACCAGCCTCAGACCCCTGGCTTTGTGAATATTAATAGAATATTGATTCCACCAAAACGCGACCATATCGAAGGGCTTTCTTTTTTTTTTGCTCTCTTTCTTGTAGGAACCATTTTTGCTTCCAAAATCTTGGGTTGGAGAGACTTCCTGGAATGGACAAGGACATGGTCTATATGGATGATCTTTGTATGAAACTAAAGGGGAGACTTTGGAGGTTACGAAGATGTGGAAATATTCCTACTGTATCTATGCTACTGGATAAGAGTAAATGAAGCGTCAGTATCAGAGGCGGCTGCCAAGGCAGGGAAGCTCATATTGTTCCAGCCTACATCATAAATGTTTTATTTATTTATATGTAAATTGTTCCCTACGATCCTAGTCGTTTTTTACAAAAACAAACAAGTCATACTTCAATATCACTGATTCACTCATTTCGCTGTCAATCAGAAAGGGATTCTGCCTCAGATACACCATCCAATCCTCATGCAGCCAAACATCCGGCCCAGCTCATTGCCCCATAGACCCTCTAGAGACGCTAAGCGTCCAATGGGCGGGACAAAGCCCAGCAGTTATCCAATGACCGTCCGGTTTTGAACGCTCTGAGAAACTCAGAGTAACCGAAAGTAAATCAAACGGAATAATGATGTTTATTATTATTAATATTTATATTTCAGTTCTCTCGTCCCCGTCGCGGAACACTGGACCAGCTCTACACCCTTGCAAGGGTACTGAAGGGTATGTGGGAGTTTGCCCAACCGGTCTACATGTGCTTTGTAGACCTGGAAAAGGCTTTCGACCGTGCCCCTCGTGGTGTCCTGTGGGGGGTGCTCCGGGAGTACGGGATTTGTGGCCCGCTACTACGTGCCATTCGGTCCTTGTACAATCGAAGCAGGAGCCCGGTTCGCATTGCTAGCAGTAAGTCGAGCTTGTTTCCGGTGAACGTTGGCCTCCGCCAAGGCTGCCCTTTGTCACCGATTCTGTTCATAATCTTCATGGACAGAATTTCTAGGCGCAGTCAAGGTGTTGAGGGAGTCCAGCTTGGTGACCTTAGGATCTCGTCTCTGCTATTTGCAGACGATGTGGTCCTTATGGCCTCATCAGGCTGTGACCTTCAGCGTTTACTGGAGCGGTTTGCAGCTGAGTGTGAAGCTTCTGGGATGAGACTCAGCACCTCCAAATCCGAGGCCATGGTTCTCAGTCGGAAACGGGTGGACTGTACCCTCCGGGTTGGGAGTGAGGTCTTGCCTCAGGTGGAGGAGTTCAAGTATCTCGGGTTCTTGTTCACGAGTGAGGGAAGGTTGGAGCGTGAGATCGACAGACGGATCGGTGCAGCATCTGCAGTAATGCGGTCGCTGTACCGGACCGTCGTGGTGAAGAGAGAGCTGAGCCGGAAGGCAAAGCTCTCTGTTTACCGATCGATCTACGTTCCCACCCTCACCTATGGTCATGAGTTATGGGTCATGACCGAAAGAATGAGATCGCGGATACAAGCGGCGGAAATGAGTTTCCTTCGTAGGGTGGCTGGACTCACCCTAAGAGATAGGGTGAGGAGCTCGGCCATCCGGGAGGAGCTCAGAGTAGAGCCGCTGCTCCTTCACATCGAGAGGAGCCAGTTGAGGTGGCTCGGGCATCTAGTCCGGATGCCTCCCGGGCGCCTCCCTGGTGAGGTGTTTCGGGCATGCCCAGTCGGGAGAAGGCCCCCGGGAAGACCTAAGACACGCTGGAGGGACTATGTCTCACAGCTGGCCTGGGAACGCCTTGGTCTTCCCTACTGAAGCTGTTGCCCCCGCGACCCGGACCCGGATAAGAGGAGGAAAATGGATGGATGGATATTTCAGTTCTCCCTTTCCACATTGCGCTTTGAATTTCGCAGCTTCACTATCAAAATATTTCAGAATTTAGGAAGTTATTATTAAATCATTTAAGCATAAACATTGGCCATGTAACCTCAAATATAAATCATTCAGAAGACACAGTCAAATACATGTTACGTAGTATCCTATACTGGTCACTGGGTGTGGCTAATGTTGCATTGAGCCGATACTCAGGAAGTGATCAAATGCTTCCCAAAATATAATACATTGTGGCATATTATCTGTCTTTTATGTGTACAATTGGGTAATACAACTACGAAAATATTCCATTAACGAGTAAGGAATCCTACTTTGCTGCAATTCACTTATCACAGTGGGCTCTGGAGCCAACTGGCATCATTGATATGCCACTCACAACAAAACGACACACCACACCAGCAAGCTGGAAAGGTGAGGAAAACGAGCAGCAGGAAACAAAAGGTGAAGCACTGAATTGCAATCTTCACGCAAAAACTGATACCTGTTGGTTTTAGTTTGGCAGATTTTCATGTACATTTTGTTGTGCAAAGATTTGTAAATAGTATTTGAGTAATAAATCAATTTAAGTCGGAGGAGTCGGAGTCTTTAGTGAGCTCAGCCAAACTCTTCGTCAGTAGTACAACTGTTAATTTTTGGCAAACTTTGTCTCAATTTGGGGCGTTATTGATTGAAGAGAAGCAAAACTTTCCTGCAATGTAAAAGCGGAAGCTCATGATGCGTCCTAACATGTTTCATTACAAGGGGCATTGATTTGGACGTAAACATAATTATCAAAGAGAGTCAGACTAAACGGGTCTGACGAAATCGCGTTCATTATCAGCCAAAACACTTGGGAGTGTGTTACTCTAATTAATTTTCTATAATGAACCCAGTGTTTTTTTGCAAAGCTCCGAAATGCCTCAGTGACACGTTTGTTTACTGTGAGAGCTCATTTAGGGCTCCGACGGGAGTTGTGCTTTGCAAAGCTTTTTGTTGTTATGTATCAACGCTCCGCTCGTGTTTCATCAGCTTCTTGCAAATGAATGATAGCATTTGTTGTTTTTTTGCCGTCCACAGCATGTAACAGGCGAGCAAACATCAACAAGTCACTGGAAAGGTGTTTGGGTTCCACCTTTATTACGTTGCCAGACTCTTCCCGGTGACTTTTTGGTCAAGGGCCTCGACACCTGACTGGCGCCCTCCTCTCTGCATGCACGCCGGCATCAGAAACTATTTTCAATAATTGATTCCGCACTCTAATTGAACAGCACGACTGAACGACATAGCTCATTACTTTGCTCATTAGTTAATTATCGGAGAAGTAGGACAAGTCAATAAAAGTGAAGGCAGTAAATTCCGATACTAATTAGCCGCGCTTCCTTCGAGACATATTTAAAGGCAGATTAGTTACCTGAATGTCCCGTGTCGGGATGTGGGAGGGGGGCAGGCGGGGAGGGTGGTGTGATGCTGACGGGAGATTGGGCTAAGGTTAGCTGCTTGGTATCATTAAAGAGGGGGAAATCATAGTTAACAGTCAAGTGATGGAGCTCCCCAAAAGGCACCTTCTCACCCACATGAGGGTTTTGTGTGCACAGTGACGGGACGCAAAGGATTTAACCTAAATTGGGACATTTGCGGCTTCTGTATCGTCACGTTTTTACAATAATAGTTATGTGCAACTAAGACACATTTTATTGAAATATTTGTATTGATAAAAAAAAAGTTAAAACAATAATAATGAATAATGATGCTATTATTTTTATCTTATTTATGGTATTGTTAGTTAAATGTAAACATCTTATATTAATTATAACAAATGGCCATATTTTAGAAGCAGAATATTTATGTGCAATTAAAACACATTTTATAGATTAAAAAATACATACAGATATGTTATAGTATGGCATGTTATAAATTGTATTTAATTATTATTGTTTGATTATTATTTAGTAGTATTGTTTAGTAGCAAATAGTAAAATTACTATTTTGCATGGAATTTTGAAAAGCACACATGTTTGCATGTCCAGCAATCATTAAATCTGTGAAATATACTTGTCAAATATCTGTCAAATAATTGTGTTTTGTGGTGCTTTTTTGAATAGAAAAAATTGGAAAACATTCATTCATTCATTTTCTGTATCGCTTATCCTCATTAGGGTCGCGGGTGATGCTCAATTAGAAAGCCAAAATCTTAGAAACACCTCTCGTAAATATTGAAGCGGCTTGTCAGTTACAGCGCGCGGCGCGGCGTGTGTGACATATTGCGCCAAATGGATTCATTAGCAGAAGTGATTAAATCAACGTATTCCCTTTCCTTATTAGCTTCTCTGCCTCTATTTGTATTCCTGGGTAACGCCGGCCGTAATAAGCGTTTGACACGCGGGGGCCTCGCGTGAATAGTCGTGACCGGGTTCATGCACTCCACTTCCAAGGTGAAGAAAGGGGACGGAGGTGGGCGGGCGGGGGGTGGTGACAGTGTTGCCCGGTCACCCAATCACCAAGCAGGGAAGCGGGGAAGCATCTTTTTCATATGCAAATGAAACAATGTGATAATAAACACCTGACATGGGGCACGGCGGAATCAAAACACTTTTTTTACACGTCGTGGGTAAAATGTTTCTTTTTTTTCCTTCTCAGCCACTTCCTCGCGGACTAACCAAACCCCCCCGCGGTCTATCGCTCAGCTGTTTTCACGCTCATACATTATCACTTTTTCCCGTCAATTGGCTTGAACCCACGGAACTTTGCGAGGGGGACCCTTGGGGACGGGGAAATGACAGAAGGCGGCCTTTATTTACCTCGCCGGCCCCCACCGTGTCGTCTGCTTAATCATGTGGCTAATGGACAACACTGTCTTGCACGCGGACAATAGGAAGCTCATTCATATTTCACACAATGGACTGTTTAAGTCATTGCACGCGTCTGAGGAGGAGGATATTGTGTTTCATTGTGAAGGGCTCCACGGGGACCTCCTCCTCGCCCACCCCGGCCACCCTACGGGGACCACCCCCTCCTCCCAACTAGCATATGCTTTGCACTTCTGGTGTTAAGCAGTCAGGGCCCCGGTCCTGGCCCCGGCCGGGTGCAGCTGGCTGCATGCGAGGGCCCACGCCTGCTATCAAAGCTTTAGTTCCCATGATTAATTCAAGTGCTTAATTCTGCTTTATCATGGCTTAAAAAAATTACCAAGACAAATATGTACTGAATAAAGTAGGTGTGTTTAATAATGTAACAGGGCGTATAATAGGGCCTCTTTTCTTTTTGCACTAATCTCCTCACCAGCGCTACTTGGTGTCAGATGCAGGCCGCCATGTGCTCGCCTGTTCTTTAATAGCGCTAAAAGGGGATTATCCACACGCACACATTATTATGGACTGTTTGCGTTGCCGCTCAACCGCTTCTTTGTGGAGTGTTCTGGTGGTCCGGTAGCATAGCAGGCTTCGCCGTGACGCTCCACTGTCTCCTTGTGCATCCCTAACTGGTCTACCTTTCCTTCAAAGATTAACCAGGGTCATTAAGGACATCGGGAAGGTTCATTTTGTCGTTAAGAGCGGCAAATTAATCACGGAGGGGGTTGGGGGAGGGGAGAGGCCGTTTAATGACACACTTCCCTGGACTGATTACTTGTGTTCTTGCTAATTACACGGCTTAACTACAGTACACCTATGAAGGTCCTTTTGGTGTTTTACTTTGAAAGACACACGTTGGCTCTACTCGAGCAAATGACGCTGCAATATTTGTGCTTTGAAATGTCCGTTCTTTGGCTGAACGTGTCATCTCGTTACGTCAGTCGGGATGAAGTCCTCCACTCTGCTGTGACTTGTGTTCCTTTTTGACTTCGGCCTTGTGGGGGTTCTAACTGCGCCAACACTGGTCAGATTTTCAAAATAAATTAGCAATTGTTTTAAAACGTAATGTCAAACTATATATTTGATAAGTCCTGAACAAACTCAATTTTAACAATCAGAACTGCTCAAAAGAATCCACTAGACCTGCAATCGTTACAGCCAGTTTTTCATGGTAAATCCCAAAAGGTCAGACAAAAAAGGAAGCAATTTCTCCCTTTGGAAATAATCTACATCCAATTATTCTGTTCCAGACATCCAACAATACTACTATGTTTTAATTTGTATTATTTCATCCATCCATCAACCCTCTGTGCCACTTATCCTCACTAGCATTGTGGGTATGCTGGAGCCTACCCCAGATGACTTTGGGCGAGAGACGGGGTACGCACTGGAATGGACGGCATAGTCCCATTAAGTGAAAAACATTTGTGATTTGTATATGAAGTACAAGCCCCGTCCTTCTCCAAAAAAAGTTCTGTTACTTTGTTGTAAAAGTCCGATCCCGTTCTGTTGAGCTTGGATACTCCATTTTGGCAGTCAAATTCATTCAAGCATTCAGCAGCGCATAAAAACATATTTCATGCATTCAATGTTGTGTTTTTCTCTCTATGAAAGGACAGCAGCATAAAGCACCCCACCCCTCCAAGTGCAGAGCTTTTGCATTTGACATTTCTCCCTATCTTACCGTCCCGTTAGCAGGAATGCATACAGCATATGCCATGCTGTTTCTGTAAACATGACATCGGCACACTCAGGCAGAAGGATCGGCTGCTGCGCGCTCCAAGTGAGAGGAAAGATTCACCTGGGCCTCATCTCCATTTGATCAGGAAATGTGCAAATCCATGACGTCCACCAAGCGCAGCAGCACGGAGGTAATGCATTTGTTTATCTGTTTGTGTTCAAAATAACTTGAAAAGTTCTGAATGGATTTGGATGATATTTTCAGGAATTGTCGGAAATGGGAAAAACGAACGGAATTTTGCACCATCTAGATCACCGTCCGTCAGGAATTTTTTAAAAGTTTCTGTAACATTGCAGGATTGGACTATTTTCAGCATTTGCGCTTAAAACTCCAAAAAAGCATGTTAAGAACACTACACTACAGGTTCCCAAATGGTTCCACAAAAGACTGATCTAAAAATGTTGGATTATTATTTTGGTGAGAATCAATAAGGGGGGAACTATGGTGCTTGGTGTGGGTTTGTCCACCATTATTACTAGTTAGAACCCCGGACAGACAGCGGGGCTCCAGCCCGATTAATAATGGAGGAATCGTGGGGCAGGTAAGGGTCAAACCGGACACTTCCTAGCATGCGGCGAAGATCCATTCATTTGAATGGAAATGGCAGCAGAGAGCGTGGGGTCAACAGCTCCAGGCCAAGTTGGACCTGGGTGTGACTCCTGACACTCCGCGCTGCAGCGGGGCCACATAATGGCTTTAGGAGCCTGATGGTTATCTCCTCAACTTTGACTTGTTTTCATTCTTCTCCCCCCCCCCCCCCCCCCCCCCGCCCGCGTCCACCGAGCCCGTCTAACCGCCCGCCGTCTAATGACAACAAGAGGAGGGGTTAAATGGTCCAATTCCTCTGAGATTTTTGGGAGTGTAGATACGTGACAGATGCCAGGAGATAAATCAGACGCTGGCATGTCTTGGAGAGAGCAAGGCAGCAACATGAATGGCCGCCTTCTTTCCTTTGTGAGCTGCGCTGGAGCTATTTATAGACAACAAGAAGGCCCGCCCTCCTACTATCATAATTGGATGCTTTCTTCCTGCATTCTGATAAGAACACATCTCATTTCTTCTTCACTCTTGTTATTCCTCCGCCAAGTGGACTGAAGTTTCAACCTTTTCCAGGCTATTCCGCTTCTTCTTCAACCACAAATGTCAAAGTATTCACCTCAAAAGTCACAAAGCGTCATCACCACGCCAGGTGTCGCTAGACCTCAGGTTCAGTTGATTCATTCTGAGCAGATTTGTTGCTTTTATATTTCGTTTTTAATAGAGCTTCAGAGGTGTCTTCATGCACACTTTATTAAAAGTATTTTCACAACTATAAGTATCATTAGTCGAAAGTTACTCAAATACACAACAGGCTGGGTAAGTGTCTGGTATGTCAATGCAACACATTAACTACTACACAAAGTAATGTCATGCAACACATTAACTACTACACGAAGTAATGTCATGCAACACATTAACTACTACATGAAGTAATGTCATGCAACACATTAACTACTACATGAAGTAATGTCATGCAACACATTAACTACTACATCAAGTAATGTCATGCAACACATTAACTACTACATAAGGAAATTTCAATCAAGAGTAATCAAGTGCAATGTAAAATGCATCCAGAAATACTAACAATGACAGTTGGAATTGTTTGAATGGATCAGAATAATGTGAGACATGTACTAATATGGTTTTCCTCCAGGACGGAGTGTCACAAGACTTAAGTGGAAACTGTGCATTCATTTTCAAAGAGGAAATGAATGTGTTGTGGACAATATGAAATTACAGAAAATATGGGGAACTTTTTAACGAATCCCAACAGTCCACATGTTCTGAATGAGCTGATTGTGTCGATGTGGGAAAGTTTTAAATTGGATGCAAAAATGAGAAAGTAGAAAGAAAAAAAAAAGAATTTAGAATGTGTTGAAATTTACAAACGATGGGAAAATTATCACGGAAAAAAAAGAGTTTTAGTCCAGAAAATACAGTGGTTAAATTCACGTTTACTTTTTCACTCTTGAATATGACATTTCACTTTCAGCATATCAACATGCGCAGTCAAATTATGGAACTGCTTGTTGAATGAAGCATATCCATAAAACAGCATTATTTTTTTTATATCACCTTAGTTTTGCATATGGAAACATGTTACTTAAAATGTTAAAAATGTTCCTCCCTGTTGGTTTTGACGTTTCTTTTATACTTGTATGACAGAAGATGTTCAATTAAACATTGTATCCTTTGTTAATAAAGGTTTTCCAATTGTAGCTGAAAAAACAGATTTTATGGAGAAAGGGGATTCCATGTGAGGAATGTGACTCCATTGTGCCATAGAGACAAAAATTCACATCTTCCGCATGTCAAAAGCTGTCAGAGCATTTGCTTCCCTTTGATTTTGCCCCCCCCTCATATTGAGACAGCTTCGAGAAGATCCTGAAAAGACCTTTTGAAAGGAACCAAAGCTGGCAGTCTGGCTATTTGGCACCCCCCTCTTTGCACTCAGCCTGTTTTACAATCTCATTAAATGAGCCTTTTGTTTTGCCACTTTCCAAGCTCTGATCTCTGGCTTAGGACGAGTCAAGAGGCCGAGACAGTTTGAAAAAGGCTCCCTGCGCCACAAAGAGGCCGCTTGTTCCCCAAACGCTCCCCTCTTCAACAACAACAAAAAAAAAAAGCGAGGGACAGAGCAAGAGGGCCATTCACTCACGCGATATCGCGAGAACTTCATGAAACTTTTATAGCTCTTGAAATGTTTATGACCTTCCCCACTCAGCACCAATCAATGCTTGGTGAGTGCATGAGACCCCGGTGCCACCCCCCAGAGGAAACAAGCAGAAAATATGTGACAATGTTGAAGTGGCTTTGATTTATGGCTGCTAGCAGGTAGCGTGAGTCCTTATTATTGCCATCTGCTAACAAAACCTTACTAAAGGCTGCTCTATTATGCAGCACTTCATCAGCTCCTTTTGGAGGGGGTGGGGGGCATAAAATACGGAGTTGCAGTTTAAGTGGCGTCTATTTGGGAAATGTTCTCCATTCAACCAACATGGATGGCGTATAGGTGGCTCAGATGCCCTTAGTGGGGCAGGCCCCCCTGGAGGGATGAGAGGCAGGGGGCGCCACACTATATTGTTTTTAAGGGTATGCCCGCAACTCATACAGTTGTTTGTACAGATGCATACTATGTGTTCTCAAATTGGGGGGGCATGAAAAAATGTCCTGTTTCCTGGAGGGGCATGACAGAAAATAACAGACTTGGGGTGATTTGGGCTTCAATTCGTCGTCTCCCAACCTGAAAGTTGCTGGTTCGATCCTCGGCCCACCTGTGATCATGTCAGTCAAAGTATCCTTGAGCAAGATACTGAAACCCATGGGTGCTTCTGTGGATCATCAGTGGGTAAATGTGGAGGCAGTGTTAAAGTGCTTTGAGTGCCTTAAAGGTGGCAAAGTGAGAGACCATTTAACATATTAAGCCTTTTTGACCCTTTAGGACCACCATAGTAATGGAAATTCATATTACATTTACCATTACATGTAACATTCTGCTTGTTCTTTGTACGACAGCATGGCTCAGGTTGGAAAAGTCAGGTTGTTTCCTGACCCAATAGTTGCTGGTTCAATCACCGGTCTGTGGATTTCAACACATTTCTTGGATATTTCAAAATTCATTCATTCAAACTTCAGCATTCACACACAATATCTACTAAAAGCGATTCAGCTAGTTAACAAGGACACGTGACAACACAGCAGCAGCAGAACCAATGTTGTAATAGCAGTGAGAAGCAAACTGCTGTAATTAGTACTGGTGATGAGCTCACTTTAAAGTGCACGCAGAGGTAGATAAATGCTGTGTTAGTTCCCAAGTCGGTGATAGTTGTAAATTAAATACCATCGAAAAGTGTGGCGGCAGCTTCATTGCCTCGCTAGACAGTTGTTACTGAATTAGGGCTAACACGTGGACACGTGGAGAGATCCATCTTGGTACTGTGAAGCTGTCAGGGAGCAATGGAGGGGAAATCCGGTGCCCATCTAAAACGAATGACAATCGCCTGAGGACCCGCTCTCCCTCTTCCTAACAGCTACGCTAAGAAACCATCGCTGTCCACAAAATATGATAAACCTCTCGCCGTAATAGGATTCATAAACATGCCCAAATACAATTTGCCGAGATGTATTTCAGGAAAAGACAATCATTTACAACTTCTGAGGGGGATTTGGACTAAGTATGTTTGTATGCAAATCCTCCAAACACGTTTTATGTACTCGCGGAGATCATGAAAGCGCATTAGATTTATGGCATCGTGCGCGCATAATTGCAGGGAGGGCAGGGGGCGGGGGACCCGAGAAGTAGCGTCGGGATTTGCACTCAGACCTTTTTAAGGCTTTTGACGTGTGTCGAACCAGCCCGGCTTTCATGCCCCCCGACACGGAAGACAATTGGTGCCACCTGGCTGAGACGTGGGCATCGAGGCCCCCGTTGCTTCGGCGTGGGATTCCGCCAACGTTGGCAGCAAAGTGTTGGCAGACTCTTGTTTTAAATATGCATTTATTGCGTCAGTGATGAGCATTTGGAAGAGACGTGAACATATTTGGAGACACAAACGTACGGGCTGTGAAAGCACTAAACATCTAATTTTGTGCAAAATCATCGCCACAGTCCCTGCAGTTGTTCTGAATACTGCATGTTGGTTCCTTTTGTATGTTACGTTTTTGATGGATGATTTTACCTTCCCCGCTGTCTGCATTATGAGCAACGTGGCATGCATTTGGGCGTCTGCGCCATCATCCTCCTCTTCCTCAGGAGGAGGAAAGGAAGGCAGGCTCGGAGGGGGTTGACCCAGGAATTTTTTTGGGGAGGCGAGTTCAAAGGAACTCCCTGCAGCCTACATAAACCACCCTCAATTGGCACAAAGAGGAAACTCAATTTGCAGGGAGCTGCGTTGTATACTTTTTATAGAGGAACTTTTAGTCATTAGGCCACATACCGAATGTCGCTCGCAGAGCCAGGAGGCGCGGCGGGAGGCCGCAGCGGCAAGAAAGCAGGACAGAAACCCTCGCTCTCCCCTTAATGAGAGCCCGCTTAGTTCCTGTGTCTTCAAATGATGTCCTGTTTGTTCAGCAGAGCACGGGGATCTGCGTTAACCCTTCGTCGAACCAAATCTGCTTAGAAGGTGTAATCCTATCTAGTACGCGTGTAGTAGTCTCCAGGCGGGAAATGCCAAAGATGCTGTATCAAATTCAACATATGTGTACAAAACCAGTCGGCAATCAGGTTGAATTGAAAGGGAATGGATTGTCTGAAAATCTTCTTGAGGGTTGTCATACTCATTTTGAGTCAAACGGGATTGGAGAACAAAACAAATTTGAAACACGCCAACAGTATATCTGCAAAAACACAAGGAAAAAATTCAATGTGTGTTTTTTTTAAACGTATTTTTACTTTATTGCTTTTGGGTTTAAGTTATTTGAACGTCGGCAGCCACAAGGAGAGATTGAGATCATGTTTTTGAAAACCGAACACCATAATGCTCAGTTTTGTTTTTATGGGAGTGAACAAGAAGAGGTGGAGTAGACGACTGACAATTAGGGACGCCCGAGCAGGACATGAGTGGAAGGAGACCACTAATTGGGGGTGTCCAAACTTTTTCCACCCAGAGCCACGAGAGGATACAACACATGTGGATATGCCAAGAAGTCGTATATTTGTGGTGAAAAAGAATATTAGTATGAAAAGCAGTCTTTGCTCTTTATTCCCATTTTTTATTTTCCAAATTTTTTTGCATGAGTTTGCTTCTCATAATATCATGACTTTCCGTAACATTTTGACTTTATTCCCACAATATTATAACTTTTCCCCAACCTATTTTTGTTTTTTTTCTCATATTACATATAATATCAGTAAATAACATGTTTTTTCTTGAATATTTTCACTCTATTCCGCTGAAAACTAAATTATTTTTCCTGGTATTATGAGTTACAATATGGCTGTTTTTTTCTTATTGTTTAGAATTTTCTATTTCTGCTTTTTTTTTTTTTAAATAAAACGACTTCATCCATTGTTCCAAGGTTTCTCACACATCATTTATTCTTTTTTAATGCAACAGTTTATTTTATTATTTTTCTATAGAAAAAAGTCAAGAGTCTGAGTTATTTGAAATCTCACCGAAATTAGTTGCTTTTATTTATTTGAAAATAAATATTGTTTGCATTTTTTAAAGTGTCTTTTTTGTACTGAAAATGAACCGAACCGAGCACTTCAAGAAACTCAATCGAATTGAAATTACTTTTTAGTGTAAAATAAAAATAAAATAAAATAATAAAATGGTTTCTGTTAATATTGGGACTCATAATAATAATAATTATAAATAATAATAATAATAATAAGGCCGCACGGTGGTTGAGTGGTTAGCACATTGGCCACACAGTCAGGAGATCTGGAAGACCTGGGTTCAAATCTCCGTTGGGCATCTCTGTGTGGAGTTTGCATGTTCTCCCCGTGCGTGTGTGGGTTTTCTCCGGGTACTCCGGTTTCCTCCCACATTCCAAAAACATGCATGTTAGGTTAATTGGTGACTCTAAATTGTCCATAGGTATGAATGTGAGTGTGACTGGTTGTTTGTCTATATCTGCCCTCCGATTGACTGGCGACCAGTCCAGGGTGTACCCCGCCTCTCGCCCAAAGTCAGCTGGGATAGGCTCCAGCATCCCCGTGACCCTAATGAGGATAAGCGGTATAGAAAATGAATGAATAATAATAATAATAATAATTCTCATAATATTACAGCTATTTTCATTTTGACTTTCTGTTATCTAAATATTTCAACTTTTCTTGTAAATTCGCTTATCTCGTTATATTACAACTTTTTCCTCTTATTACTTTGACTTTATTCTACTCTGTTATTCCAAATTTTCCCAAAAATGGTTATTTTGCATAACATTGAGACTTAAAACCTTTTTCTCTAACTATTTTACTTTTATGCTACTGAAATGATGTTACGTTTCCTCATATTACAACATTATTCTCATAAAAGTTTTGCAATGTGTTTTTTTTTCAAATGTGCTGCAGGCCAATAAATAAAAAACAGCCGTGGGCTTTAAATGGCCCACAGTCTGCAATTTGGACACCGTGCAATAGAAGCACAGCTGGAAACACTCCGGTCCGAATGGGGCTGTAACATTTCTAGCGCTCTGCAAGTGTAGTTTTGAGCGCGTACTTACAAACATCCATTTTCGTTTGCTTATCACGTTCAGGAGCTTGAGCCAATCACAGCTGACTTTGGGCAAAAGGTGGACTACACCTTCTCCTGTTGGCCAGTCAATCACAAGGTTTGTTAATAGACAAATGAAATGTAACCCAGCACTAGCCATCGAGCTAAAAGTCTGAGCTGTCAATCAAAAGTGAGCTATTACATGTCTAATATTCAGATTTGAATTACATTCACAATTTTCATCCAAACCAGCATTGATATGTTATTGTGGCGATTATTCACATGCCATCCCCTTGATCCCAGGGGTTGTTTTTAACCTTTGTGACCTTTGACCTTGCCACATAGCAGCCAACATATGTGTCTCGTTGCTGCCCCCCCCACCCCCGTATGTGGCAGATTAATGACAGCTAATAATATCTGATGTTCCTGGACACGCCGTCCAATAATGAGATGCATTCCCAGTGGGTAGGCGAGGTGTCACCACTAACAAATTCACACGACTGGGAGTGCAATTAGCCTGTAAAGAGGCTGGAAAAATTCACTACATCACTAAAGACGGATGAAGGCCTGCTAAAAGAAAAATGCTCCTTTGTTATCAAGCAGAAGGAAGAAAAAAAAGGCCTTTTCCTCCTCCGCATCGTTCTCCACGAGGAGATGCGGACAGGTTACCTTTACGGAAACATTATTCCTTGACTGCTCCCTGGCAGGAGTTCATTACAGCTCAGCCTAACATTGAAATATTCCCAGCAAAATGTCAGCGTATGCAAATGAGGACGCGGCCCTCACTCGGGTGTCATGTTTTGTTAAAAGTTGTTGCAACCTTTCTTTGCTACTCGCATCTGGCTTGCCTTTCCGCCCCACGCGCTTCCTCGTCACCTTCCGGAAAGACGTTTATCCGCTTGGAAAACAAAAGCAGAGAAGCGCTGTGGCCTTGAAATATATTTTCCTTTTATACTAATGGTCATCCCTCATAATCACTCTGTCATCCTCTTCATTCATGACATTATCTTGTGGGGATTCATCGTCTCAGGCTAAGCAGCGTGCACTACTTGGCTGCAACCAGCAGAGGCGCTGTTCAGTCAAGCTTTTCTTTTGAAAGAAGGCCAAATCTATGCCGGCTATGGCACAGCGAGCTTCCGTTATGGCTCAGATACCTGTCGTCAGCTCAAAATGACTAAAACAGGAGCTCAGAACATTTAGAGAGATGTGTGCTCACCTTACTTTTAGGTTTCGTCTCGTTAGCCTGCAAAGTTTTCAGATTGCATTACAATACTCGCTTACAGTGCTGGACTCCAGCATCAATGAAAGATCAAAGAGGAGCCCTGAATGAAAGTCCACAGCGTCTATCTAGCACATGCCACGTCCCGCTAGGAAATGAAGTTCAGCAGAAGTAAAAGTTAAGTTTGTGTGAAAGCGAAAGTTAGCTGGTGTGTGTCTTTCGTGTGTTTCCCAGTACTTTTCTATCAGGCATAACTCTGATTGTGCTAGGTGAGTGTGTGTACTGTAAAGGCCTCCGTGAGAAGACTGACAATGCACTGAGCTATTAGACTCAAAATTTTATTAAACGTGTAATAATATTAATATTTATACATGTACATTTTATAGCCATTTTACAATTGTTATCTTAAAATGGCAAAACAACACCTAAAATGACATATTTGTTCCTCGGGACAAAAACAGTAATAATAAACCATTGAAAATGTCACTTTTGATAGCACAATTATTCATCATGCTAACATTTCAGTCAATTTTTACATCATCCTTTTTAACAATGACACATATTTCTATTTCATATTAATTTTATACATTTTTAGTTGTATTATTTTTCTAAAAGTAATTAATTTAGAAAAATTATAGCTAAATGACCTCTTAAATCACTCAGACTGCACACCTAAAGGACATAAATACAATAATAAAACAGTACTACGCTAACATTTTTAAAAAACTACTAATACAAATGATTATGTTTTTAATTAATTTACAGGAGAAAGTACGTAATCACAAAACTCCGAAGCTAAAGCGGGGTAAACCGAGGACCACCTTTCAACTTTTTTTATTTTATCCAGCAGTTTTTCTCATTCAAAGCATGCAGCAAAACGTCAAGGTAGCTTTGCTATTGACGAGATACTGTAAGCGTGCGCCTCTACTGATGTTGGTTAGTGGTGTTTTAGTGTGAAATAAGGGGTTCATTTAGTCAAATTGTGGTATATTTTCCTGAAATACAACGGACACTATGAATTGTATCCATTTTTAGGCAGTATTAATTGCATGTTTGATACTGTATTTCTTTTGTGTACTTGTATGCCATATGAAATCATGCCACAGCGCATCGATCCCTCAGGGCAGTTTAAATATTAGTGAGCATTAAATCAATATCAATGCGGTCTGTTGTTACACGCTAAAAAAGGAGGCTGGCGTGATTCAACATTTATGCAAAACAACAGTGCAAAGTCTGGCGTGACGTCTTGGCTGGTGCCCTGCTGGTGCAACTCTGCAGGCCCTGTGGCTGCTCCTAATCATGACAATGGGTAGAGCATCTATTCACGGCCACCCCGTGTGTGTGTGTGTGTGTTTGTGTGTGTGTTGGGCGCCTGCATTCATGGGCTCGCCCAGTCCTGGCCCAAATGCAAAAGCTAGCACCGGGAGGCTAAAGCTAATGCCGAAACGCCTGCAAACGCTCAATAATTCCCTTTCCTTTGCATGCAAGAAAACACAACTTCTTGTGAAAAATTCATTTTGCGCCGAGGCACAGACGATGCCAGCAAGTTCACCTCAAGGTATGAGGAAATGTCTTTGAAAAGAACAATGCACTGAGCGTCTATCATATCTCGGTGCGCAGGTAATGAAAATTGCATTTGCCGATGCTGCTTATACAGGCTACATTATGCAACAGATGCAACAGAAGTTTGCTTGCATTTCTTAACACTAGAAGATGAAACTATGAAGTGAGCGGAACAGTAAAATAACAGCAGACAAACTGCTTTTGAGTCGGCAGAAGCAGAGCTAAATTAATACGAGCCCTTCTCCATCTTTCAGCAATTAATGATACCCTGCACTTCCTCCAGATCAGACTTCAGCTTCTATGTGTTGCCATGTCATTAAAATCTACCCACGGCCTTCAGAAGCTGGAGTGCTGGCCCATGTCACTAAAAACACTGTTAGCAATGTGGCTATGTATTTATCCAGTCAGATTTTATAATCACCTCACAGGGCCAGCTAGCAGGCCCACAGTGACGTTAGCATTTTTCCGTCGTCTGATTGGTTGATCAGAGCAAAACGGTTTGAAGCAAAAGTTACGCACAAAGTAGCTGATAGCGAGGGAGAAAGCGACATCCATGGTGAACAGATGTTTGGTCACATTATTAAGTAAATATTGATTCTGAACTAATCCAACAACAACATAAAGAAAGAAAACAGCGCTTTCCCAGCTTTACAACACTTGGAAAGATTTACACAAAATAGTTGAAAAGACATACAAATACAACACTAAGCAAAACAAAAATAATAACATAAAATATATATTTCTTTAAATTAGTGCTTCTCAATTAGTATGCCATGCCCCACCAGGGGACAGAAATGTTCATCCCCCCCCCCGATATAAAAGAATATTGAGAAACTGATATTATCTTCCAATTTATCTATATTGTACAGACTCAACTCAAAACTAAAACCACAAAAATACCACAAAATGGAGAGCTGTGACGCATACCAGAGCATTCAAGAGTCAGATTGCACGTAGGGTACTATAAATTTGTACATGTTGGCAGGTCTGCATTTACATCATTGAAAGTTCTCTTTGCCTCTCACTTGGGTCCGCACTAAGGCCCAGGCAGCATACACTGATAAGTTCGTAGTGCTGCGTGAGTATACAGACGTTTTAAATGACACTTTTCCCTGAGGTCGTATTTTGGGTAATATAGAAATGAACTTTTTTGCTCTCGTTGACTCTTATTATGTGCAGGGGACTCCGTCATTTGTTATGAAGCCAAATGTATGCTACAATATCAGAAATCCAGTTATGCAGGAAAGTGATGAGTTCCAGGCAGGCAGCGGTATCTCCATGCAAATGCATAATAATAATAATCACACATCTACAATATTACAAAAATACCTTGAATTCAATTATCACGCCGGGGCTGAAATAATTCTAATGTTATTGGAAACTCAATTACGGAGGCAAGCCATGTCTGGAAATTAGCTGAACTTAGCCAAGGCCAGTCAGCCCCTTGAATTCATCAATTATGGATTATCCCAATATTACATGTACACTTTGATTGTGCTGTCCATAGACAAACAGTCGCAGTCAGTGCTGCACACCTTTGTTTTATTCATGAACTGCTCTCTGATCTATTATACATACAAAAGTCATTCTATGCTGACGGCCTCGGGGCTGAGAGGCTCAGACCTAGAATTAATTATATTATATACACATGCATGATAATTGTGTATGATTCGCTCAAACACAGAGGTGTGATCACCATTGTTGGCTTCACCAGCAATTATTTCCATTATTGTCGCTAATATTGTTGTTTTGACTACGCCGGGATTTCTCTCGGGCTTAATGCACGTGGCTGCTAACTCCTACGCTGCCTGACGAGGCCGACGACACTAGCACGCACTGTACGCCATGCTCATATAGCAGGGAAATGACTTCGAAAATTAAACAGCAGGCTAGCACGGTCGGGCCACTAGAGATAAGGGCGCTAATTCATTAAAAAATATTGATGAAATATTCCCCCCCTCTGCAGTGTACAGGCTACAGTATAGTCTGGACGATTGCAATGTTAAATGGATTTTCTCTGGCTCACATGAAGACTTGATGTTGCTTTATTAGCAATTTGGATATTGATGGATGCTGGTTATGCATGCCTGAGCACGATGGAAATATAAGTAGAATGACGACCGGCAAGGTTACTAAGAATTTGGACATGAATGGCCTGAAAATGTCTTTAATCACAAGAATGTGGTGGAATTTTCAACAAAAATTCTAGTGGTTGGGGCTTGAAAACCTCACTAAATACCAGTGGTGTGGACCTGGGTCACGGTTTTGATGACTTTGGACTCGACTCGACAATATCTTCAAATACCTGCAACTCGACTTTGACCCAGTGACCAGTGACTCCGGGACTTGACTTGGACTTGATCATTCAACCAGCATTTTGGTTATATGTCCCTTTCAATCTGCCCGAGTCAACGGATCTTTTGCATCCAATCAGGTCTAAGAACATGGATGCTATGTCTGCGCTTCTTGTCACACAGATCTTATTTGACTTACAAAATGAAACAATCCATTGCATTTGTCCAATGTAAGGATTGCTACTTTCCTGAAATAGCATTTGATTTAGTAAGCAGTCCTGACTTGTAAGGACCGCGGCCTTCGCACTTGATCTGTCATGTCATGTCATGTCGATCTGTCATGTCTTGACTTGAGACTTGACTTTACAAATATGCTGAATTATAGGTTTTTGTTGACTTGCCTACTCAATCCTGGAAAGAAAACCAAGGTTCAAGCAGGAACAGCAAGGAAAGTTTCCAGGATCTTTATATCTTGTGCGGGTTGCAATATCACAGCATCCGGCACTTTTGCACTCAGGCACTTTATGTATCCCAAAAGTCAGGGTTCTGTCAGGTGCAGACGTTTTTTATGCCTGTCGTTTGACTGTTTTTATTTATTTATATTTATTTATAGCCTGGAAAACAGATTCACTCATTTTTTGTTATTTACCAAAACATACGAGACGACTTGGTGTTTTTCTTGCAAACTCCTGTACAGTGGTAACGTAGTTGTATGACCTCGGTTCATATTGGTAACTTCATTACACTCATACTCCGGTCCTTTACATGGGAGGACACATGAATAGATATGTAAAAGCTGTAACCTTAGCAACAACAAGCAAATCCCCTGCAGTCCAAGTCATTGATTGTGTTTGACTTTGTGTGCCAATGTTGGTGGTGTCTACACAATTCGCCAACTCGGAGAGTCCTTTTTGCTTCGCTCCGCCTGCATGGCTGAGCTGGGTAACGTGGCACTTTGCTCCGAGACGACTTCAATCCCCTATTATCAGGAGAGCGCACATTGCCGCTCACAAGGGTTTAATTTATTTGTGCCTGTTTCAGCCCAAGATTAAAGTTTAATTGGCGCTGACTGGCAGCTCCCAAGTTTTGACTAATTCGCCTTATCGGGAATCCTTAGCGAGTAGCTGTGAGCAATGTGAGGCACGCCTGCCTTGCTGTGTTTGTGGCACCGGTGACCCCCCCACCATCAACACCACACAGTTAGCATAGTAATCCCTCTGTTTAACTGCTTCATACATTGAGCACCCGTGACTGCAAGTGCTATCCTTAGGTGGACATTTTTAGTTTACATTCAGGCGTGTAACTGTTTTTAATTCAACGTAAATAAAAACTTTATTTTTATGACTTTGTACTGGCAATACCCTAGTCACACTAGTGGCCACTGAAGGTGGAATGAGCCAGAAAACTGTTTGAATCTAAATTTGTGATTTATTCTGACTGCATTCCGAGTGCATTCCATACATTAGTGTCCATTCTTGTGCCCGGCCCGAATGTTTTAAGCATGCTAGAAACTTTTGAGGTGGATTTCAAGTGTAAAAATATCAAAATGCATTCTAAATATTTTTACGGTACAGAGCATTCCAAACATTCTGATTGCATTTGAAGAAAAAAAATCTGCTGCTTAAATGTCCCTGTGAAACGTGGCCTTATTCACATCACTTCATACGCCAAGGAAAAAAGGAGCCTCGGTTACTCCACCAGCGGCTGCCGGACTGGACAATGAAGAAGCGCTGAAACACAAGAACCCACTGAAATGACACTCGCCATTGACACATCACGTCATGCTGCCAAGGAAAAACGGATCAACGCTTAACTCTGCGGCCAGCACATCGTGTCAAGGAAAAAATTTTGTTTGTCTTAAAACCCGATTTTTTTTTTCTCTAAAACTGTGACTTTTTTGTCGTAAAACCTGATTTTTTTTCTCCCTAAAACTGTAACTTTTTTATCATAAAAGCTGATTTTTCTCTCTAAAACTGCAACTTTTGGCCACAAAATACAGTATATCATTTTTTTCTTGACAAAATATGACTTTGTGCTTGTGTTTTTCTGTAAAAGTCTAGAAAAAGTTTTATATAAACATAAACAAAAGGAAATAAAATAACAACAAATAAATCAAGTAATCCAAATTTTAACATAAGTTGAAAAAAGACAGTTATTTATTTTTATTATGATGTTTTTCTCGAAAAAAAAGTCAGCCCTACTTTGAATCCCACATGTATTTAAATGATTTTAATGATGTCATACTAGCATCGATAATAAGAATAAAGAAAATGCATCCTGGATGCTGCTGCCTTATTTTCCACAATTCACACCAGCATAAATCATCATAACATCCAGCGGTTGCATTTCCATTAACGCGTGCTTATGGCAGAGCGACGCGCAAGCGTAAATAACAGCGCTAATCTCTGCCGGCGTTGGATCGGGCAGACATCAGAGGGAGCGATCGCTCGTGAACTGTAATATTAGCAGCAGCTATTAAAAAAAGGAGCGCCAGGATTTGCAAAGCTTCATTTAGTCGGTCGGGGAGATGTGCGTGAAATCGAGTTCCTTTGCTCGTAACTAATGTCTCTGATTTCTAATGAGCGGCGCTGCCACAAGCTCCTCGAGTGGTAAACATCGGATTACCAGACTCTTGGGAGAGTAAATGGAGACGTGCTTCCAAAGTCATCATCTTAGAAGAGATGGGGGTTAACGTTTGGGACGAACATACGAGTGTTTATCAGGTCACTATTTGTTTGTATTTAGCATATTGTCTGATCGCGTTCACCTGTCCCCCTATAGCCCCGCCCATCCCTCATATTCTGTCGGCCAATCCGCTCCTCGCCTTCATGTGGGATGAAAGCATGCAACACACACCTGTAGAAGTTTAAATGAAGTTCACCAGTAAAGGTTACACGGTGACCAGAGTAGGATACTACTCAACCTGCCTTATGTTTGTATTTTAGTGCAGTGTGACAGTTTTCTGCTTGGAAGTATATTCATATTTGTTCTTACTAATGCATTCAACCACAAAACATGATTTGTTATGAATATATGTAGAAAAACCATGATAAGAGTAAAGTTGTATTATATTTTATATGCATGTAAATGTTTCCACCCTGATAACTTAACACATCATTGGACATTGTAGGAGTTTATTGGTGTGACGAATCCCATTTCCCCACTCTGCATCTTTGCATGCAACGTTGGAAGTGTGAAGTGCTGTCAGCGTGCTGTGACGAGCTGCAGGGTTGTGTGAGAGGAGAGTGTGAGTGGGGGTATGTCCCTAATTAATCCCCCAGGTTCTGATGGGCCTTCATCGGTGGCCGCTAATTTCACCTGACACTGCCGAGCCGCCGCTGAGCACGGCCTGGCGACCGATCGGCACGCATCAGTCTCAATCAAACACACACACACACACACACACACACATAGCAAAGACTTGTTTAATTCAGGGTCAAGGTAGCTACCAGGGTTTACGCACCGCTCATCCCCAGGAAGAGCACCTGATGCTGGCTAGGAGGATCAGCGGCCTCCAGGTGCTAAACGCTGACGACACCTTGTCACCTTCCAAGTCACACCTGAGGGAGAACCACCACACTCTGGGTTGTTTTCTTCCACTGTCCAAATAAACGCCCGAAAGGCTCATGGGAGACTCTAAATTGCCTTCCATCGGGAAGGTGGAAGGTGTTGGTAACCCAACTTGGGTTGGTTATTTTATATCAATTATTATAATTTCATCAATGGCTTTATTACTCTTTAACCACAACATTTTGTGGTTGTTTTTTGCAAAATTTCACTTCACTGTTTTTTTCATGAATTTAAACGTTTTTTTAAACATGATTTTTTTTCCCTCATCTAAACTATACTACTAAACTATAAAAACAAAAAAGTTCTCACCAATTAACAAAAAACAACCCCATAATGACTTAATTATGACTCGATATAATGACATGAACTGCTTCTTTTTGAGTTTAGGACTTTTTAAAAGCTAAACTGAAATTGTGTGCGGTGAATACAAATGTAATAATTAGAAAACAATAAAAATGCACAAAATATCAAATAATATTTGTGGGATGCTTTTTGAATTTTCAAAGCTAAATAAAAACCAACATAAAAAAATGTAAGTTTTTGGCATACATTTTTTTATTTCAAATATATTGATTATTTCATATTTAAATCTATATAAATAAAGACATTTATTTTTTTTCCTCTGTGTTGCTACTTTTGTGTGCCAAATGATCTGTCAGCCATGCAGTGTCACGCTATCAACAACAAATTGAGGCAAAAGTTGTTTACAAGACGAAACAACATAAAAAATGGCCATGGTGGTGCACTTTTTTTTGGTAATGTTGATAGTGGTGGGCAAAAGCGCTGGCGGCCACAGAGCCGCCTCTCTCATCCCCCTCAGCGTGCATGTGTGTGTGCGTGTGCGCTCCACACTGTGTTGTGAAAAGAACATATTCAAATGTGTGTGGCTATTAAATGTTAATTTGCACAACAGATGAACGCCAAGTACAGTGCTTCATCAACAAAATCTCCCTCTGTTGCTAAACGACCTCTTGATTTTGGCATTAATGCAACTCTCCAAATGTACACTTTCTTTTTTCTTTTTTTTTTTGAGGTTTGCAAAGTTAGACCACAAAATAAATAAAAAAATGCCACATGAGGTGGGGAGCACGTTATTTGACACGATAAACAAAATCACAGACGATGCAGTTTGATTGCAAAGAGCAAGCTGAGCATGTTGATGGATGGGGATTAGCAAAGCCCTTGCACTGAGTTGCATCTTTCAACGCCAGTCAATCCCAACAAAGTGCAGAACTAACAAACTTGTGTACTTTGTGCTTTTCAAAGTTTAGTTTTCCAAGGTAGTCCTGCTATGGAAGCACATGGAATCTTTCTCTTTTAGCGTGGATTTGTTTTGTTTGATACGCTTAATCTACCAAACCAATTCTGTGTGCCAAAATCCCGTCAGTGTGCATCATCCTCTACCAACCAATAAGTACAGGACAGAAAAAGTAACTGCACTTTTTTTTTTTTTTTAAGTTTTGCATTAGCAGTATTAATGCTGACTGGGCAGACTGCTCCTAATCACGGTTACAACATTGGTTCTGTGCTGTGTTGTATTGTCATATTTCAATGGCCTCTGAGCAGGTAGGTAGGTAGGAAGTAATAAAATCCATCCATCCATTTTCTATACTGCTTATCCTCATTAGCGTCACGGGTATGCTGGAGCATATCCCAGCTGACTTCGAGCGGGATGCGGGTACACCATTTAATAAACCAAATAAATAAAAAATAACATAGACAAAATAAAATAAACGTATATTAATGAATAATAAAAAATAATATACTGAATAAATAAAATAATAATAATAAATACTAAATGCACAAAATAAAAAAAGAATAGATACTACAAAGAACAAGAACTAAATATATAATACAACAAAATAAAAAAATACAAATTTTGAAAATAATACAACTACGCAACTCATCAAACAATTTGATAAATAATACTAACTAATACCTTATCATAATATCATAATAAATAAATACATAACATACATACATTACTACAATTAGAGTATGACAATTGTACAATTGAGTACAATGTATATGGGCTGCATGGTGGCGAAGTGGTTAGCATGTTGGCCACACAGTCCGGATATCTGGGTTGGAATGTCAGTTTGGGCATCTCTGTGTGGAGTTTGCACATCATCACACGCATAAGTGGGTTTTCTCCGAGTGCTCCAGTTTTCTCCCACATTCCAAAAACATGCATGTTAGTTTCATTGGCGACTCTAAACTGTCCGTATGTATGAATGTGAGTGTCAATGCCTGTTTGTCTATATGTGCCTTGCCATTGACTGGCGACCCGTCCAGGGTGTACCAAAGTCAGCTGTAGTGAGGGTAAGTATTGGTTATGGCCATTACAGAATTGCAAAAAGCAGTGTTACGATACATGACGAAAGCTTATACTGTACGGCTGGGTGACTTGGGTGCGTACACTCACGATGCATTGGGGTGAGTCAGGCCTGCACACCTCCATGGCCACCCTCACCAAAACGCCGCTGTCGGCAGCGCTCTTTCGCTGCGTAAACACCTGACAGCTTCCCCCTTGCAACGTGTGCAGTGGAGCCACAACACGCGAGTCACACCACAGATGCTCCAAACAAAGACCCGGGAAGGAGAGACCTCGGCGCAGGAGCTTTTGAGCTGATGCCGCCTGACACGGTCACAACATTGTTCCTTCAGCGCTGCTACGTCGGGGCGCCAGGCGGGCCGTACCTGCTTCCTGTTTGAAGGCTCCATGGAAAGCATCTGTGACGAGCACCTGGTTGGTGTCAGCAGAAGTCAGCATGAGGGTTGGAGAAGAGAGGAAGCCTCGGGAAGCCCTCTTAGTAGCGTTTTTATTGTTGTTTTCACAATACTATAGAAACACATTGGATATAACTTAGAGTAGTCAGTGTACAGTTTGCATAAAAGTATATAGTAGTTACTGTCAGAAAGTCAGTTCACACAGTCATTCCTGTCTAACACGAGTACTCGTTACAGTGAAAAATACAAGGTTGTTACTGGAACATCTTCCACTCGTCCACTATGACATCACTGGTGCTGCCGGTGGATGTTGGACACCTCGCGCTCCTCCCCCTTCCTTCCTTCCGCTTGAGGATGCTCCATAGGGGGTCAGTCGGGTTCATGTCTGGAGACTTTCCTCCTTCTGCTCCCTCAGCAAAGCACTTGTCATTTTGGAGGTGTTTGGACTCATCATCCTGTTGAAAATTGTCACAGGACATGTTGGAAATCATGTTGTTCATTAACCACAGCGCCCCTTTGCCAGCAGCAGTCATGCAGCCGCAGGCTGTGACGCTACTGCCACCGTTTGACTGTACAAAAGTCCAAATTTTCTTGGGACTGACTTGTGTTGCCAGAAATTTACTGGAGATGATGGCAATGTGTTGTCATTTTTAGTCATAAAAATACAATACAAGCTGTGCGCTGACTACTCTAAAGTATATTAGTAGTAGTAGTATTGTATACAGGCCTACTGTAATAACAATGGTGCTTTTATAAGGAGTATATTCTCTTTAGTGAGATACTGCACAACCAGGGGTGTCCAAAGTGTGACCCGAGGACCTTTATATATATATATATATA